>LUCM01000704.1:201625-381561 GCA_008360955.1 Fasciolopsis buskii | reverse complement strand
ACAGGATTCACCACATTTTTTCTGCCAGTACAATAGACAAATATGAATACACTGGCAGAACTTTTGACAGTCATTTTGCTCCGTTGTTCAGTCGACGAAATGTCCACAGAAATACGAAGCGTCCGGCAAAGGTAGTAGAATTCCATCCAGAGCAGATAGGAATTTATCTATCAGTGGGGGTCGATCGCAATGAGCTAGCGGACAGTAACCGTGCAAATCAGTGATGGACAGGTGCTGCATCATGTGGTGAAGTTGAACAAACCATTCAGAGCCTACCCGGTAGCATAATGTCTAAGGCGTTCGACTCAGAATCGTTCGCCCGTGTTCAGGTTCGCGTCCCAGTTGGGGCGCGGTGGATATGCACTGCTCATGATTCCTAACAAGCTGGATGAAACAGCTGTGCAGTGCTTGCATGGTTTTTTTATGGTGAGCTGAGCGATGATATCACATGGGGAATTATTTCACAAAAGCTCACTTTTGTTCAGAAATTTTACGATTTGCCGGATGTCATGAAAAAAATAAAAATCCACCTTCGAACCCAAAATTTGTCGCCGCTTGCCAGTTTTAAGCCGTTGTTCTTTCGCCTACACGGGGAACGTTCTACCACAAACTTAATCGAGCCACGATTTTCCTGCGTGAATTACTTCTGTCCGGCTCGTCCTATCATGGAAACATAAGTGAACACCAACGGTTTCTTTTGAATCATTTTCAGCTGTACCATTACATTTCTGTGGAAAGTGACTGATGAGATTGTTCCAATTTTCAAAACCAACCTGGTTGATATGTGTCATGTGAATGGTGGTCCGCGCAACACTAGATGTTCCATTACATAACTTGCTTTGGATTAACTTTTTCACGGTAATTCAGTTGTAGAGCATCTGACCGATAAAAGAAAGGTCGTCCTTTCGACTCCGGATAGTGTAGTCGAACCTAGAATATGTGGTGCATAGCTAGATTTTTCATTCGATGAGTAGAATTTGTCTGGTTTTTCTGCTTTTTTGAGCGAAAACCTTAAAAATGCTCAACCGACATACGTTGCTTAAGTAATTTTAATCATCGGACGGAAAACCGAATAAAAGAAACAAACCAGCGCCTTTGGTCATTAGGTCAGTTCAACTTGGTTAATTGTTTGTTACAATTGTTCATGTATTTGTGGTAAACAAGATATTCATTGATTGTGTTCATAGTTAGCTGTGAATTCATGCTCGTTAGGCAAAGTTGGGTATAGATATTTCCGGAAGGCTTCACGTCGTTTCGATGTTGGGTATGGAAAATGTAAATTGTTTAACATAGTAAGCTCAAAATTTTTTCCCAGTCGACACTGAATGAGTGCTACTCTCTTTTTAATTGGTTTTTGTATGCACACGCGCCTTCAAACACACTCCAGATTTTATTTTTTTCTTCCTCATGAATAATAAATTCAATCAACGTACTTTTCACAAACGTTTTTGATTCTGTCCACTTTTCAGCTGGTCCACAGACATCGAATACAGTTGGAAAACTGTCCCATATCTGCTGGGCTATTAATAGCAAATCCCCAAAAATAAATGACAGACTATTTTGTTGACGAAATGACATTGCCGTTTTCAGGGAGGCTATTGTGTCGGGTTACAAATAACTCAGCTAGACTGATTTATAAAGCCCGTTGGGTGTAGTATACGATAATTTAGCTTGAATGATGAGTGTGGCATTTAGATTGATTGTAATTTCCTTCCTCCTTCTTCTGTTCGTTGCTGTCTCGATACCAGCCTATTTCTGCCCAACTTGCTTGTAATGACATTGATTTTGGTTGCTATCTATTTTCGGCTCGACGCACTTACCCTTGGTTGTTTTCTCTCTATGTTCTCTAGATGAGATAACCTTACGGAAATTTAGTGCTGACTTAGGGCGGCTTGTTTTGTCACAGTTCATTTTCGTTTTATAGCTCGCTTCGATCGACTCTAGGCATTTCGTTTGTTTACACTGATTTTTGATTGTCACGCTCAAGCAAGCGTTTGTTGGACCTGATCAAAAGTGCAGAATCTTTCGTATTTGCTTAAACCGCAGAATAGGTACCTTCTATATATTCCCTTTCATCGACCGTTCATTTTTAGGCAGTTTTATCAAGTTTTTGCACACCTTTGGCTACATAGTAACTGAGGCTCACTGTCAAAGTTATAGTTGCTGTGCATGTAATTTCTAACTCGTGAATAGTACCGTAGAATTTGAGGAGCAATCTTGTTCTTCCCTGGGTTTCGGATCAGACTGGGGTACTCTTTACTTTTAGTTTTCGAGGGGCTATCCAGAACGTGGGAAGTTTATTCTTAGGTGAATCGTGCTGTGAACCGCTGATCGACTTTATCCGGACCAAGACCATTGCGTGTGGTCGTTACAATGAGTTTGGGGGTAGAACATTCGCTCCCGACCTAACAGATCTATGCAAAACCGATTTCAGTCATTGATTATCGGCCAACTCAGGACAGTGTACCAAGATTGGACTAGACGCAATGAATAAGAGATAGCCGATGCGGCATTGTATAGGGAGAGTGTAATCAACTTCCTACAGCAAATTCCAAGCCCAAAATGTTCAGCGTTCCTACGGAGCAAAGCCATAAAGGGACGCTTGAAGGCTCGGTCATTACCTGAGCGACCAGACAACCGGAATTAGCGATGTTAACTGCGCTGATAGACAATTTTAGTCACGCACGAATGAATACTAGTAAAAAGAGTTAACTAATCCTAGGGGATTGACATAAACCAGTGAAATCGGTAGACAATACAAAATCTTAGACATCCATACCATCTATACGGCGACAAACCAAATATCTTCTGATTTCTGAGATTTTCTGCTTAGCCGATCCGACCGTCCATGCTTGTTGGGACAACCGACCTCGGATTAGCGGTAATTTCGATGGGCCTATTGATCAGATCTTTTCGCTTTCTACGAGCAAAGGTGATAATAGATGCATAGAAAATAAATCATTCAGTAATCGCAAGTAGTTGTGAGTGCCATATAAAAATCGTGCAATGTTTTATCCAGCATAGAATTTCGGATTCCGTCAAACACTGATTTCCCATGGTAATTGAAAGTGCAAGCATGCGAATAATTTCAAAAGACTTTCCTCAAAGATTGGCACTTGAAAATTATAACCTTTCTTCTTACCGAGGCGTCGATCATAATCTTGCTTGTGCAAAGTCAAGTTACAGTTGCAGATAACAACTAACACCTTGCGCAACACTGATTAACCTATTGGTTTCTCACAAGCTCAAGGAAAAATAGTTAAAATTGATTTCAGTGAACAGTTTATTTGTTGCACATGCGCATCACTGACTAATGAACTATCCCTTCGCAGAAGAATGAGAGTATCTATCAATCGATGCATCCGAACAGAAAAAATAGGCCATTACCGAGAAATGCAAACACTTTGTTCCGATTTTCGACCAAGGGTGCAGAATAGGACCATTTGTACACTGGAAATCTGCACAGTTCCAGTAGGTTTGATTAAATTGAACGTAAGCATGCAGTTCTCAATGGGCCCTATGAATAGTTGGCACGAATTTTGAAGTAATCGCCGACTGATTGTCAAGTATTGCTGTACGTAAAGCGCTGACTGAAGCTTGCTGAATTGCATTACGTCGTTGGAACCCAGTGGCTTGCTTTGTGCTGCATAACGGTATTTATAAATAACCGGTCGTTTATTTCTCTAGTGAGTTAAAATCAAATGTTCTGGGAAAAGCTGCAAAAAGTTCATTGAACCACTCATTCAAATATATTCAATCATAAGCCCAACTGACAACCAACAGTTTAACTTGTCAATATATTTCAATCCTTGACCCTCTAATACTGTAGTTATTTCATATTCTTTGAAATACCGTTTTTATGCATTTCTAAAGTACGGAATCAAAAAGAAAGAAGAAGAGATTGTGAGTGATTTTGACTTTTCAAGTCCTGAAGGCCGTTTGGGTCGAAAGAGGAAGACCGCAGCAGAAATGGCAGCCGAAGCGGCGGCAGCTGAGGAGGCAGAGAATTCAATAACAAGTAAGTTAATATTTGCAAATCAGTGGAATATCATATGAATACTAAGATACAAAGAGTGGTATATCGATATCGACCATCTTCTGGTTCTTGAGTCAACATGCCTAAACAGTTCAACCGCGTTCCTCCTTCTGTCACATAATCTGATCATACGTGGATTGTCCACCGCAAACTATAAACCCCACTTGCTCAGACGAAACGGTACTTGGCCTAAGTTTGCCGCAATCTTTTTCAATTATTGCAGTCTTGTGCATCTGTACACACACAAGTAAATGACACTCAATCCTGTCAAAATGTCTTCATGAACTACATCTCTCAGTTCTCGACATCTCTGTTTTTAGTGGAGGCACGGGAAAAGGAGTTCCATCGGCTAATAAGTTTCCGCCCATATCTGCAATGTTTCATGGCTTTATCATTGTGCTTTAATCATACACGCTGATGATGCAGTCTCCGGTAACCTTGACAACATCTGATTTGACTTAATAATGAATGATGAGTCCACTTGAGAATCACGTGATGATCTGTCTAGAAGGGGATACTAGTGAGATCCTGAAAAATAATTGCACGAGTATTAGGACGGATGGACATGGGGTTCCGGGTGCGCGTATCTTTGGGATTCAATAACCGCCAAGCAGGTGGTATTTTTCCCCGGGAAATTTCGCTCATCTCTGCCTATGGGAAATATACTGCTGACAACTATCTCCATTATACTGCGAAAAAATCGATTTGCTTACGAAACCACGTTCTCGACAATACAGGAAATATTCTATATAAAAGTCGATAATACGGGATACTTTACTAATATGAAGTGTTAAAGAAAAGCCCTTCTTTACTTCCTTTCTTTCTCTTCATGTGAACAGATATGCTCCCGGAAAATGTGCGCGAAATGGCAAACAAGGTAACGGAAGTACCGGGAAAACTAATCTCTGAGGCAACCGAGAAGTGCAGCACCATGTGATACGTACCCGTTGGGCTAGTACCCATCCCGCTTTGTATGCATGGAAACCTCGCCGGGAACAGATTTTCCTCCTATGTTATTATACTCATTTTGCAGCACTAAAAACGCACACATTATATACATCCCACAAACTATTTCATCCACGTTGATCTCCGCGCGAAACTGCGTACATTAATGATTCCTGTTGTTGTTAATTTACTCGCTGCTGATTAGCGTCATCTATTCGGTGCCCACACAATTGGGCAAGCTCGAAGCAGTATCCAGGTTCGACTGGAGGAAGCACTAATTTCCCATGTGATTACGTCGACTCCGTCGTGTCAGTGTTCCTTGAAATCCCACGGAAAATTTCATCCCTTTATTTTTTTCTCTATCCTTTTATATAAACCATTTGCTGGTTCAATCCCGTTACCGAGACGCAGGCGCACTGACCTGTCCACTGGTGGTATTTAAAATATTTGGAACATTCATACATGCAAGCACATACACAAAAAAGAGCTAACTTATCCATCGGTGGAATGAAAAATCAACATTACTCTATTCTCATATGGAATCAGCAGGTCACGTTAGATAAATATATCAGGTCATTTGACTGGATTAGAGGGAGCAACAATTCGGCCGTTTTGACGTCCATTTACGCCTTTCCTTGCCTGTATGCATATATACAAAAGTCATTATGCACGGTCACTCATGCACGCACACAAACGATTGCAAACTGGCGAACTCATGCACAAGTACCTGATTGCTTCATCATCCACTTGCATCCGTTTATATATATGTTTTTCGAGGTCGGTAATGGCCAGCAGGTCTATAGTATCCAGTCACTTTTCTCGAAAAGTTTTTTACAATATTTATTCGACAACTTTAGACAGTCGCAGCATTTCTGCCTTGTGAAGGCGAGATGAAAAAGCAACACCAAAAAGAAGAAGAACAATCATGTTTACTTCTTATCAAAATCTATCCCAGCCGTTTGCATTTCAATGACCTTGAGACCGTTCATTAATAAGGCAGTGACAATTTTCCAAAGCGAATTGGCGCAAAAATGTGGTGATCACACGGAACATTTATTTCACACCTTACATGTCCGCCTCAGGCTTTATTCCACCACGCCGCTCAGTTATTCATTTAGCAGCGCAAAACTGTCATTATACCATTTGTTCATTTCGATAAATTAACACCCCGCCTGCCACACATGCACACACAAACGTTTGAGAACGACTAAACACGTACATCCGACAGAGAACGGAAAGCAATAATTTAACATTGCTTTATTCATCTTAAGTGATTCCGATTTAATCTCCAGTGAAATTGCATAATTTACACATTTGTACCACTTGTGGTTCGAATGTTTGTTCAAAGGTTCTTTGTTCTATTACTCTTTAACATTTTCTTGTCGTTACTGAGTAGTTTGTAGCTTGAACAATCAACCCATTAGTTGGTTGATTGAATGACCATTTCAATCAGTTATGTCCGTTGTAAATTAGCTTGCAGAAATTGGTTTGATCCTGTTAACCGAAATGAATATCTATATATCTCTTAAAAGACTGATTTTTTTCCATTATTAGGACGGGTTCTGATCAACTATCACAAAAATAACGAAAACAAACAATGACCATGGTAGCAGTGACTGAAGTCTAACCGTGGATATCGTAATTTTGTATTGTCATTATGTAGCATGTGAGCATCCTGAGCATGGAAGATCAAAGTGGAACACAGAGCTGTGTAATTTGTTTACGTCTGAGACGTAAGATGTGAGATTGAAATGAGATCGTTGCATTAGGAAACCCGAAAAACATAGTCAGGTATCGTAGATTACACAGCGAAACAGGACTTGAGCCAATTAAACTCGATCATCACTACCAAAAACCTGATGTGAGCTACAGAACACGGTCCGGATAGTAACATAAAATGGGTAATTCGGTCTCGAAAATGCAGTCAACCGTTCAGGCTGCTAACGGTCTGCCCTGCTACTGAACACGAAATCTAGAGCGGAGTCGAGTTGAACGAAAAACGTAGGGATAGTGAAAAATTCGTTTGCACATTTGGTTTAGGATTTCCGAATGACGAATCAGTTGCACTGCTGAATGCTCACGGTGGCTAACTGTGGCAAGCGCTCGAATCCCTGTGGATGTTTCCAGTATGAGTAATCAGACAAGTAAATTTTTTTCAGGATTTTGTATTTTTTTGTTATCCCTGGCCTACTATAAGTAAGATAGAACAAAAGGTTTCTGTGTTCGGCAGGAATGTTTTTGGCATTGCCAAAGAAATTCATAGAGGTTTTGAACAAGATATTGTTTAGACGTGAATTTCACTGGCCAATTTTTGTCTCATTTGTGCGGAACAGCATATGACGAAATAAAATCGAATGGATCACTATGTTTTCTTTTAACCACAACAAACCTCGATAACCAGTTGCGAATAGATACTTTGGCTGACAAGTTAAAAGCTACTATCAAATTGACCATTCGCGTGCAAATTATTTGTTACTTCTGCTAATTCTTGGTTGAACATGGAAGCTCCCCATTATTTCAAAACGCGATCGGTTTTACTAATTTCAGTTCACATACTGATTCAGATTTTGGTGAATTAGCTCCCCCGTTGACAGGAAGTACATATATGTGTGAAAAATCGTGGAAGCGTATACTGAACTATGATGTTTAGTGTGACGTTTTCATCCGTTATCAAAAGTTGAAATACGTTAGACATTGTTAAAAAGGACTGGATTATAGGATTAATAAAACTGTAATTTCACTTACCATTTTCACTAGCAGAAAGTGCTGAATATGTTAATTCGACGAAGCGCTGATTTCGCTGAGGCCAACACAGCAATTGATAAACCAGGCAATGCTTCCAAAAATTATTTCGCGTAGGAAAATCAACGAAAATGGTTTCCTATTTGTTATATCTATTCAAGTTTTTCACTCTCGTTAAAAAAAGCAGAGGCATTTTCAGCGCATCAAGTTGGAATACACTGAATAAGGACACATTCTGCACCACCATAAAGGTGATACTCGCAGAATACTATGAAAATAAGCTATTCAAGTAGGTAACAGTTTTTTAGAATCTTCTTTTTACACCTTACCGTTTCTAGTTAACGCACATCTTGAGAAGAGTGTTTCGTCTCAATCAAATCTAAGGCCGCAGAAGGCACGATGTGTTCTGGGGTATGGTTCATAGAACAAAACAGTACCACACCCTGGATTTTGATTTTATCTAAAATTCGTTTGATAATGTGACGTGGCGGGATTTTAACATTCAATGTTTCTGGTGTTGTTATGTTGGCTCTAGGGGGACATCCAATAAACTTCCAACGCATCTACTCTATGAAGCATCAGAAAATCCGGCTAATCGTTGTAGAGCTTTGTCAACTTCCGCCGAATAACAAGGATACGCAATTAAGTATCCTGATGTTACTGGAACCGAACGTGTTCATGTGACGTTTATTTTATGAATATATATTTTTGTTGAATCGTGGTTATAAATGACTTCGCAAGGCAACCTGAAATAAACAGTTCGGTAGTGAGTTGAGCGCTTTTAGTCCATTTTTCCAATTAAAAGTATGCTCTGAAAGCATCTCATGCAGATGCAGATGTTTGAGTAAAGAATTCACCGAAGGTGAATGACAAAACAATTATTCTTGAGAGCATGGTACAACGAACTGCGTTGGCTGAACAGTCACCAAACAAGGGTCAATAAAAAAGCACGCCTGACCACTTCGGGACACGCTGTAGGAGAACACAAGAGCCTGTTTTCTTATATAGCTCATCTTAGAGTCCTCCAGCAAATTTATCAAAAACAGCTTTAGCAGCACTTGTAGCAATGATAGTCTTTCTAAAAGCTCACTCTTATTCCTAAAATCAAAGCCAACTGGATTAGTGTTTACGACTTTGTTAGTCACTTAGTTTAACATGACTGTTTAATGTGAACTGTGAAAAATGTCCAGATTTGTCTTGGCAGATGAAACTTCCTCACAAATTAGCGTTTCCGCGACTACATTACACGAGATCTGGAAAAAAATGAGCTACGTTCCGCTTACCAGATATAAGCAACAACATTAGACTTCAGAATTATCGCCAGCGAATGAGACCTACGAATGTGAATATTTGGGGTTGTGCAGAACACTGTTTCAATGAAACCCAGCACCTGTCTCGATTGCAGTCAATAATTTAGCTAATTCAACTACATTCGGCAGAAGATCATTATACAGTGGCAAGTGGGTTTCCCACTTATCTAGCAGAGTTTCGCTTCGTAATTTATCATCAGGATGTTTGCATTCATTTTAATAGGGGCTTCATAATGTGGTTTATTAGACTTTTAGGTCTCCTGCAGTGTGGTACGCATTCAGAGAAGCAGTCAAAAGGATGTTGAAGCTGGACTTGGATATCCATTTGAGTCGAACGAATAATTAGTGTACATATTTCAACTACTGTGGCTTAAGTCAGTAGCCATGATCAGTTGGGGTAAACAACTGAGACGTGATTTTCTGCCGCGATGTGTCCCAGGGGACTTAACGAAACCCTCATGTGCACGAGCCACCTTGATCAATAGGATCGGACTACATTTAGAATAAAACTTCCACTCTAAAGTTGTAGTATGGTGTTTGGACTGTTCTAGAATACTTCGAGTTCCGCGGATTGTTGCTAATTTCTGCGTCTTTGGTCAACCACCGAAGGTTTTGAGCCAGGGGTTTTTTTTGGAGGCGGCCTTATTCACTTAAACCAATGGTGAATTTAAGGTGAAAGGTTTATTTTTCAAAATTTATTGAGCCAATTTAATGGTGATGAAAGCCGCGTTTCTTGCAAATAGACCGTACGAGAAGGACTTCAATCGGTTCTAGTTTTGAAGCAACTATGGGAATAATTACCGAAACAAGAAAATTGAAAAATAACGTAAAGTTACTGCTGAAATGAACAGTGTCCCATTGCTGGTTAAACATTTCCGCTTCTTCTTTTGTCGCTACTTTTCATGAATCGTTCAGATTAAAACTGAGATTATATTTAAGATCGTCCGATAATGAAATGTTTTTATTTCCCATGGTCTTTTTCAAAATTTGTACCTTCAAATTCTGTTGCAGTCTCAAACATCGCTTCTGTGCGTTGTGGGATGATGTCCACCGAATTATTATTAGCATATCGGAGAGAAAATTTTCTACGTGCGGCTTGCCTTGAAGACCGCACGGATTGATATCGCTTGGCCTTTTGTGACGGCTAGTCGAGTCGGCATCGGTGTCCCTGCGGCAACATATGGGAACTGGTTTCTCAATTTTCACTCAGACAGTCACATGCTACGCTTATCACGGTGCGTTTCTGGACAACACAAGAAAATCAGAGAAATTCGGAGGGGGAATCAGATGTTGGAATAAAAGATTTCCCTTCCTTAAATCTCGACTTTGAGCTAGGTTACCGGATCCTTGTTGCTGATAACCAGTAAATCACACGCTTATGGGCATTTATTGGAGCGTTTGAGCGGCAAAAAATAGCTTGCACGTAATATGGTAATAAGCAGCTTGTTAGTGTGAAGTTTTACACAGCCTGGTGTTCTTGAATAGGTGAATGAATACCGTAATATTCTATACTTAGATGAGAAAGTGCTACTTTTCAACAGTTTGATTGAACAAACGGCAACCATCAACCACCTTTCCTATGACCATGGTACCGGAAGTGTAATTGGGAGCATAACATGAAATAATGACATATAATTGTCCTTAAGAGGATTTGGGCGACAAAAAGAATAAAACGATTTTGGTGAATTGTATCTTTAAGAAAAATCTGAAAATGACTATTATTCTGCCGAAAAATTGAGATTGTCATTTCTGTAGTGTGCTTTCGGAGTGTTATCGGAAAGCACGCAAGCTAAATATGCCGTTTCAATGACGTACGTTTTCGAGTAAAACAACGTCATTGCGGTTAGACCTTAGGGCATCAAACACTTCAACTGCGTGCCGCGGTTATCACCGCGCGGTATGCGACGAAATCGCAGAAATGTGATTGCAAGTTAAAATCAGATTATTCAAACGAAAGAAAGCGATAAAATTCACACGGAATAAGAGGTGGAAGTAAAACCAAGTGTTTCGTTAACGGGTTAGTTTTTATCCTCTACCCAGTTGGATTGAATGTGCTTGGAGCGCTGGGAAAAAAGACGATTCATGTTTCGTACATAAGCTGCCCAGTTTACTCATTAAATTTACGACTTCAGCATACCGATTGGACATCGGTTTTATTACTAAAATTTCACTTGATTTTAAGATTTTATTTCAGAAACTCACAGATCATGGGATAAGATTTTGTGATGCATGGCTTCAATCGCGTTATTTGCTTCTCATGACCGGTAGGCGAAAGAATCGGAACGAGGTTCCTGATTGAATGTCAGATGAGATTCAGCTAAGTTAGAAATATCGTACCCAGTTGACGTTCTAGTTTTTTGGAAAAGGTTGTGAAAGAAACTTTACGGGTACAGTTAATTTGCTGCTCTCTCCTACCGCTCAAGCTTTTAGAAAATAATTACATCCATGAAATTGTGAAATATCGTGTTCGTCATTATTGCTTGTTCCATAAGTAGGGTGAAAAAATACGTGGGGAAACAGAGACGATAAACGGCGAAAATGAAATTCTACTACTCGTTCCCGTCTTCTTATTCTGGGTAGTGTAATAGAATCAGTTGATTGGCAGCTCACAGACCTCGGTAAGAAATAAAGATGAATTGAGAGGCGGTTGACTTGAAAGACATACGGTTGTTTGTTTCTTCTTGTACTGCTTCCAAATTACTTGCAGCCAGACTGGTTCATACTATTTCTAACGATAAACAAACAAACAAACAAACACAACGGTCAATAAAAAACAGTTTTGAATTTAAATATCTTTCTTGAATTTTTAGTCTGCATGGGTCAAAATGAGCCAGGCTGTAAGTGAAAACTGTTTTTTCGGGCCTATTTGGAATTGTACTGATGTCTTGTATATCACGGTCCGTAATGCTGCGTAATATGCTGTATTCCAAAAGAGTATTGATCATTTGAAACCTTGTCGTTCAAGGAGTCCGTTCATTCTGCACTTACTATTCAATTCGCAATTCCGATTTTATGGACTGATTTCCAATTCTTTGTGTAAGACACTTCCTGTGAGATAGTAAATCTACTACCTAGTCTCTTCTCAAATGGTTCCATTCTAAAGATGGTTAACACTGCTAAAGATACCCCGCCTCTGAAGTATTTTATATTTCACAGAGGTATAGACTGGTGACATCATTTGTTTGTTTCAAAAATCTTGGAATGTCTTCCCAAGCGGTTAGACAGTTGCATTTGCTCACGAAATTTTCCTCATCTGGTACTTTTGCTCAGTTCATTATTGAGAAACCACAATTGTTATATCCTTGTTAGAGGTCATCAGCAGTGCTTATCCACCGCGCTCCAATCGGGACGCAAGCTAGGGACAAACGAACTTGAGTCGAGCGTCTTAACCTTAACCACTCTGTTTCCAGGCGGGCTCTCAAAGTTTTGTTGAATACCATCAGGTTGTAACGCAATTATCCGTTATCAGTTTTCACCGACATGGGCTGTTGATGCAAAGCAATCGACCACAAGTGATAGATGACTTCAGTGCAAGCAACTTATGTATGACAAAGGCTTCAGACACGAGTTCCAGAGCTAGGCTACTTGATCAGTACTAGTGGAAGAAAATTATAAAGTTCGCGATATTATTCATCACACGGTGTCATCGATAAGGTCACCGTTTCGGTAAGTCATGCCCCTTCCGGGAATGGTGTGTAACATGATACTGTCTCACTTGGATTGTAGATATTGCTGTCGGCATCTGTACTTTGCAACTTTGATACTATTTCATTCATTCATTCCACAATATGATAATATAGAAGTCCGTACAAATGGAGGCTCATAATGTGTGACTTTAGGGTGCCGTGCCATGTTATAGTCAGCTTTCATTATCGCGAGAAATTTTTCAATCGTCTTGAAATGATGCTTTAATCAAGAAGCACCAGAAATGGGAAAGTTTGTAGTTGTTCGACTGGATGAATCAGTATGAATAGTCTTCGATCTATGCTATGCCAAGATGAATAAACATATCCAGCATACTGAACTCTTTGGTGAGAGAACACCTAACTAATAATACCTAATAATACCTAACTAATAATACCAAGGTATCACATTCTGCACATCGTTAAACTTTCCTTTGAAGTGATATCCAGTAAGTGAGCGAGAGCATGCAACTCCCACCGATTGGGATATCACTGTCAGAATGAGCACTGCCTGCCGTTACGCAATGACCAATTCATGTCTCCTGGTTAACAACATCCAACATATTTTTTGTATACCCACGGTTTCTGTCTTTCTTAGTTTTAAAAAAACCATTAACCTAGCCAGTCGAGCATTTCCTTGGCACTGCCTCTCACCGAAGGGTGTACCAGAGCAATTCAATTCATTCCTCCAACTTCTGTACGTCAACAGCTGAAACCAAGTTCGCGCTTACGACCGTCATTCACACGAGTTCCTCGTGAGAATTGTTGCCCTCTTCACCTATTCTTTTCAACTTTGTCATTGGGGTATTTATAAAGTTGGCCACATCCTCATGTGCGAATGGTGATACCGATACTTGATCACACAGGAACCTGTCTGACTAGGAATAGACGGACGAAGCTGTGCTACTAAATAAAGACCCAGGTAAGTCCCAGATTTTTCTCTATCTTCTAAATAATATAATAGATGCTTGAGGTGCGTTTGTACCTTTGAAGTGCTAAACTCTTTGACAGGTCTAGACTGGACTATCTTAATGCCTAGTTTGGTTCCTTTAAGGGAACAACAGAGTTAGGTAGGTAAAATTAGTTACTTCAGTAGCCGTGCCTCACCAGGTGGTTGTTTATCAGATGAAGTGTCCCCGTGCATATGTAGGCTTCACTGGCATTCACCAATGTGAACCATCCGTGACATCGGAGTGGCATCAAGCTACCATTCAGAACTTGAGCATATTCAGCAGCAGCGATGTCGGTACCTATTCACGGTTCCGAAGAATGGCCTTTGAGAACAGAAAGTATGCGAGGAATTTCGGTGTTTGAACCTCATTGGTGCAGTGTGCAGTGAGATCTATGTGATTAACTCAGAGGTTAGGCTTGAGGCCCTGGGTCCTATGGTCAGCTCTCTGGAATAGTCACTGAATCAAAATAGGTAGATGTGGTTGAGACAGGTTTTGCGCATGCTCCCAGAACGACTGCCTCGTTATACGCGGTTCTTCAAGTCAAATACGGGCCGGAGTTGGCCCGTCGTTGACACGGGTAAAAATACAAAAGCTTTAGCTGGTAAACTGGATTGTCTACGTGGATTTAGACTACCGGATTTCGATCCAGAAGAACCCCGAAGCAATGGTTAGGAACAACAGTAACCGAAATTTTCATCAGAATTTCATGGTTATAGCAAGCTCATCTAATAAACCGGGTGGCAAAAGTTTTATACCATCTGAGACTTTCCCATTACCCTCATTTGATTATGAACAACAATTTAGAAGACATATGGAAAACCTAAATAAAAACCCATTCATTTTGTTTCCATAGAGAAGAAATTCCGGCAGAAAGTTGAATAAATGCAGAGATAAAATTATCACAGTTCTCTCAGTGAAACAAGATAACTTCGAATGGAAACGCCACTTCGTTCAAGGATCGTGGGAGACCCTTTGGGTAGAAATTCCCCAAAGTTATTGAAGGTGTCATTATTCAATGGAAGATTTCCCACTTACCTTGATTTTTCTCTCGAACTTGAATTCGTGTACAGACTCAGTCAGAACCAATACCAATTGACAAATAATTGAATTGAAGAACGCGGCAGTTGCCTTATTAACCAGACCTTGATCATTTGTCCATAAGATTTCCTGATTTGTTAGAAAAGAAAATTTCATATGGGAAGAAAGTATCAAAGTGGTTTATTACTTTGCATAACTGTCATGCTAAAAACGGAATCACTGACTTCTTCCGTTATTTTAAACCAATATACGGGTCTACACCACGTCGGGTGGAGTATCGATCTTTAGTCTTATCGCAGAATGTTCGGCTATGGCAACCTAAAGGATGCTGTAGTCGATTTAATCCCACTGATTTATAAAATGGTATACATAAAAGAAAATTAGTCAGCAGCTTTCTGGTAGTCACAAAGCTCAATCGAATGCTTGCACCGCTCATAAATGAATTCATGATTACTTGTGAGTAGTGTGTGGGATTGGTGTTCCCTTTGTTCGTCTGGTTGCTTATCGGACTCCACCTTACACTCACAAACCTTAGATAATCCGGCCGAACTTTTACTCTGGCAGCACCAGATTCGAGTTTCACCGTTACTAGGGATGATCAGTGGGACATACTATCCACTGCCTCTAGGGATTGAATGCAGGCTTTCCAACTGGAAGGCGGGTTTTACCACTGTCCTACCAGATACCCTGCATGTTAACCAGAATCAACGAGTTAAGTTTGTTCAGATTTCTTTCTTAATGGCAGCCAGCAGGGCCTGACGGCCTCTAAGGGAGACATGGTACTAGCCCAGGTAACTCCAAGTGAATCGCACCCACCAAATCAGATCACCACAGGATAAGTGTATGTTCCAGCTAGCGGGCTTCGCATTTCAAGCAGTTCACTTCCTTGCTCGACGGTGAAAAAAGGCTGGTCTCAGTGACATTAAGCCGAACACATATCAACTCAAGAGAAAACTTTCATAGACTATGACCTCGGGACTGCACCGGAATCAGGGAATAACAGGATCTAATGCTCAACAAAAGAATTCTTTGTAAAGCAAGTTGCTGTCAACTGTAGTTTATACAACACAGGTATTTTAATAGTCTGCTACAAAACGACTGCTCCACTTGAAGTTTGCCTTATTATCAAAGAAATTCACAGGGGTCCAAAAATGTTGTTGCGGTGTTCTTTGACATTCTATCACAACTAAGTTTTAATGATAAAATCATCGAAGGTATGTTGCCCACAAGTTGTCAGCGTAATCCCTCGATATGGTTGAGCCGTTTGTTTCAGGTTTATTCAATCCGTAATGCTTCCGGAGAGTTGTTCATTTTAATATGTTATTTTCAGATGGCTATCTGCTAAACAGTATCTGAGTGTGCGCCTTCAACTGTGAGCATCCATTCAAAGTATGTCCATAGGCAGATATTATTATCTCCCGCGCCTCGTGCTAAAATACAGGTTTATTTGTATTCTTATCAAGCAAAGCAAAATAAATAAATTTAATGAAATAATTCACCATGTAATATCATCGCTCAACTGACCATTGAGAAACAATGGAAGCACTGCATAGCTGTTTTATCCTTGTTTGGAATCATCAATAAATTTGACTTTAGCTTCCGTGGTTGCTTCTATCGCATCGGATTTGATTAGTTGGAAAATGGCCAACTCCGTGTAACCATGTTTCAATCCTTCCAACCGATAAAAAACCAACGACAGAAATCGATAAAGTATTGATAACAACTACCTTCTTTTGAATGTGATAAGAGATTATTTTTTCATCTTTGTTTGTACAGTGAAAACGAACCCAGAGGGCTGAATGATGACAACATTAGCGAATCCGAATGAATCATCCTTGGTGCGAGCTGTCCTTGCCTTTGTTCTTATGGATATAGAACCATGTTGCTTGTCAGTTTCTGCTTCGATAACTTCGACAACAGTTGAAATTACCAACACAACCCCAAGTTAGTCTGGCCAAGTTCATCCAGCTTTGGTATTTTTTCCCGCTTGCTGATACAAACACGCGAAACAATCGAGGTAGGCTTACAACACTAAACGAAATTTACAGCTTATCGACATACGATGTTTTTGGATATTTGGTTGTAACAGACCAGTGACAAGGCGCTGTCGGTAGGGCATAAATTTGGCCCGCCTTTCAGCCACTCGGGCAGACAAAAAGGCAGTGACCTGAATGTTGACCAAATTGAACTTTGATCCAGTGCTCCATATCATTAAATTTCGATGTTCATGGTGAAAAATGTCTTTTTGTTCCGGATGTTCGAAATCTAAGAAAGCATGATCGAAGATGTTCACAGTAAGCAGACTTTTTGGCCACAACTGGCGTACAATGGCATTCTGGTCTGAGAAGTACAATAATCGATACAGTTGGCACAAACTGCAATTTTCCCCGGGAAACTCGCGAACAACGGACGCAGATGCATCGGAGTTTTTCATGTTTTATAATTCACCAACTCCCACCACTAAATCAAATACTGGATTATGTAGTGAATGTAATTTAATGAATTTATTCAAAAATGACCGGAGTTTGCCAAAGTTTTTGACTCTTAGTGATTCGTATTCTAACTGCATTATTTAAGATCATCCGGATGGCAGCGCATAATGACCTAGATTTCGTCATGCTTGATGATCACTTTATTCTGCTTTGGTCGTATGGCAGCTGGATTTCCCGGATTTCAATGGCCAGTCCTAGTTTGTCGACGATGTTTTTTAGTCGACCACATGTTTGTACGATTCCTTTGAAGAAAATCTGAGCACAAAGTAATCGCTCTTTGAATGAATTTCCATATCCGAGTGGGAAAAGCGTAACCAAAAAGAACCGGTGCGCGTGCGCGTCCGAAAATATCACCAACTCATAGCCAACCAGCCAAGTCCACGAAGGAACTTTTTATGGTTTCGAACTAATGATGTCCAGGTCTATTCAGCACGTGTGGAAATGGGACGAAAGATGCGAGTGACCTTAACCAAAGCGGTTGCAAAAGCAGACTATGCTTGCGCATGTACTCTTATTCTTGTGACTGCATTTGACTTAGCTTTGGCGCCAATTTGCTCGCCGACAAATAACGAAGTGGAATGCTTGCTTTTCAGTTTGCATTTTACCGTTCAATGAATACTGGGCAAGGGTGAACGCAGAGGTTCTAATTCTACCGTAAACGTGATTGTAAAATAGACAAAAGAAATAGTCACAAGCGGTCTGGCTTACCGTTTACTTAGCATTTTGAAGTTGTCTGTGAAATTTTCTGCCTTGAACCTGGCCCTTGACGTATCAGATCGTTGTGGAAGACTTGTGGTAGCTTGTCCTTCCTAGGTCTTGCAATTATGTGCGTGGCATAAAAACCCAGGAGAGGTTACTAGACGAAGTATTCATATAAAAATTTAATCATGTGTGTCATGAATATATCAGTGTTTATCCAACCCCTAAAGTCTAACAAGGGGTCACGTGGCGTGCCGTTCAGACAACTAGCCATACGAAAGCACACAGACGGATGGCGACCGACTCATATTGTACAGACGTGCACCATGATGCACATACCCACGGTTTATTGATTAGGGCAGTCTGCAACCGAGCGGTTAGATTGTGTATGGCCAATGGGCTTACAAGCTTTGTCACTCTTTGCTGCTTCACTCTGAATTACTTTTCCCTGAGACCACTTCTGTTTGCAAATAATCACTCGTATTGTGTTGTATCTGCATTTCTACACAGTAATTTGTTCCGCTCAGAGTTGGGCAAATGTGGAGTATTCTCCTTTTCTAAGTGATTCAAAATTAATCTGATGGACTAGAGCATTTTGGTTACTCAGTAGCAAAACGGCAACTTGCCGCAACCTGGTCACCAAACCAATGGGACAATGCGGTTAGTATATACAACCAATAAGGAAATTTAAAAATCTCCGTCACCGGTAGTGATCTTATGACTGAAAAGTTTTACGAATTTCGTAAACTTTAAACTGACAACTAAATCTTAAAGAGGCGTTCCTTAAAAGCTATTTTAAAAAATACTGCGTGGTTCGGAAAATAGATCAGAATCAAACTGTCAGAAATCAATTTTTGACCGTGAAAATGATGACATTTACACAGCTTTATAGCGTTCCGGATGTGTTCTTTGTTGTTAATTGCACCCACAGGAGCACAGTACTCCAATAGTTTTTGGCTAAAAAATCATGAAACAAACACAATAGGCAATGCAACATAAAATTCGTTATTTTCAGCACATTGAATGCGTAGTTAGGCATTCAGCACAAAAAAGAAAGAGGGAAATTACTTGTCATTTCCCGAAATTTGGTTAGTCTTTCACTGATTACGACCTCTATCCCAAATTGCTATGTAGTCTGCTAGGTCTCTGATAAAAAAGGCCCGGAAAAGTCAACGATCAAAGGTAAGGGAAATTGTTGCGCTCTGATACGAGTTCGGCAAAAATGTCGACGACCAAAAGGGAGATAATCAGAATGGGCGCAATAAAAGCCATTCTAGAGTGAATAATTCGCATGCGCATTTTCGTGGGTAGGTTAGAGAGCCACAAAAAAGAACACTACGGCCATAATACCAGAGCAGCAATGAGACGGGTAGCTGAGTAAACCTTAAAAATAGCTGGTAAGTTTCATCAGTTACAGCAGACTGATGTCGGCCAAGTAGCACAATAAAACGGAATTCATTCAGGCGCACTGGTCCCTTTGGCAGTGTTTGACATCGAATCCAATGCTTACTGAAGACCGTAGAAGCAAATCTATCGTGTTCATGTCAGCAGGAAAATCAATAGCGTTATTCTATCAAAAGTAATGCGCCCGATATTCCCATTTTCAACTAGCTCCCCGTTACTTTTATTGTACTTCTCATCTGCCGTGTTAAATGAACCGGTGCAACTCACGGTCTAGTGAACGTGAATTTACCTGTCATACAAAATGGAGGCAGCTGGCATTTGCAGAATTGTTTGATTTGGGACCTAGTTCCAATCCGGCCCAAATGAATTAGCATAAGTGTATTATGTAGGTGAATTAGTCTTCTCCTATAACCTGAAGGCTTTCGGCATTCGAAAATGCTGTCAGGTATTGTTATCATCCTTTCCGAATCAAGTGCAATCAACAGTATGTCCTAGCGCACTGCATACTAGCGAATCCATTTACAATTGTTGCGACCAGAAAAAAAGTCACAATAAGAGTGATCTGACGAAGTGTCGGCTTGTTAGCCATAGTAATAAGGTTCACAATCAGAGGCTTACTGTCCATGATTAAGGGGAAAAAATGGTAACCAAATATTTTTTTAACATTTTGCCAATTCAGTGGAGAAATATTCAAGTATCTCAAGTATCTCATTCGCCGACGCCACATAGTGTTCCGGCGCCATTAATGCTGTCGACTGTGTAATTCATTCTTGTATTGAAAACAGTTAGCCATACGGTATTCACTGCGGTCCATCTTCGAATCTGTTACGCTGAATACTTTACAAAACAAGTGGCAGTTCAACTACCCTGATTAGTGTCTAGTCAGATGATCATCGGATATTCGAGTTGCACTTTAGGATGGAGAATTTTCCGCCGAGTATTTGTAACAACTGTCAAATCGTTTTGATAAGAATAGTTTCGTTGTTACTAAGAACAATAATATTATTAATGACCATTAATGGCCTCCTTTGGTGGCCAAGAATATATGTATAGTATTTTTTGAACGAGCGACTAAACCCCTGAAATGAGAAAGTGCAACTTAGTCGCATGATCACCAGTTGCGTTCCTATTAAAATTACAATAACTGTTGCATCTGAAGCATCCATATGACTGGTGATTAAATCTTGGTCGAGCTAGACATGCGGAGCATCTGTAAAAGCTGAGTAAGATCAGGCGAATATGTTCTCGGTTTTCAGGTCAATCATTGCGTCTGACCAAGACTGATTCCATGTCACTTGACTGCCCTCCTCCCATTGATATACTCTGTAGAGGATGCATGTGCTCGTCCAAACTGTTCGGTGGATAGCAAAGAACTTGACATCAGCTTTGATCACTCACCCCTTTTAACAATACTTATCCACTTTATTTTGAACTATGTACCAACCAATCCAAGTTAAAAATGTGCCCTGTGGTTTTTGTTAATTCAGCAATCGACCAGGCGCGGGGAACTAGATTGTCTTCTATTTGATTTTTATTTAAACTGCACATACCAAAAAGAAACAGTGGATGCAGAGAAAACTACTAAAAATATGTGTCTCGCTGTAAATCCTACCGTTATTCCAGCCCACGATGGATTACTCCAATTCCAAAACATTGATATGATCAATTCGGATGGGTATACGTTGACCAGAATGCGAGGATATAAGAATGCGAATACACAAGTTAGTCGGACCCTCGTGGTGTCCCGTCATCTTATAGACAAGATTTCACACACCTTCGCAAAGTCGTGATCACCAAGCTCAGGTTTTCGTTTGACCACCACTCGAGCAGCCCTGATTCCTAGATGTCTGATTGCCAAGCTCAACAAAGGTGAGAGGATCGGAATTGCTTTGTTGAGATGAGCACAAAGAATGAAGCATGTTTTGTATCGTTATGTGGAAAGACAATCCAGTTTAATATGTATTTATGCCAGATTGCGTCGTATCGCATCGCTTGGTTCCGATCGGTTGAAATTGAATGGTTGTTTTGTGTGAAATCGCAATCGGCTGTCCAGTGTTCGAATCTTGTCATCATCCGCTACTTCTATGTATGGAAAGAAACAACAATGCTTCCAAAAATTAGGCAAACGTCGTGTAATAAGAAGGATTTAAGCAAATGATCATGTGTGACATCATCAGATCACCCGGAACTCGTGGTTGACTGATCGTCTGTGGGGCGAATAAATTTATGCGGCCCACAATTTACACGTACGTGTACTACAGGGATTATGAACATGGGCACCGTGAATGCTGTGCTACACTAGGACACCACCTCCAAAAATGTTCCTACAATGAACAACATAATGCAAAACTACCGAAGGCACGAAGAGAAGACAAGAATGTTTGAAAAGCAAATAGTTTGCGTACGAACAATAATATAAACCTCCTCAGAAGTATCCTCTTCTCGCTGACACGTGAACACTATATATGTATTGCAAATCCAAACCAGGAACAGTGGGCCAGTGTTCTGAAGTTCGATTCTGACTAAGTGTCCAAAGCCATTATTGAGTAACATTCACGATATACATTTTCGCTCATTTTGTATGCATACTTTTGTATATCCACCTGGCTTTTAGTGCTACTTTGGCGAAAAGCAACATCAAATGATGACATTTTTCCCAGTCAACATGCAATCTGAAAGCGCGAGCGCACTGTTCATGTCGCTTTGTAGAGCATGCAATCAATAATAAAGCAAGTGACTTTCTAAACATAGCAGAATGGCTTCCATTTTAGATGACTTTTCATTGTTAGGGAAAACAAAGATTATCGAGTCATTAAATAGTCAAAATAAACTAATTTGAATTTTGTCCATGTAGAAGTTGATCATCCTCGAGTAGAACGAATCGAGGTGACCCAAACACTTCGTATGCTCATATCATCTCACGCATTTCATTGGTTGACCAAAGGGGACTCAGTAATCGACATGTGAATCTAGTCACTCAAGGGACGAAAGCCAGTCATTGTGAGCCGTGATAGTACTGTCCAGCCTCATTCGAGTGCACACACTTGGATATTTTCGTGACTCGCGTAAGGACTTCCATTGAATTCTCATTGGGTCAGCAAAGCAGAAAGAATCCGCCCGAAATGATCTATTTACCACTAGCACAGTTAGTTATTTTTGTTGGCTTACCTCCTTACATTGTTCAGTTCACTAAATGATCATTAAGCTACCGTCTACCATTTACAAATGACTCGAATATCCGCATATTCTAAATCCGCCAAAAACATGGAAAGAGATTACCTCTAAGAAGGCAAGTTTGTACGAGGAATGAGGGAGGGTTTGTTTCTCTCTGATAACATCCAAACACCTACTAGTTGCTAACAGCAAGGTTGGCGGCTTCTAAAAGGATTATCTTTTCTATGGCCAAATGTGTGCTTGAGTTACCCAACTGAGAAGGTGTTTTCCCGATAGCAGCAGCTCTTTTTACGGGATAGGAAATTTAGAAGTGAATTATCGTCATGTGTTCAGTTAGATCAAGACCATCTCTGAACTTTGGAAATTTGATGTTTAGTTTACATCAACAACTGGAATAAAAATTTATAACAATCTAACGTAGCTTTCTGTGAAGATGCAGGTAGTGCTCTGCCATCGTCTGTTTGTGACGACTTTCTATTGACAAATGAATAATGACAAAAAATATTCATAAGATCTTTGTTGCCAGCGATAGGCGCTAAGTTTGTACGATTGCATTTGCTGCTACCTGGTCCGTTTAGATTCAAAATACCAAGGTCATGGTGGCAAGATTAACCACAATATGGAAAATTCCCAGCTGCTGACAATGAATGAACAGTTTGTTTTTCAGGATTTCATTATGAAATGAAATCGCAAAATCAATCGATAACGTTGCCTCTTGTTTGGATTCGCTTTCGCCTAGTCGGGTAAGAATAATCATTTGACATCGGTTAGTTCGGTGTTTTTGTTCATCAAAATCAACGAGTTCATGTGCATGATTTGCCCGAAGCGGATAAGCATTGGTCCACAATTAGTCCATCTGCGATCGGTGACTGTTTGGCAGTCTCTATTTCTGGCACTGTTTCCACTTAACCCCATCAGGTAACGAGTTTTAGACAGTCCTCAATCTTGTCCCCGAATCAGGGTGACGAACGGTTTTTCCGACTTTGCTCTCAGATTCGCAACTCGTCTAGATTCAGACCGCATGTCACTCATTCGATTTAGACAAGAATAGCCAGTTTGTTCATGTTTGTAGCCTGGATTTTTCATACAACTCAGCTTTCGAACCAATACAATCTGAACTTTAATGCCGACTGAGCGCCGTTCCTGGCAGTTTTAACATTTTTCATTTTAGAACACTTTGCACCCTTTATTTAGTCTACCATGACACATAAATGACGGGTGTTGCCGGATGTAACCATTTAGTAAATTTCCTATCAATCATATACGTAAAAACTTCAGTATTTATAAGAAATTCCCTTACTAAAAATATACTGAGTAAGAATTAATTTTAGGAATTAGGAGTTCGGAAAGTCACATTCCCGAAAGTGGGGACAGCTGCTCTGAAAATGCTGTGTTTTCCTCAGTATGGTGTAAGCCTATAAAAAGTGGGTTACACGACCTGATAAGCGAAACTTCGCTGATGGCGAGCTGTCTCGAGCAACGATGGATAATGAACGCCCTGGAGTATAAAATTGGATCATCCCTGGGTCTGCTGCCCATTTATAGTTTGACCATTGATTAACATGAACTCCTGGAGGAAGCATCTTCAGTCGCTATTCTTGTCACCTACTTCGGATAGCTTGCAGATATGGGCCGTGAAATCCATCGGTTCTTCTTTTCGATTCATGGACTACTGAGATTTGGAGCGCGTGTAAAACAGGGTTTGTTATTTCCTGACCCTTGCACTTCAATGCCTGCGTGACAACAAATCATTTCCTTATCTCACTGATATGTGATTGTAAGTAATGTAGTGGATTGTGCGATATTTGGTTGGCAGCGTTCGAATGGATAAAACATTTTTCACCCACAACGGTCAGAAGTTCCGGTCCCAGATCCAAAAGTCGATTTGGTGATAGACGACAGTCTGCTGTCGCCCTGCTCGTCACCACACCTCACCCGGTGAGACCGTATGTGGCTCGATTCCCCTCCAAGTTCCAAGGTCATGGTTTCTATCTCCCACCTTCCTAGCGTGGTGAATACTAGCGGTTATGCAACATACCTACTGCATCACCTTCAAGCATCAAGCATGCAATAAACGTCATGAGAAATTACAGTTCAGTCAACTTATTGGATAAAAGCGAATTCCACTTTGGTTTTTGAAGTAAATTAAGTAATGGTTTCACGGAATCTCCGATAAAAACATTTGAAAGCATATACAATTACCGTAGTAATTAACAATTATGACAAGCTGGACCGAACGATGCTTTGGAATGGAAGGAATTTTGTTTGTCAAACAAACCGGAATCTTCGAAAATACTCGTCCGGAAAGATTTGTGGCTGCACTCGTTTTCGGTTTTCCTGTGGTCGAAAACTGAAAAAATAAAACACCTACCCGGAAGATTCTCCACAAAACCGATGGTCTTGGAATTCATCCGTCGATCTGATTCTTAAATTATTGTTCCGCGGGGATGCATACACAAGATATCAGGAATGTTTCCGATTGATTGTAAGTGATATAATGTTAATAACACAACTTTTTTGGTAGGTATGATGTGCCAACGTTTCGATTACCGTGACACTTGTCCTCAGGAAGACTACCGTAGTTGAAACGTTGGCACATTACATCTACCAACAATGCTGTGTTATTAACATTATTTCATACACAATTAAAACAAATACATGGCGCATCGATTTTTCGATACACTCCTTACGTCATTTAGTCCTAATGTCTTCACTTTTCTATTTGATACCTATTAGGCAAAACGGTCGCGAGTTTATCAATGCCACCGTAACGGAGCCGAGAGTTCGACTGAATTACGCACAATGAAATACAAGTCGTTTTTGTCCCAAAAGTATGAATTATAGAAGCGCAGGTAAACGAATGCCTTGCATCTGCTGTTTTGTTCTCTTGTGATTAAACTTCGGTCCCGTCTTTATCGTCGTACAACAAAAGCGAAATTGAAAGATGACTTGTTTTGTCTGACTGACTTTCGTAAGTTAAAACAATATTTTGAAAGCAATGTTTTGCCGTGAGTCAACGATCATGTTCTGTCTTTTATCGTTTACTTCCTTTATTAATGAAATAACCGTGTTCGTCATTTTCAGTAAGAAATCCTAGTCCATCAAAGGGCTGCCTAGTGGGGACGTTTGACCGGCGGTGGTGGGATTAGAACCTTGGGTCATATGAAGCAGAAATAAAGAAACAAAGCAGTTTCCAGATCTTTCAGTTATAATGAGTTATTCTGATTTATTCAAGAGACTGATGTAACCGAACACGATTCAGGCTATCGACTGCGGCTTTCACAAATTTCGCGAGGGTTCCGAGCGCGTTAACCGGTATGCAATGGAATGTCCTAAGGATTAATTCTTAACAGTTTTTATTTAGTCCGAATCTCGAGTTTTATTAACAGTTGCGACCATACTGTTTACTCTAAGAACCTAAACATTTCACAACACTTCGCGTTTTACTTGTTACGTAAACAGTGCCAGATGGCCACTGTTGTCGGGAGCTGTTGAATTGGGAAGTGACTGCCAGTTTGAGGATTCATACTCACGGGTGTACCGGGGCCTAGAGTAAAAACGAGATGAAAGTCGGTTCGGAAGTGTATGAGACAAATCCGGAGCCACCAAACGATTGAAAAACCGAGCCACTTGTCACCAACACGCCGATTCAAGTTTTATGTGTAGAATCTAGTCAGAATTCTGAGCGTTCACTGGTTGAAATCGGTGCTACGATTCGGCAAACTAATCCCACATTTTCGCCACGGGGCGGGTTTTGGTAAACACTGTGGTCAGTGAGTTCCGTCTGGAATAGGATGATATTTTGCACAGGCTGCAAGCAGCTATACTGGGTTGACTGAGCCAGTGCTGATGACGGCCGATGCGTTTACTGGGCTTTGAATTATGCTGTTTCTGCTTTACATTATCTTTTTTCAGACTCCATGACGTGCAAACCCAACTTTAATGCAAAGTGTGTGGCCAGGTAAACGAATAAATACTTGAAAATTGCAAAGCCGACGCTGGATATTCACCGGTCACACTTCTGGAACTGGGACCTGCGCCACCGGTGAACGCAGAAGTAATCTCAACAAAAAGCCTGTCTGAGAGATGAAAGTGAGCGATCGTGAGCGATCGTAATACCAGACAGAAATGCCGTAATTCCAGTACTAATTAGACCAGAGTTGAAGAAAGGCATAGCGATCACAGAATTATCTTCCACCGTGAGTATTGAATCTCTGTGGTCAAGTAAGCCGGTTCGAACAGTCTAGATTAAATAATTAGAAAGGACAGAAAACATTCAAAAAAAGACAATTACCATGTTGAGTAAAAAAGAAGTGGAACTTGATGCGTTCTGCAGATTACGTGCTAACAAAATCAGATGAAGACGACAATGGCAAAGACTGGGAAGGTTCAGGCGGTCTCCAAATTGCAGAGCGACTGGCCGAGGTGGGTCTGCAACAGGCTGAGAAGGATGACGATATCACATGCCCAGTGAGGGAAAATATTCATCACCTGGGGCTCGGAGTGCACAAAAATCTCGAATGACAACGAAATGCAACGTGTCTTCAAATCATGAAGGATGCCCTGGATGGGTCTTTTGCTGCACCTACGTTACTTTCCGATTGATCTATAAACGGTTTTGGTTTGACATATTGTAACCGGGAAGTTGGATTGGTGCTTTGGACCTTAGAACTCACTAGTATTGTCTAACTCAGATTGAAAGTTACTTGCTGCATGATGTAACAAGATACAGGTTGAATGTCTAGGCAAATAGACTCTTGACAATTAGAACCAGTTTGTGTTTCCAAGATCTCACCTTGACGATGTTAAATCCAAAAATTCGATCAAGGTCCGTTTCCCGGAACACATTTATGTAAGCGTATGCTGAACAGTGGAATGAAGTATTGGTCAAGCATTCCCTAATGCGCTTTGCGCACACGTAGGCTTCCACCAAGATATTCTTATTCAAACAACCAATTCGACAACAGAAATGCTATCGGCTGAGACTTTCAGCCGTAGAAATAATTGCGACATTTGTGAAAATCCACATGTCGGACCTTAATTTAAATTGTGCGAATTTCTTATTTGGTCATAATTGCTCCTAGTCTTATGTGACGGTTAGACCCAACTAGAGACACCCAACTGGGGTTCATGCGAACGATCAATAAACTTCCATCAAAGCATGCGTCACTATCCATATGATTGGTTCATTCCTTGAGAACCACTGCCTACTAACAGAGACCGAGTGCAGTCAGGTTTGCATGTGAACAATTTGGTATCATTTACACCTGACGACCTGGGTCTGGAGCGCTCACTTCAACAGCTCAATATTTTGGCGAAAAATTCATCGGCTTGTGACAGCCGCCACCAGTGAGTGAAACCCTTTGTTTAGACCTAGCAATGTTCAGCAGTTGGCCAGATGATGTGACTGAATGAGTGATAAAAATATGATCGTTCTCTGCACCAAATTTGATTTCGTCATCTGCTTAATTTTGCTGACTTTTTGATAAAATTGCAATTGACCGTGTGTTTTCTGGGAGTAAAAAATTCCCATTCGACCATTTGATAGTCTCTCGTACCATAAGAATTAAACCAGAAAATGGGAAGACAGTAAATCGCCGTTCGAAAACCAAAATAACGGTACAAATGTTTATAATCTTCGGATGAATATTTGCGTTTTTTGAACCACTCAAGTCTTCGAACGCCGTGTGCAATTAATTTCTCTTCTTAGTGTGTTGCCAAAATTTCTCCTTTTCTTCAGGAACACAGGTGTCCAGCTGGAATAAATAATTTTCTTCAGCCAATGCTGTTTATCAAGCCAGATAATACTTCCGCGGTAAACCGATTTCCACTATCAGTCATTGAAACTGGAGGCTCACCTTCCTTGCTGAATGACTTTGTCCGTGCATGCAAAATGAATTCTTGCATGGAAGACGTGCAGTATTGTTTCAGGAGTGGGTCGTACTAAACTGCATGAAGTTGCTTCCGAATTTCGTAGGACATCGGCCGTGGGATCCGGTTTGATGGAATACTGTGGGATTTAAGTGTACGTGACCACTGCAATCCTTCTCATTCCGGCGTATTTTAGTGTTCATGTTAGATCATCAACAAGTGGGTCCTGCAAGTGATACAATTTCCTTAACTGAACTGGGTTCAGCACAGTTTTACCATTACAACTAAACAGCATGCCGCTTCCGGGTTTGAACAGTTTTTGTGGCCAAAACAAGGCCGCAGGTTTGGGAAACATCTGTCGCTCAAGCGTAAACGTAAAATTTCGAACGGCACACTTGGCGAGATTTAATCTGGCTGAGTATAGAATGGGGCATAACTATCACCAAGTGGAAGGTGATGGCAACGGCCCGAAACTAGCGCTGAATTCACCCGAGGCAAATATGGGGTGTTATTCGCAATCTCACTGATCCATCTACAGTATAATAAGATTAGGTCACCAGGTGCATTAAAAAAAGCCTTAGAAGATTAACGGTGCACTTTTGTGGATTTGACCTTTTGAAGGTCGATTGTCGCTCGTGCGACGCGCAGTCAGGGTGTGAAACGAGTCAAAAGATTGGTCAGGTGAAGGGCATCAGGTGGAATCTGAACAGCATGTTTTCAGAGTATGGCAAATCAGGATGCCCATTTCGTTAATTGCCGCTTGAGGCAGTTAGACAGAAAGTGTACTTTCACATGACGGAAAAGTCACATGATCAAATAACATGTATATACATTTACTACACAGTGGACTAATCTATGCTGAGCGGAATAATTACAACGCCGACGGATTTGGGGTCATACGTGGACCATATTTCAACGAAGCATTTCTGTCCCCAATGGTTGCCCATTATTCCAAGAGAGTTACTAAGTTAACGATTCCATTCATTCCCATTCAGAATAAAACACCATGGATGTTGTACGTAAATACGAGTGCTAACCGATAAAAAGGCCAATTTCCAATGTAACCGAAGGACTTCATGCGTAGTTGCGTAGTGCTTAAGCTTTCCGTAAACACTTGATTGCTAGAGCTTAGTGCACCAGTATCAGGTAAAAGTCATTAAAAACTCGTCAAAATTTCCTTTTCGTGAATCCAACCGTGCTGAGGGAAGCTCAGCTGGCTGAAAAAAAGGGTGAACGCCTGATGTTACACGGGAATGGATGGGCAATGGTCTCATGAAAACATCAAATACGAAAGCGGGCTTGGAAAATGTACGGCACCCGCCCTTTTAACACTGCAGAAATATTGAAACTAGAGGAGTTACAGCTTGAGAGCGCCTTAAAACTATCTCGAATGTCCTAGAAAATAATTTCCAGTGAAAAAAGGCGCCGGAAGTACAATTCTAAGACAAAGTTTATTATGTGCAGTATCGAATAGCAAAACCTAAACTGTCACCCACGGAGACACAAATACACGATCTTTCAAGCTGTGCTGAAAAGCGCGTTAGGGGAATTGTGTAATAAGACTTTAATGTTTGACGTTGGAATGTGGTTTATGTTAAACGGTTCTGCTCGAATAAAAATAGCGGAATCTGTCTTAGGTGATATAGAAACCCAGATATGAACTAGAAAAAGAAATTTGAGCCACCGAGCTACCGTGGCTGGCGGTCTCGAATTGCCCAAGTAAACAACCTATTTTATAAATGTCCAGTCCCGTCATAACTGGCACCACCGTAAAAATGTCAATAATTTCACATTTTTGTAAAGAAACATTTGTCGCGATTGGGGCAGATCATTTTCACAAATGAACACGTGAGCTCGTTGGTCTAAGTAGTAAACTAACAATATTATTTTATATCACCATAGATAAAAATAATTCCTCCCCACTTGTTGCAATGAATTTTGATGGAAAGTTAAAAAAATGCGGCATGAAAATACTTGTTTGTACGTATTAGGTTCCTCAAAATGACGGGTTTGTAGCACAGTATCCCTCACCTGGATTCGCACAGCTCTGATCTGAACGCCACACAGTAATAATAGAACGTGATCCTGAACAAATTGCGAAAAAATGCAAAATAAAGTCTAGGAAGCCAGCTTGCGGGAGCAAGGCCAAGAACCAACGATGCATTTGCAAGTACTTTCGGAAAATGTATGCTTATGCAAAAGAGGAACAGTATCATATCAGAAATCAGCTGAGGATTAGAGTCAAATCTCTTATTTACCAAATATTTCATTTTTAGGATTCGCTGAGATCAAGATCTCCGTCACAGGAGAAAACCACGACTTGGACAAAGCCAGCAACAATCACCCCGGGTCGCTTCTTCTAAACTGAAAACCCTTTCTCTGACAGCGACCGCCAGTGATTTCTTGTGAACTCAAAAAGCTGCTCGCGCAGTGCTCACCAAGTACACAAATCTTCAACTCACACAGAATTTTGTTCTCTTTACCACACGCCCTCTCCTTCCTTTCTAAATGTATGCTTTTTCTTGATTTTTTATATCTCCTATTCTTCCAGGTTGCAAAAGTGGTTGGTGAGCTCCTGTGTGCTACTTTCAGCTTGTTTCCTCCTCAGTGAAATACTGTTCGATACACACGTGATAGAAGTGTTTCAGTAGTTCCGAGGAGAAAGGAACTGACACATGAGACTTGCCGGAGTTCAGAAGTCATAGAACATTTACAAATGATCAGGGCAGATTTTTGAAACTGAGACGTTTATTTGGAAAACAGAATCCCGAATACCAACGGACCTCAGTTCATCTATATAAACTCATATTCGGGAAAATTCAAATTCGAACTTATTAAAGTAGATGCACCTGGACATTTGACCATTCTGAATGAAAAATTCGATTGGAATTAGTGTACCGTACGTCCTATCTCTATTCGAAGCTATTGTACACTGCTGGCTACATTTGAGTACGACATGCGCGCAGATCTAAATCAGTAATTTTCACTAGATTAGACGTCAGCTAAAGGTAGGACGTTGACTTATAGACATTCCAGATGGAAGGCATAGTTTCAAACCTGGGATTCGATGGTGGGCATACATTTGGGTGTAAAGTTGGCTTAATTAGATGAATTCCATGCGTCAAACGTGTGGTTCGAAAGTCAGCTAGTCACGCTTGGGAATCCCCGAGATAGGACGAAATTACTAAGGTAAGGTAGACTTTTAGATCTCCTTCGAACTCCGTGACGCTTCTGCAGACTTGTACTCTTATTCTGCTACAGATCTTCTGGATATCTTTTGCCGATCCTAAACTTCTTTGATCGTGGGTTTCGTTTTCTTTCCTTTAGCGATTCTCAAATGCGGAGTAGCCGAAGTAGACACAGCAGTTGCAATATTTATCATTGAGTCCTTATCCAAACATTCGACTCCTGGTCTATGGCATACAGTTATCCTCATTCCAACTCCTAAATGTATCGACTTCTCTGGTAGAGCTGAATGGTTTAACCCGCTCGCTCTCATATTTGTCGTTGTTCGTTTCACTGAAAAAACTGTTTCACCCGTCGTTGGACGTTTCTAAAAGCACAAACTAAACCTTTTTAAATCGCAAAAACCCAAAAAGATCCCCCCTTGATCTTCACTTCGTTCTATTGTTCTTATGTTAAACAAATGTTTTCTGTTCACTGCATGTCCTTATGACTTAATAAATCAGTCTCTTGTAACTCAAACGCTCCGCACTACGGACTTTCTTGAGCGGGGCAATTTCTAACTGTCGCACTGTTTTCTCAACGGAGTTTAACAGACAAATGCAGGGTAGAAAATTTGCGGATCATTTCTTAACCATACGAGTAATCTGTCCTCTCGTCTCCCATTTTCGACGTTCACAAATCATATTCCGATTTTGCTCCAACACAAGTTTTTACATGTACCGATGATATTTCCACATGTGGAGCTACCTCTATGTGACATGATCTCATGAAATCCCACGATAAATTCTCTAAAACTGAATGCCTGACTTCCGAGTGGATCTAAACTTAAATCCATGTAAATGAATTATACGTGACTGTAGTTTCTGTCGCCAGCCGGTTACATTTACTCCGGATCAGGGCGCAGACTTAATTCTCGGAGACATTTGGCCGTTAGGGATGGTCATCTCCCAAACAGCAAAGTGTCGCAAAGACCATAGTGCTAGTTTGTTCAAATTAGCAAACTGAGGCCTTTCCTGAACAGGGGACAACAGCTGTACACGAACACACCATTTAGTTTGTTCGTCCTGTCTTATTAGTTTCCCCGGGTCGTAAATTCGCACGGTCTGGTGAAATTGGATTTCGAAAGTATTCGTCGCAGATTGACAACTATTACCGAAAACACGTTACTTCATCTCGATTTTCTTTTAATCGAACTGCCCAAGTAACATATTGCATTTTGCTCAACCTTAGTGTAAAGGATGCTTTTTAATTCAGTACATCCACCACATGCACATTTGTACTGACATTACGTACTCATTGATTTAATCGGTCTCAAATTGGTCCCTTCTCTGTGGCCTACCTAGCTCTGAGACTGACCAGCATGGGGAAGACTAAAATTGAATTACTTTCTACCTTCGGTTGACCCAGTTTATCTGTAATGCTTGCACGTGTAATGTCAATATGGAATTCGGCCACCAGCAATAATTTTTGGATACAGACTATAAATTTGTAATGGATGCAATCCGAAATGATCTAAGCCATCGAAACAATGAGAAGCCTACGGCAGTTGGAACAAACGCTGCAATTTATGTACGGCTCATACGTCTACATTCAAAAAGAGAGTCCATGTAGACCGAGAATTTTCAGACCAATGAAGTTTGAGGCATGTTTGAACGTTTCTTATACTTTTCTGATTGGCCGATTGATTACGCGGGCTACTAAGAAGTGGCACCGGTCTCTATCTTGTGGGGTTCATGCAGATTCCATTGCATATCTTTTACAACCACTACGTTACACTTCACTTAATTTAGTCCGGCTTCGTGAAAGCTTTCTGATTGTGATGTACAAAAGCGGGCACAAAGTGTAATGCACGAATTTTATTTTTTCGTTGCATCATTCAGTTTAGGGTACAGATATTAGGCGGACCCATTAGTTAGGGTTGGCTGATGTTGAAGATGTTTTATCGATCTATTTAAAATGTAGCAGTCCCGACTAGGTTACAGTCGACAGATGACAGTTGCCTGCATTTGTGCTCTACTCCGAAAATTTCGAAACCAGGCCTGATTCGATGGATAACCTCCATGTGGTTCACACAGGTCGACTGCATGCACCACAGCACATATTGTACATGAACTTCCCAGTAACACCTTTGGTTGATGTGAGATTGCGAATCAAGTCGCATCCGGTTCTGTTTCATTATTTGGACAGAGTATGCATGCATACCCACCCAGATTCACGTTCATCGAAAGACCCATCGTTCGACAAATCGTGTTCGCCTCAAAATATCATCTCTTTATCAGGACCGCTTACAACTGCACTTGAGCTTCATTTGGGGAGTAAGCTGTGCCTTTATTAAAAACCATTTTTGGCAACGAGTCAGATCATCAGAGCATTGCTGCCAGCTAGTTCTAACGATCAGGTCGTTCATGGCATCAAATGTCGACCTCTGCGGACCCACTTAAACCAACTGGAGTACTCCTGTAATTATCCCGAACAAAGCCTCTCGAAAACACTTTAACACACTTTCAGTAATCAAGTGCGATCAGTGCACACGTCGAAAAAACAAGATCGTATTAGAGAAAGCAATTTGAGCAGACCCGGATTCAGAATAGGGTGAATTTAATAAGTACCAAAAAACATCAGTGCTGCATTTGATTTTCTTTTATCTAATTATATACGTGCTGTTTGGACCGAGGCTTGTTTTGTGTTAATTGTACATTCCAAATAATGCACAACTTGCATCTCCCCGTCCGAAGTTCGAATGTCGATGGCCCATTAATCCTAACAATGGGCTGGCGCTGCCCAGGTTCCATATCGCAATTTGCGCAGCTGAGGAAATCTACCACTGCTCAACCGCTGTTCCAGTGACAATTAACAACTAGGAGGAATTCAGTCCACTCGGTGACTCCATTGTTTTTGTTTCGATAAAGAGAGTGACAACGCCGAGCCAAATCTAACAGAGTGTAAAGTGAATAGTTCTGAATACGGAGGTGAAACGAAGAGTCGCTTTTCTGTCGCTTGAGCAGTACTTGCATAATCCACATCCAAAGACTCAGGGACTCCGCCCGAGACTGACCTGAGATTGCAGGGGCACTTGCGCGTTATTTTAGACTGAATAATTCTGATCTAATTGCAAGGATCAAAGCACGAAATGTGCGCGACCGATTTACTAACCAGAACATGGACTCCTGATCAGGTAAACGAGAAATTTTTCCTGTTTGTTTAGACCAGTTGATAGGCACCTTTTAATCCAATGCCATTTTTTTAAAGTTCCACCAAACGACATTTGTGATACAACAGTTTCAACAGAAAACACACTGCTGGAGGATTTTGCCTATGAACTTTGACATTAGGCAAATGGAAGGTTCGCGGGAAAGGTGTTTTGCAACCAGAACCGTAGTTGATTCACTCTAATCAAATAAACATATTTATTAACTGATTTAATTCGCGGAAACACTTTAATGAGAACAAAAAGAGATTAATTACTCTTGTTTTTTTCTTCGTTCGTGTTGGCGAAATCTGACCACATTTCACGCCAAAATATTTACCGCGCACTTCATGATTCATCTCAATTCAGTTTGTCTATCAAGTTAAATGTTGAAAAAATCAACTCGAAGGCTGCAAAAGTTCTTTTCCCATTGTTTGGCTTGGTGAAAAAATGAGCAGAAATATTGTTCCTTTCGATTTGGTAATCAATTCACTTCGGAATTCGCATCGCTTGCCTGGTCTTGAAAAGCCGTACTCACAATAATGATAGTTTTACAAAAGAAAACCTTGTTCCAGTAAGCATCATTCATCAACGTAACAAGAAACTTGATATTAAATGCGTAGTCGGTTTCCGAACACATCTGATTGTCGAACGTGCTGCGTAAAATTGCAGTCAGATCTATGGTTGTCTGTGAACATCCAAGTTTTTCATATTTAGACCTACTTAGCTTTTGTTATGATTCAGCTACCTGTTCCTGATGACCGGAATATCTGCGAAAGCAACCGGTGGATTCTGGTTAGGATATAGAGACATCTGGCAGTTGACAGTTGAAAATGATGAGCAAAATTAAATACGGTTGAGTCAATTTGGTTAGCAAATAATTACACCATCAAAAGTCAGCAAATGGATCTCGGAAGTCTCTGTTTCACCCCCAAGTTCGAATAATTATATATCAAGAATTATAAATATATTTTGCGTTATTTCGTTCCGTTATTTTTAATGACTTGCTGACATTTTTAGATCTTATCATTAAAAATTCAATCCTTCATTGTGTGCTGTACAGAATGATTGAAATGACCCTATCTACAGCATGCATGTTGTCCCCTCAGTGATAGGTCCGGTTTTTCCGAGGTGATCGTGTGCACATGTCCTTGCAAACACAACAGCCAGGATAACGGTAAAATAAACTAAATTTTTTCCCGTGGTGGTGACGGTACCCGTTGGAGGGTTGAAGAGTTATTCTTTTGGAAATCCGTCAGGTGGCATGCTGGTTCGAAGGAACTGACAAGGTCAGGCGAGAGTCCGAAAACAGCAGGAAGAAACAATGTGAATAATGGTGAACAAATCGAGTATGAAAGGATTTCAGCCGAATTAGGTTAATCAAATGCCCCGAGAGACTGTTGAGGTCACTATGAACCGGCAGATTGTCTTAACCTTCTAATTTATTTGACTTTCGTAAATACGCAAAAGTGAATTTTAGTCGAACATCACTTTCACTCATCGGTACCTGTGGAAAAATTCCAACTAAATGTGAAGAAGGACTGAATAATAAACATATGCACAGAATTCAAGCAAACCGATCCCAGTAGCGATTTGCTTGCAACGGTGATTCGCGTTCGGGTGAAAATTGTGACCACGTCAGTTGATCAGTTTGACATCCACGGAACGGGGAAAAAATCCGACCATTTTTTTCCACCAAAGGTGATGCGTTGGAATTGATTGTCTGTTGTTCTGCCGTAGAAGCAAATATGACCGGTGGGAAAAATTGGCGCATGTATTGGAGAAGAATCTACCCATCTGACTTGGCCAATCTAGCAATGTACATCACAGAGTTTCATGGTCGTCCATATGTAACTATTAATAATCGCGTAAGATTTGAAATTATCAGTTTAAAAACCAACAGATGGCACATAGGAACAGCTACGTTTGGGAAACCAAAACGAAAGACGTCCAATAAATGTTCCGGGTTAGAAAAGCAAGACATTGGTAGAAAAATTGCAGGTTTGAGGGAATCCAACCTTCCAACGAAATACTAAATATGGGCGGAGTGTGGAATTTGGGTTTTCATACAGGTGGCTATGCATTTCGTTTTTGACGTCAGACAAAACTGCTGTCATTGGATTTTTCTGTTTGGAAAGATAAATTAGGAGCGAAAATACGCAGTTTTCTCCCAGAAGGGCAACTTGCCGGGAAAATTTGACCATCTCGTCCGGTTACTTTTTTCTCTAAATTTAGTAAGCTTACGGATGATAGACATTCTGACACGGAGCATCGTGGTTTTCGGACCTTACCGCTCGGGGTGAAGACAAACGGCAAACGGATTCCTAATGCGTTTATTCTACTTTGTCCCTATCGGAAAACGGAAAATTGCTCTAACTCGTTCTGTGTGTGTGTGTGTGTGTGCGCGCGCGCGCGCGCTTCGTATTACTAATTCACGTAAAAGTCAATAATGCAGGTTTAAATCCCACCAAGCATTCGAATTTTCTGCAAATCACTTATACCTCGAATTGTTCAATGCTCTTCTTCTCAGAAGATTTGTCTTCTGACTGCCTAAATTCTTCCCTTGATTTTTTGCATCCTGTTATCTTGAAATTGTTATGGCATTTGAAAAGGAAATTGGCCGGTCTCTTTTCTAACCGGCTGTCCATAGCTCCGCTTGCAAAAGCTAACGTATAGGTTGTACAAAAACTGAAGAAAATAGGATCGTTGATATATTCCTCTTCATTTGAGCATGATAAGCTTATCCTGATGATTAGAGTTCGCGCCAGGACTTATTGATTCTTGTTCTTATGTGTGGAGGAAATCGGACAAATGAGAACTGACCGCGTGGCTAAAAACCACCCATAGTCCTGTGTTCGATGACCCAGTGCCATTCAGTCTCTTTCTAACTCTACCGAGTTCCAACTTTTGATATAGCGGCACGTGATATAGGGGCACATTAGCGGCTTGATTATGACGCCCGGTGAAAATGACATTGCTGGTATTACAGCGTAAACCCAATTGATTACCTTACCTCAGTTCTGTTTGATACATTAAAGGAGTGTTCCTCCTTGAGTTACTGGATCGCTATGCTTTTTTTGCACAAACAGGAAGCCAGAATGTCATTGAGTTTTTGAACATATGATCTCGGAAGCCAAAACGTGGGTTCCGTCGTCTGTCCATGAAAAACATACACGACTGTATGCTGGACTCGGTTATTTTACTAGCATAGCAACGATGTCATTTTTTTCTTCGATCGACTACAGATTAGGTTGTGTAATAACTCTACCATGAAAAGGCCGGAGCGATGAGGAAAACTCTAACACTAGGACGAAAGACAAATATTTAATGACGGAACAGCAGTTCTAAAAATCAGCCAGTCTCAGAGTTGCAACTGGATGTAAAGGGGCAAAAATCTTGTTTTTTTGCAATTTACTTCCGTTTCTTGATCAAATCCCAGGTTCGTTGAAATGACTAGCCTCACTGAACACCCCACGCGATTTGTCTGAATGATAAGAATTGGTCAACTGTTCCTGATTGCTCAATACCAGATATCTTTCTGCCAAGGAAGGCAGTGGTTGCCATATCAAAAACTACTGGTGACGTGCTAGCTTACGGGAATCGTAAACTATCAAGCGGAATTTCTTGTTTATAAGAACAGCAAAACAGGAAATTAAATTTGACTAGAAGCGAGGTGGAGTCCAATGCATTGTCAAATATTGTGCTTCTCAGGCGAGAGCCAAGCAGGTAGAAGTTACCTATCACAGTCAGTCTGCGTAAGCTTGTACACTGATCGAAACAGATTCAATAACAGTATTTGAGTAAAATACCCTATCAATACTGCACAAGCTGAGGAAAGAACGATCTCTCAGGACTCGAGGTAGGGAATAACAACGATACAAGCAGCACTGTTTTGCCATTTGTTCCCAGGAAATTAGATTGGTCCAAGAAATAAATTTGCACATAGAAATTTCCCATAGCCTCCCTAGGAGAACGCTAGAGTATTCTCCTAATTAATCTGACGGATATTCCTTTGACTTTGAAATGTTAGTCCCAATCAATAATTGTTCGATCACCGTTGCACATTTTGGTCAAGCTCACCTGGTAGCATGCAGGCTGTTGTCTTTCTCTGAGCTTACATGATGAGTGTCGTCTGAGGGCCACGTGATTCTAGAAAGCCATCTGAAATTAGAATACACATTACGTTACAAGATCAGTGGCATCATATATTCACAAATAATGAATCAAAAATAACCTACTTCCAGAAAATGAAACAGAGTTCCTTTTGCTCCAAATTTTCGTTTGTACAGTGAATTAGAAAAATTGGCCTGTTGTTATGGTAACAAGATATTTGGCATCAAGATGTCAAAAGTTTCTGTTTTGACAAATGTGGTGCAAACTTACGGTGACTAAACCCCGGGTGGGTGTAGACATTCAAGCTGGCGATGTTGATGATGATAAGACCACGAATTGGGTCCACACAATGAATCGTCAGCTTCCACCATCATTTTGGATTCGACACAGAATATCCGAGAACATCTAATGTTGTTCTGTTGTACGACGGATGTTATCATCGTTTTCATAATACGAAAAAGACATTAACGGGCCTCATGGTTGTGTATGGATGCTGAGCTAGTTACTTTTCGGCTGCTCTACCTCATCTGTCATGCACTGGATAAGGGCAGACTGGAATCGAATATCCGGTCCCTGTGTGTAGTTTGCGAATCAGATGCCATGGGTTTTGACGCCCATTAGTTACTGGTATTCACCTAAGATTGGTGGGGTGTTTTTGAATATCAGCTTCAGCACACACGGATTGGTAAGACGGGATAAACACCAGGTCATGCGATATCTGGAAAGACGTTTCGCGTGATATTTCCCTCTATTTGTTTACCAATTGTATACGACAAGCTGGAAAGCACATTGTCTCGATTTTCTCAGACCGACTGGTATCTGGCTATCGTGCTGCTGCTAGAAAGTGAAGCGCTTGGAAAAGATAAAAGACGACATTAGTCATTTCATCAAGCCATGTCATTCCACCAACACTATTAGATGCTCACTTCTGAGGTGCAGAATGTACGTGGCTGAAAACTGCTGAAGTACAAAACCGAGGTCTGGATAGAAAGTGGCAAATTTACCGAAGTCCACTAGGTCAGACTTCCCTACTCCGTTCTTTAATTACGGTGTACGAAACTATCAGGTCAGGTAGAGTGATCAAAATAATGTTTTAACAGAACAACGAACTGGAAAATGGAAGATGCAAACGAATTTCGCTATCCCCATTATGTTGTTTCGTTTTCGACTTTCCATCTACCGTGGTATCACTCATTCTGACAATTTCCGTGATTGTGTAAGACATCACAGTCTAACACTGTTGGTCCCCTTACCTCGGACAGAACAGCTTCATTGAATTGAACCCCGGCGGGGTTGCGTTGTCCATTTAACTCCCCTATTCTCAGGAAATCCTAAAATTCACTGGGACATGGCATTCCTTTTGATTTTCCTCCTAGTCGACGCTAGTTCATCTTGGTCGAGCTGATCGGATTGAACAAGGCGTCTTTGAATTTGGTCCAACTTTAGCCGGATTTCGGGAGCCTATCGGTTAAATTTGTGATTTATCATTAAACGTCCCTCTAGGCCTGCCCTGGACTGTGGAGCACGCTGTTAATGGGATTGATAATAACCTTTGGGAATTATTTATTCTCTGGATCTTGACTGTCAGGTGTTGTGTTTTGAAACTCACTAGTACTTTCTAGTGGCAAGAAGCCTGTTTCGTAACTTCATTAATCACATCCAAACAATGCCCAATGAAATAAGAACACTGCAACTACCAGGCTGTCCAGAAAGGCTGTCAACCGTTCATCAGACATTATCATCAGATTATTAGATAACTGCTAGTCACCGGGCTTTGTTCAGCTACGCAAGATTTGTGGTTTTAGAAATGACAAAATAGCCGTTTATTAGTTTCGTGGGTTCTTAAGTTAGGTCTAACATCCCGTTTGTGGGATTAGAGAATTCAGCATCATCAGAAGCTGTCAGTACAGTACGTACCGTTTAGTTGGAAGTACGATTGCATTAATGATAGATGGACTTTAGAATCAATTTCCAATAAAGGATTATCAGGATGGACTTACAGTAGTCAACTCGGATAAGCAAATTTGAACTAGTGCCGCTAGTAAAATATTAGATGACATGAAATTATCCACTTTGCGGTATAAACACTCAGCTCACTATTAGGAACCATGAAGTTGCTTTACAAATTATTCACTTTCGTTACGAATCGATAGCTACGTATATCTACCGCTTCCGAACTGATGTCAGTCGGTCCACTTCAACCAATAGTTGACTGTCTGCCTGGGTGGCGCATTAATCAAGATGTTTGACCCACGACAATTTGTCTTGGGTTGGCATCCCGATCGGGACAAGGCGGATGTGCCCTGCTGGTTATTCTCAGCAAGGATGAAACAGGTGTACACTACTCTAACGGTTTCTTAATGATTAGATAAAATTTGGTGTGCACAATCAATGAAAAAGTTGGAATCCCAAAGGCGACTAAACATACTGGTGCACCTGAACAAAAATACGCACACGCGCACACGCACATACACACGAATCTGCACACGCAAGCTGCACGCGACTCTGGCAGTTTGACAAATGATTCCCCAATTTCCGCATTCATTCTGGCACAGGAAGAAAGCAAAAGGTCGTTATCCACGTACCCTATCAGTAACATCCCCATCAGTAGCAGGTGGCCTAAGATTGAATTCGGGAACCGAAGTATCTCTTTGCGACTCCCTTCCACTGTACAACAGTTTATTTGCTTATGTCCAGAAAAGTACTTGCAACCGAACATCTGTTCTCTCATCTGCACGTGCAGTATGTACTCTTGTGTCCAAATCTTGATTCCATAAATTGTGTCTAAGTTTGGAGACTCCAAGTCTAGTTGGAATTCCGTACGACCAACAGCATCACATCCTGGGCACTGACACATTTGAATTATTCGGTTTTTCTTTTGCACAGTTTCTCTGATATTGCGTAATAATAGAAGCAACAATAGGAGTAATGCAAAACTGGTTGCCAATATTGCTGATTCGAGACGGTAGCTAATTATCTTGAAAATCTATTTGATTGTTTTTTCATTCTTTAACAATACCACGACTACAGCCACGTCCTTGATTTGCGAAAGAAGCTGATGTGATAAGCGGAAACAGAATAGACGACGGCATTAACGTATACTAGCTTTATCCAAAGTACGTTTATACTGGGTTTCGTCCAAGCTGGTCTCAAAATTCCCATGTCCTAGAGGTAGCGGGCTTTAAAATCAGCTCCACTAGATTCAGCAAGAAGACCTAACCATCTCCGAAAGATTTCATTCACCAGATAAGGCTATTTCTCAAATATGTCCCTTTCAACTCACCATCTTCAATGTCGTTCGCCGTAAAATTGGGAACCAACTTATCCAGTTCGTTGGAAAGAGTGGTTTGTTGGTTTGCGCTGCCATTGATGGTCATTGATTTATTGATTCGTTCTTTTCCAGTTTTTTGTCAATGTCGCCGCTGGCCTTACCCTGAGACAGGTGATCCTTGATTATGCATTCAGATTTGGCCATTTCAATCGGGTCTTGCCCCTGTATGGCTGAAGACATTTCCTTAGACTGACGTAGAATCATTCATTTACTTATAGTTGGTAATTATCAAACCTAATATGTGATGAAACACTTATGTCCTACAAAACTGTTAAATGCATGCTATAGGAAACCTGACCACTGACACCACCACTGTATCGTTGACGACTGTAACATATTGGTATGTCGTGGACAACTGCGGTCTTCACTTGGCCCAATTAATTCCATATCAAGACGGGCTAGATTCATAACTGTTTTAACCCTTGGATAGCCCAGGTGGACACAATGATATAACCGATATGTTCACAACAACTTCATCGGAAAATACAGTCGGCAAAACAACTTTTTCCAGATATCCACAAAATTGAAGACAGTATCATTTCTGGTGGTGTTTAGCGGAACGCCAGGTCAAATTTGATACATTAAAACAAAAGGCTATCCTCACTGTCTGTCACGTGTTTATATCATCGAAACCGGATTGAATAAACAATAACAAACACTTAGAAGTCGGATTAGTTTCCGCGCAGCTGCTAACTGTTACCGAAACCAAGTTGTTTAGCTGGTCAAACGAGTTTGAATTGAATTTTGATTGGATGAGTGTCGGGCCGGACACAAGGACATGAATTGTCATTCATAAATCATTTGGAAAGTTCAACTCAAACTCATTTAAGTGAAGTTATCTGGAAATACAAAAACAATTTGTTAATTTGGCAGAAGTTTTCGTATCAAGGTTTTTCAAAAAAAAACAATAGCTCACAATCAACTGCAGAAAAGCAGTTTTCAACAAATCAAGCAAACAAAGTTGACCAGGTTTATTTAGACTGAAAAAAGATCCCAACAGAAGGCTTTTTAATTGTTTGACTCATATCACCAGTCATACTTGTAAGTTATTCAAATTGCGATTGAGTTTTGGGGATACAGCTCTCATGAATGGATCAAAGTATCAGAAATGCTAACAACAGCTATGAGTTGGTCCTCGGAGACGGGACTTTACGAATGAATAAGGATAATAGAAATATTGTATAACACATGAGGCCCGATAGATGATTAAAAATGACACGAATTTCAAGCAAGTTTCAAAACACGAATGCCTGCGTGTACAGTCCTCGTGAGAATCACTAGTATGATTCGTCCAAACTCAGTGGTCATGCGTTAGTTAAATCTAGTCTTGTGAAACTACTTGGTACACGGAGAGTAAATGAGGTTCGCAATTTGATTTTTACTGTCCACCGGTTACACTGGCAGACCAATCAAAATATCGGTCAACGATTTGTGGATCATCAACATTAATTTAGAGGATGCGTTTTTATTTGCTGACTTTGCAAAAGAATGACACTCAGTAACTCCTTTGAATAATGTGCTTTCTGAGGAAAACTTTGACGCCTAGTTTGTAACAAGGATAAATGTTACGGTAAATTTGTGGCATTCAGTTTTGAATCAAATAAGAATATTCTTCAGGGAGACGACTGGTAAATACCTAACAACTTGGCAAACTGACCTGTCCAGCAAAACCGAACTGGAATGGTGCTGTTAGTAAAATGTCCAGGTGAATTGCAACTGATTTCATCACGGGTTTGAAACGGAGTGAATTAATGTTAAAATTCAAAATGCCCACAGACGTAAAATCTCGGGAAAAACATGCCTAAGAGTTTCATATTCTAATTATTTGTTATTAATTGTCTGAAATTAAACATAAACAAAATAAATTTTACTAGTAAATGTTCTTAATTTGAAGTGAATGTTTATATTTGCAGATCCGCTGCTCACGTTTGTCGATTGCATTAGTCCACTCAGGACGTTGTTGTGTAAAATATTTATTTTAAAATCGCCCTTACAATACTGAAAAAGACAGAATCAGTTAGATAAGGCAAGCAAAATCCAAACATCTGTTTGAAATCATAAGCACATGACATTCAAATCAGCAACGAGAAATAACAGAGGACCTCTATCAGTTAAGGTTTATTTTACCCCATATATTAGAAGCAGACCAAGCCTAGTTTTTTTCAACTGCCTTTTCACCTCTTCATTCATTACAAATTCTACCAAATGTGCGTTGTTTTGAAAAAGCACCCACGACAGTGAGGTGAATAGCTTGCGAAAAAGAAACCAAATACGATGTTTTCTACTCAGGATGCCCGTATGCGCAGGTAGCAAAATTGTTCGCTTGGGAAGAACACTTTTTACGTAAAGTCATATGAAAAAACCGTCTCTAATAGTTACGGATGGTGAAATGACGCAAGACATTTCTGAAACTGACCTTCCGCAACTACACACTGTTTTCATCCCAAAATTTGACTTTCTTGTGAAGATGGTTAGCTGGATTATGCCAGACACCGAATTTGTCGGGCTTGGTAAGTAGTTTGCAAGCCAAATAGAACATGTGCTCAGATTTCACGTTTTCAAAACCAAGCTGAAATTTCTAAATGAGGTAAACAAATTTGAAGACAAGCTAACTACGTTTTAGTTTATTATCTGATAGTCATTTGTTTTATTTCATTATTGAGATACTAGTGATCTCCCGATAGACTTTCGTTGTTGCCTCTTGAAAATCGGGTGATTTGTTCTCTTTTGCCTTGATTCATCATGCATCACTTATGCTGGGCTCATTAGCAAAAATCCTGGAGTTACTTTACAGCTATTTCGACTTTTTCCTCAGGGATCATATACAGTTCACATCAGTCGTGTCACAGCTTGGACACCCAGCCAACGTAAAGCGGGTTTTCGGTTTTCAACGGTTTATCCGCCATCGTCGATGTGCGCACTGCCACTCATCCGTTGTTTGATATGCCCGCGCATAGACGGCTGACCCACAGCTATTGAATACTAGGTTTTACCACGAGTTTCATAGAAACCCCAATATGAATGAGCATGTTCAAACAACCTTAAGTTAATGACTACTTAGTCAGCTTAAGTAGCTCATATTTGGACTTGTTCATAAAACTGTTCATCAGGCAGCGTCACTGTTTAGGCAAACATTGAGAACTATGAAATAATTAGTTTTTTCCCATTTGAAAATTACCAGCTGATAGTATCGCAGATATTCATCGACGCACAATTTTCTGTTGTTCATCTAGATTGCGGAAACGAATTCCCGGTGGTGAATTTTCCAGTGGAATTGTTCTTTTTTAACTGGGGTACAACGTCTTGCAGTATGCTGTTCAGGCTGGACGATCATACAGGAATAGAAACAACTGTTGGGCGGAAGACCCAGAACACTTGCTAACCAGCAAAGTATTCGTTAGGTGTTCGTGTTCTGATCATCACATTGTTAGGCCACCCATGACACGCGCTTCACTGCAGAAGAAATGAAGAAATCGAACTATTGAATCTTTTTATGAGAATACAGTGCCATCCAACTGGCCACATGTGAAAAATGACAACCCCGGTAAAGGACACTCTGTGACCAATTTGCTATGTGATCCTGTTCAACGACAAAAGGTGTTATTCCGTACAAACACGGAAGTCCTACAGACAACTAATTATTCCTAACGTTTTACAACTTTTACCCGGCTCTACGTGACACTAATTCAGGAGCAACATTTACAATCCAGTTTCTGACAATATGATTAGATGACTACGAAATTTATACACTGTACTTCAGATGTGGACTGTATCGGCTGTCATGCATCTGCATCGTTTGAATATTGTTCATACTTTGAACGAAATTCATTTCAAAAGCTTTTACTGTGATCAACTGAGGATGCCGTTTGTGGGGTACGCTAGACAAAAGTTGTTGGCTGCAGTTTATCGAACTTAGCTTACTGAAATTCATTTTAATCATTAATTTATATATACATATATATTTATATGTGTATATAATTGCTCCAATCGAGTTTGCGTAATCAGTTAAAGGCTTTTTCACGAAGAGGCTTGTACGATCATGAAACAGCTGGATTTTACTAATGTTAAAAGTTAATACAGTATTGATTATTTGATGTTAATTTTAAACGTTACCGAATTTCACCAGAAACAGATCACCGGAATACTAAGGAAATGCTGATCTCACCTCTACCGGAGAGTAGAAGTTTGTAACCAAATCTCTGGCCGGACTACCGAAGGTGTTCGGAAATCATCACTATTAGCTGCAAATCATTCTGGGGTTCTAAATCGTGGGAAATTCTACCACTAGGAGACTTTCGATGCAAACGTTTGCCATATACGATTGGTGAATAATGGATTGAAACAATTACAAGACTTTATATTTCTGGCATCTTTTGACTAAAACAATGACTGTGTTGCATGCTGAATCCATAGATGTGAAAAAAACGCGTTGAGTAGGCCTATTACATTTCCGTCTGCGTTCCAAGAAGAACGCCATCGGAGTAGGCGTCATGGATGGAAACAAGTAAACGAGAGACATGTTTGGAATGGTAAAATGCAGTCTATTCTAAAGATTCAAAGTCCCCGAATAGAAATGCAGTCCACGAGAGCGACGAAGTTTCAAAACACTTAAAATTCAAAGATCGAAACAGTGCACTGATTCGAAGAACATGGTGGGGGTTGCTGGCTAAATGAGTGATTTTAACTCTTCGTCCTAATCTCTTACGGATGAACAGCCTTACTTCGATATTCAGGTAAATCTCAGTTAATGCATATTACGCATTTCTATACGATGAAAGTTCTGATCAGTTTGTCGTGAGGTAAAAAGAAACACAGCGTCACTGTTATTCGCACTTGCTACAGGTGCTACAGCAGATGTTCGTATCCAAGTTGTCTTACTGCAGCTATAACCTGCAGATTAACAAAGCTATACTAGAGACAACATTATTGTCAATAAAAGCTTAGGTTTCGAAGAGATAAAACAATAATTAACACGTTAAGAACACCTATTTGGTCATGAAAACAGAAACAGCAAACAACTCAGCGAATCTATACATGCTGATTACAACAGTCATTCAAGGTCATTACATACATCGGTACATTGTAAACAAACCAACTGTTTGCCTTCGTTATCGTGCAAGCGAACTCGCGTTTATAACATTTCGTCCACTATCTGTACAACCTTAAAATCCCACAGCTGAAGAGCACATTGGAAATAGCATCAAAAGAGAGAACAGACAATAATTTGCGCAGTGGACATGGGAATGTGAAAACAAACAAACAGGCAAAAAGCTCATGTAAAGTACACTGACATCCGTTCAACAATACCACGAAGAACGCATGTTTGGTCAATCTTAAACTAGCACTCGTTCAGGTAGCGAAATATGCAGGTTTGCATAATTCCAATATAGATTTATAGTGAAGTCGTATGCCTAAGAAATAATGGCTGGATTATAAGAGCAACAGAGCAAGATTCTAATTTCAGATGCTGGTTTTCTAAAAATTTCCATCTTTCCTCTTCAAAACTGTCAAGTATACAAGCATTTAAATTGAAAATATATCATCTGGCCTGGGAAAAAGCTGATTACGGTCAGAAAGCAATAAACCAGCCAATCTAAAATTTATGACCGCAAGGAGAGTAACGAGGAAAGTATTAGAAACCGCAATAAAGCAATTTTATCTAGACATCATTTTGAACAATTTAAGGGAAGATAATCCGGTCAGATAGTTTGAATTTCTTTTATTTTGCAATTTTTGGCTTTGCATCAACGATCAATGATTTTTGGTTATCACCTTAAAGGACAATATGCCCAAACGAGAAAAAGAATGAGCTATAGTGAAAAATCAACTGCAAATTAGTGAGTTCACTAACCCAAAGAAAATTAGATATTTTGAATGCAACAATGGCACTGACTTTGACCTTGAGCCGCATCATGAACTGCCCCTTATTACTGCCCTGGAGAATCTCGTACAATCCGATCAGGGGGTCTAAATGAATTTGCAAATGCCAGCGCACACGATAAACCCTTTAGTCCTTTTGTCATGTAGTCGACCTGCCGTTTCGTACTATCTCCCAAAGATTACCACATTTGGAGAATTGTATTCAAGGAAGCAGTCAATTTGTGGACATCAGCAATACAGGAACGAACAGTCTTGATCTATTCTGATTCCATGCGTGTTCTAAAGACTGAACCCAAAAATCCAGTAGTTTATGCACAACCTGTGGTTTACTCGATAAATGTCCCCGCCTTATCTTGTCAACAGTACGGGAACGATGATACTCAAAGACGGCCATCGTTACACATCGCCTGCACTTCCGCCGGTCACGTTTTTCGATGTGAAACAAGACCTTCCGCACTGCTGTTGTTTGTGCATAGCCTTTGATCGATAACTGCGCGCTACGTCAGCAGACTCGTGAATTCCAATCGACCTTTCAGCGTGCGCCAAGACACTTCACTCTATATAAGCATGACTACCAGATGAGATATAATTACCCAAGTACTTAAGTCTATACAATCCAGCCAGCTGGTTCCTTGCAAGACCAAGGTTCGGATTCAAGCTGATCTGATCCTGAAACAACATTTTAGACTTTGGATGTGTAATACGCATCACAAACATATCTAAATTGAACATGTGGAAATGACAACTACGTAAAATTTCTTTGAACCGGAAAAGCTTATTAGGCCATGAGTCGACTAATCTGTTTCATTCTGGCATCTGAATGAAATCAAGAATGATAAATAAACTGTTGATGGATGTGCACTTGAACACTACATGAAAAAGTGATTCACCTAGGACAATTTGAAGCCGCAACTACTAAAAGCCCAAATTCGTTTACAAATCCGCTAAAAGTAAATAGCCGTTCTTTGTGGGGCTTATTACGTTAAAACTGGTATGATAGATTCGAGGATACATTGCTTCGATTTTGTGCTATTCACCTCCGACCTGTTCGCGCTGTCAGCGACGAAACGAAGCGGAAATAGAATTGAGGTACCCACTATCGTCTGAGTTATGTGATGTTTTGACTTTGAGTAAGAACTATCTTTCTGTACTGGGCGGAAATGCTTAGGCCAAGCAAATTTGGACTGTAATTATTTGGCAGTATTTTGCAAATATTCTAACCGCACATTTTTCCCCAGCTAACCTTGGTTTTGTTTAAGGTTGCAGTTTGCACTGTTGCAAACTGTGATGGACGGGGAGATGGGCCTGACAACTACATATTACACGTTTGACAGTTACTTCGATACTGTTCTCTGAAACTGGTTTCATTTTTTCCTGATTACTGAAAAACACCGGGAAGTAAGCATCCCCTATTCAACTTTATTTTAACTAGTTTTTAGATATGCCGTCAGCAGATAATAACAGCTGACGTCAAAATTGAGGAGCGATTGTGGAATGAAAAATTGCCAGTCATATTGCTGGTACTGGTGAAGATCATCCAACAAACGCTTTCTTGCATTTGTCTAAAGACGTTTTATACATTGATTGTGGAACAAATCTGCGTTGAGTTAAACGATTTTTTTACTATTTGTTTGGTGATATTAATGGATCAGGGATCTACGTATTCGTTAAGGATACTAGTAATCGCAAGGTAATCTCCGCCAACTTGAGACCACAAACAAAGAAGATGCACGGCCAAAGTAATGTCGTTGCTGTTCTCCTACTTTTAGAAATAGTAGCTACTGCGCAGTTTTTCACTCCGATGTAACGGACGGAAAGCCTTTCGTTAGTTTAATGAGATATCAAGTGATTCAAACTGTTGCTTGGCAAAGGATAAGCCGGCGTAGCTTCTTCTCTAATGGTGGGTTATTTTATCGTAATAATTTGCAGAAATCAGTGTGATGTTTATCATTTCTCCGAAAATGTTTCACGACGGGTTGATTTGGCAACGCATCAAAGCAACTTGGCCTCTGTGTTCTTTCAGCACTTTGGCTGATACTACTAACTAAGTCCTTTTAAGGGTCCCGCCTATCGCGACGCAAAATTTCATGGCATCTTTGGAATAAAATGCAATTTTGTAGGGAATTAATGGTCCCTGTGCAAAATAAAACGGGAAAAACACTGTTTCATTTCACTCGAGTCTGTGCGTTGTGGTCCTCTAAGATGAGACCATGGGCCAGATTTTATCCAGGATTGTATATAGACCTACTCAATATGTATCCAAAATTCAGCATCAACCCCGAATCTCGCAGGGTTCCTGTTGCTCACATGTCTAAGGCTCTGCAAATAAGCAGCTGCACTCAAAGCTCTTTAACACTAACTGCGCACATGAACTTTCAATGTTGCACGACTACCATTACAGTGACACGGAACAAATGTCTGGATATCAATCAGTGGCATACGTCCGTAGCCTGTGTTCGTGTTTTCGTTTTCTAACAGCTCAGTGGTTTAGTCAAAGCCAGTTCTATTCCTAATTAGTACTCTAACTAAAAGAACACTCGGAATAATCAGTGTGAATGTTGTGACTGAAAACCAAATTATGATGTTATCAAGTATACAATTCACCATAATAGAAGGTGAAATCCATGGAGCAACGACGATCAGTTTTATCTCCATGAACATTTTCTGCATAAAATTGCACCGTTTATAAATATGGCTCGGAAAAGAGAAAATATTGAAATCCTATTTGCGATAAAATTGTGTGAAAGCAGAACAGTTACCATAGCAACCAAACTGTGGAACATAGGTCTTTTCACCCGTATAAAAATCGTCCGCCGAGTTTGATTGCGATCACGTTCGCTCGTTTGAACCATTGCGCACAATCTCACTCGTAAATCAAACGACAGACCTTTTTTGGCTCTCTCGTGATGCTGTGTAATAAGAGGCTATTTATCGGTGTTTTAGATGGCTAATCGTTATTCCTAGTTGCTTGGAACGAACAACTCTAGCAACTTCGAACTTAACTGGGCGTCGGATTTGCTCCATAAATCCCATTATATAATAACTGTTTTGTTCTGTCAACGTTAGTGGTTCGTGCTTCCAGTGGACCAGATATATTCCTTTATTTTGCGCACATAGACAGGCGAGCTTAACTTAAGGATAAGTTGCTTTGTTGTGCTGCAAACATTCCACCGCTGTTGAGTAGTACGTGCACGAAAGAGCCAATTGCCGCTTTCTCATACTTTGGGTTTAGGCGCAATCAAACAGTCTCAAACATAAGATCATTTAACTTTCTTTTCTCACAGATTTTTCTTCTTTTGTTAACAAGAAGTCGGTGGCGGCCAACAAAGGTGTATCAAGTGAGAAAGCTAATCGGTACAGGGGGGGTTCGAAGACACAACTTTCCTATTGCAGGTTCCCGAAATTGGACTTCCGATCACCGCCAGTCTTACGATGCAGCGGAACTGGATTCTTTTTACTTTTAGACTGCAGTATTGCACATCAGTAGTTACAATATTGCGGTCTTTGTCATAAACCGCTAGTGGTAGTCATTTTTAAATGACCGATTGTGAACTCCACAGTTCGCCAGCAGATAAGACGGAACCCTAACTTCAGTTCCGTCACTATGACCCAGGTGTTTTGTGACTTAACTAATCTATTTGTATGGTATCTTCCTAGAGGTATCGTAAACGTCAAGGGAAGAAGTTTTCTTTACATTCAAAACTGACAGTCTCAAAACATATTATAGGACTGGTAAAATCGATTATTCAAGACATTCATGAAAAATATTCAATTGAAACTTTGGTATTTCTATCAGTATTTCCGTCCCATCAGTTTCTACTGAGATAGAAATCTTCAAGGTCTACAGACAACCAGTCTACGGATTTAAACGGGCAACCACACGTCTTCGTGAATAGGTTCACATCTATCGAATATGAAACGAGCTTTAACTTCCGTACTCAAAAATCTTTTTGAATTTATTGAAGCCTAAGCTACAAGGCGAAAACGTGTTGGGCATTCCTCAAGTTGATTGTCGAGCGGATAGAGTTGTACGGAAATAGTTGTTTCTTGTTAACTGGCGAAATCGGAACGCTGACGGTAAGAAGCTGCCAGGTCAATCAGAAGAGTACTGTTAGGTCTTGCAGCCTGCAGGAAGTCTCCCAGGCCGCCTTGGAATAACTCACTCAAAATAGAGCGCAGGTTTGTATGGTATCGAGATTAGGGGCGCCGAGTAAGTAATTACTATGGACATGGTCATTCAAATAGCACTTATCAATAACTTCTGTAGGAAATTTATAAACTCGATATTATAATCCGTAAATGTTATGACTGAACCCGTCCAAGGAAAGAAGAAATCCAACCAGCGAATTCATTTCAGTCGCATCCTTTCGATAAAGGGCTTGCGGAAAACGTCCGATTCACCTCAAGGAAAAGCTTTTAATTGTGACCACTTAATTCATAAACGTGCGCATGCGCAGGCATGGTGATCATTCTGTGAGCCGAACGAAACGACGGACCAGGTCGTCCGGCCTAATAATTAGTCATAATAAATATACTAGGCTGGCTGGTCTGAGTATTTCTAGTGAACAGTGTGTGCAAACCGGGAAGGAAATTGACGTCAAGTATGGTAGACTTTATCTATACCAGCAAATGTGACAGACAAATGATTTTTCTGTCTCGGTTTAGAGACAAATGACATCAGTTGGAAAATTTCGTTGACATGTTCTACGGTGGCAACATTCCACCAAGTTCAAACGTGATCCTGCATGAAAATTCATTAAACTGAATAGGAACTTTCAGGGCAAAGCAATAACTTATCGATCACGGCAAGGATGGCAAAGAAGCCAACGCCGGGTGATATCGATCCGGATGAGAAAATGCCTATGATTATGAAACACCTGATTCTGACTGGAGCACATTTTTATTTTTTTAAGGTAATACAAACAAAACGCGGAAAAACCTGTTATAAAAACAGCCATTTGGTGGCTACTTAAGCTCTTTGAGTTTGATGAGAGTGGTTCATCTCCAGTTCTGCCTTAGTATGCATATCACGTTTATCCATATGTAGCTACACATATTTGTACATATAAATTTAGTTTGTGCAATGTTGTTAAATCTATTCCGTTTTGTTTTGAAATCCCGTGGAACCGGGGAACTTAGGACGAAGGAAGTCGGTTTACAGTTGAGTCACCTTACAATCGTACTGACTGTACGTAGAATCTCAAAACTGCTAAGCTGAAACCGATAAATTCAGGAAAATACGCCTGATTCGACAGAAAGCTTATTAACCTCGCAATAAACGAGCAAATAAAATAGCGATTTATATGGTAAAAGGTGATTCTTTTAGTTAATCAGTGTATATTTCGTTTATGCATTGTCACATCAGGAATGGAGACCTGGCAGTTTATGTTCTTGTTGTGTGGTTTAGTCAACAAGTGTTGTCAATCCTTAGAGATCCAAATATTTACAAATCACTTTTCCCCACGTATACCTAAATTTCCTAGTCGTTGGTTTGACTTGAATCCACAGCTATTCCTCGATAAGGCCGTCTGCTTGCGTGTCCATTTTGATGATCCGTTGATTTGATGTCTCGTGAAAAGTGTATTTGTTCGACTTTCCAAGTCTGCCTAAGTTATCAGCACGGATACGGCATTTATAGAACATGGAGACGAAAAACCCATTGAAACTTGCAGGTAAGAGGATGTGGACATTGCCGGTAGTATTTCCCGCTTGTCACAGTGAGATTGCACCTGGACGTGGTCTGACGTGTTGCGTGCCTCCATGGCCCAACGAGCCTATCGCAAGCCGAAAATCAGATGATGCATTCGATCTTTTATTATTCTCCGTTCTCTTTTGTTTGAATAGATGGTGCAGCCAGAAAGCACCCACAAAGAGAACATGTTTATATAAGGTTGAAGGTTGTCTAAACTGATCTGAAATTTATCTTCCGCCTATGCATCTAGATATTCTAAGCACCCTCCCAATGGGGTTTAAAATGATAGCAGCCTATCTGGTTTGAGGTGTGACTGCCTTCAGGCTACCGGACTAAGGAGTGCCTCATAGTGCTGAAATCAATTGCTGCACGTGCCCGTTTAGTGGCACACAAGTCTTCCGGGTTAAAACAGTATCGTTAAAAGTCCATGGCTTCATAAATCGATCGATTTCGTTTCAGACTAATAGACTTTGGATTTTAGTCAATTTGAAACTTCTCATTAAGACAGTCACTGATCTTTTTGAAAAATCCAACTGTTTCATCACAATCCATAGATGCAATCGACCCTACGTTCAAACATTCTATGATTTCGGCAAGGCCATACGTGAAGACAAATGTTTCGTTCCAGATGATACACGGGGGCTGTAGTTACAAAGTGTTTTCTGCATTAGTGATGTTGCACTTATGTACCAGAAGCCGTATGCGCACTTTGGCTAACTGCTCTACAATTCTATCATCGTTATTCCGTTGAATTCTTGTTGGATATTTGGTTCGATTGTGTTCTCCGTTCCCGCTACAATCGCTCGGAATAACGGCTGTTTAAAAACCTTATCGTTTCGCAACATGGACTGGAATCACCCATTCCTGCACCTCAATGATCTTCTCATTCATCTAAAAGAGGCAATCGTTTTGGTTGCCAGACAGCTCTTAAACGCACCATTACTGCATTGCCGAGTACCAACATCCTCTCCTTGTTTGTGAAAATTTCGACTCTTTCCCTCGCACTTCAATCACCGATCCCTGTTCACACGTGTGTCATCTGCATACATGAATCGTGGCTGAATCCGGATATCGCTGATTCACTCGTGCCGATAGACAGCTTCAGACTCCATCGGCAGATGAACGTCTTGGACAAGAAAAAGACTAGAGGTATGGCAGCGTACATGAACTCGTTCTGGTCTGGCAATGCCGAAGTTATCTATACGTATCCCCTAAACAGAATTGGCCGTCCATAACACAGTGTCATCCGAGGTTTTCTCACCATACCAGTACAGTCATAACGAACATATGTTGCCCCTTTCAGCGCGCGAAACAATATCACATTTCCTCAACTATTTCTGGTATTTATGTTCCCCTTCTTGAGGATAGTCTGCATATTATTGCAGGCCATTTCAATCATGCATCTACCCTAACAATGACTGTGTCTGACTTGACTGATCTCTGCGTTTCACCCACCGGAGGCGGCTCCGTTTTAGATAGAGTTATCACAAACCACCCTGATCTATTTTCCCTGAAACTGCGTGTTCCAATTTCAAGTAGAGATCACTGTCTGTTTCTGTTAAGGTGCATGATGTACGCTAGGTCAGCCTTCCATTCCTTCAGGCAGATAAATCAAATCCAAGTTCGCCTCCATAACTTTTCACATAACTGTGGTATTCTTCTTCAGAAATCCCTTCCGCCCGATTAGAGAGCTGAGTTCACCTCAAAGGACCCTAAGTCAGTTTTTAGCAATTTATAATCAATCACGTTTCTTTTTTCCATCATTATTTATAGTTTTTTTCTCTCGGCTTGGGCTGCCTTCACCTTGTTCTGCTTAGAATAGAGAAAGTAACCATGAGAACTACAGAATCATGCGAACGTTCATTGTGTAGCATCAAAATGATGGTTGTGAAACTGTTCATTGAGCTGATTTCATAATCGTGCACTATTTTAGCCGAGCAGAATTAGGACACACTTTGTATTTCTTCGGATACAGCAACTGGATATGTGAAAATCTGGTGAAACAATGATTTGTCGGAGAATGATTGAAATATTGCACCACTCAAAATCAGGTTACAAATAGCGAGGTCAATATGGCTACCGATGGTGGCTATTTTATCGATCATAAGCTGTCGAGAGTTTTTAGGAAGTGGTGAGGCAGTTCGATGATTTTGATCAAAAGATAGTCAGTGATTGCTTATTATGCCTCAATTGCACGACTGATGGTATGACCTAGAAGTGTTTTTTTTTATTTTCGAGTGCAAAGCCTTTAAACTCTCTAAAACATGATGCTATTATACATTCGCATTTAATTCCTAAGATCAGTTTTTCCTATCTGCATACGAGGTTGATTTACGAACCCTTTGTGAAAAACAGTCCACGGTTTTGTAGCCCAGTCCTATTAAACCCAGCTACGTTGAATGTTTGTGTCGATTAAACCGATATCAATAGACTCGGAGTGGTTCAGAACGCTACTTCGGTCGATCTATCGAGATCGTAAGAAAATAGCGATGAAAGGACTATTTGCTGCCATTTACAAGATGAAGAACTCAACCAGTTTCATGCCCTTCACAACAAGGCCAAAACTGTGAATTTTGAACAATGGCAAGATTTTCTTATCGGTCAGCTCATTATCTTGTAAATTTTTGCGGCACGCTGGCACGGCATCAATCTTCTGCCGAAGCTTTTGTCTGCTTGCGCATCTGGTCGTGAAAAGGAAATAAAAGTCCCCGTGTAATTTACGTATTTCATAAACTTTGCATAATCCATTTCGAATAGTTCGTTGGCGGATTTGCACGTTCACGTTCTCGCGTCCCTAACTTTTAGAATAAATTAAAATTATCTGTTCTGGTATGTCAAATATGAAACTGACTGCCCGGTAATTCACACGTGGCATAATGATGAAATTTGGTTTGTTTGCTTTGTGTACTATTCTGGTTTATAGACATCGAATCATTCCCAAGTTAATCGCGAATGTTTCCAAATCTACCTTATAGATTCGTGTCAAACACAGCTAAAACTCAACGAACTAGATGTATAAAAGACCGATAGACCTACAAGAATTTTACCTACAGACCGCGGTCTTGTCAATCATACGTTTCAGTCAGATAAAGATGAAGTAGAGTATTGGAACAAATGAACAAATAAAGTTGTTACCTATATGAGGCTGGATGCTAAAGGGTGTTTTCAAATTAAAACCTAATGCACGCAATAAATTATTCCAACTTCGTACGCATATATGCAGTAAGTAGTATTTGGATGAGTGAACAAAACTTGTCCGGGAGCACGGGGCCGGTTTCGCGGTTATTGTCGCTCGTCAGGTATGCTACAGAATCGATTCTGTCAAGACACACATATATATCATTTTGTTTGCTCATCAGTATGCTGAATGCAAATCATTTTAATCTGGTGGCATTCTACCCTCGTTCCTAAATTTGGTTCAGCCCGACTGACAAAAAAATGTGCAGTTGTAGTTCCCCTATGAACCATCGAAAAAAACTCTCATGTAGACGACCGACGCTACTATCAAGTTTCTGGTGAGTCATACCCATTTGGAGTGAATAAGTATAAAGATGTTTGGACAAGAGAGTCCCCTATACGCACACCTGACGTGCGGCACTAACCGCTAAACCGATCGCATGCTTCCGGGGAAATTTTTTCACCGGTCCAGATACTACTTATAACGTATGTATATGTAGATATTTGTTTACGAACATCTTTTCTCTTCGCCTCACCTTTTTCAACTTTCCATTCCTCTGTCCGATCAGTGCTAAATAATGTCCAAAAAGATCGAATATTTGAAGCTATTTTCAGGGGACCAATGCAATGTGTTGTAAATCAGCATTGTCCAAAACTACTATTTTAAGATAAGGTTCTTCTTTGGTTTCCAGAAGTTTTCGATAAAAGTGAGATGAAAGTATTTTCTTTTTTTCCTCATGGGTCGTGATTTTTGGAATCCAATATGTTATCGAAGCAGTAGAACTTAAGACCATAAAATCTAGAAGAATTCTGTGGTAACCTTAGTTAACCGACAGTATGATGAATATTCAGATGATTCCTAAAGCAAAATCAGCGTTCATTTAAGTATCAAATGGTTTTCAATGGAACCGGTATCTTTCGATTTTCCGGGCTGTTACTTGTCGCTTCGTTTCATGTCAGCGTCACACTAAATCCTTGTGCCCATATATCGCCGCATAGTACAACTCACCCGTCATAGGTCACCCACTGACGACAAAAGCCTGGTTACTTCACGGATTCGGCAATCCGTTGAACAGTGATGGTTTATGATGGCTAATTTACGAATATGTGGGCTGATAAACTCGTCAGAGATCGGTGCTAGGTTTCCATGCCTCACTCGACACTGCAACCGAAATAGACAATGGGCAAAAGCCAAAACAGAGTACCTTCAGTGTTTCGCAACTATGTTTAATTCAAGTTGTCACTCGATTGCCAGAGAAAACGTAAACTGATGATGTTTATCCGTGAGAACTTGGGAATTCACGTTCTGCAATTTTGGTGATTTATTTTAAAGCTGTCAACCAAGATCTGTTGTAGTCAAATGGCGCAGGTAATTTTCACTGTGCCTGAAATCTGACAATTTCCAATGCTCGGACAAATTCACAACCAAAGAAACGACGTGAAAGCTGGCGATGAGTGGATGAACAGCAGATACTGGCCTCAATTAGGCCTATCAGAATCGGAAAACACTGTGACAAGTGGATCGCCTGAGATAACCGGTTTTAAAATTTGCAAATGTAAACTCCTATAAGTCGTTGTATTACTACAGGATAAACAGTGGAAAAGGGGGATTTTTGATGACTAGTCTACTGATAGAAACCTGAATACGATTTGAGTTGAAATTTATCGCTTTGAAGAATTTTGAGCCACCAGTTTTATTGATTGTGACTCCTGTTATCATCTTGCATTCAACAACTAATTTTCGTTGAGAAACGTCGTTTGGCGGTACAGAAAATATGAACGGAATATCACTTATGGTGTGACTGGTTGATGAGCACACTGTTTAATCGAATAGCTGAATTTCTCAGGTCTGTTGCTGATCATCGGGCAGAAAATCAGGCCACCTAAAATGTGCCTTGTCCATTTGGTTTGGAGAATTCCGGTCTGGTGAGATAGACATCACCTGAATCGGCTGCTTTCCCTTCTGACTACTGTCAACTGACCATTACACAATTCATTAGCGTTACACATTTTGGCTATTAAATATAGAATGAATGAATACTCATAGTATTCCAGCTGGAAGATGCTTGCATGAATGCCACACACCTTCTCTGCTTTGGGCTCGACCGTAAAGTAAGAAGATACTTCATATTATTCTTAACTCAAGTGGACATTTATGTTTGTTGTTGCTTCTTGGAATGTACACTGAAAGATGAGACCATCAAAACCCCCTACTGGGTCGTAATCACGAAACGAATTATCGGATCAGGGAAACTGAATGTACTGATGTAATTGCTTTGTGATCACAACCAATGATTTCGTCTTACACTGTGGGGTCCTGCGCGTTGCATTACTGAGAAAGCAACTTTCGTTGGCGGATTTTGACATACGCAGGATTGGTCCACCTGTGAAAATTCTTTGGCATCGGCGGGATTCGAATCCAGGCATGGACTCAACCCGCGCACAAAAATACGGATAAAAAAGGGTGTCAGACCCATCGCAATCATCTTTAGTGTACATCTCTTAGGTTTAAGTTTTGATTAACAAAAGATCGAAGAAAACTTGGGGCAGGAATCATTTCTTGATTTTGCAAATGATTTCCAATTGGACTTCCTATTCCTGCTTGGTTAAATGGGTACAAACCCAGATTGGGCATACTATGAGGCCATTTGTGCCAGGTTAAACGAATACTAAGCACAACTTGTTTAAATTGGTTGATTACGAATAGGAACAAAACATTCTCTTAATGGAATCGGGATACTCGCACAAAGTCGAAGTTGTAGTATGGTGTTCTCCGCGGGGAATAGAAAGAAACAAAGAAAGAGACAAAAATCGCAGGCAGACTTACATACTGGTCAGTATCTTGACTGGAAAGCTGCTGGTGAAACAGATCTAATGAGTATACATTTTTAGGGGAACTTCATGCCTAGTTTATGCTCTGTCGGAATTAACGATTTTCATTTCCCAGTTAATGAGAGACGCATTGCAAACAATGATGGGACTTCTACGGATACCAGCTCTTTTGTAACAATGCCAACTAACTCATATTCATTTACAGCTAAGGCTTGATGTTACGAGTCAGATTTCAGTGGATGAAATTCGGCATTGCATACAAGTTCACAGTCACCTTGTTGCGGTCGAGAAAGGTTCTGATCTTATATCTTTAATGTCAAAATTTGCAGCTAATCATGCAGGATGCAATTGCCTGACGCTTTCGTTACAAAGAGCTAAAATTCTCAAACCGGTCAACTATCACAACGAAAGCAGTTTCGGTGTGATTTCAACTGAACATGCAAGAATTGAGATACTCGGAACACAGAAGACTGCAACTGACGCCTGATTTAGTTAACCGCCGCATACCAAAACACTACATCCGCAAGCACGTATTCATTCGTGCACACAAATAGTCAAAGTAACACACAAACACACACACACTAGAACATCCTTTCGTTTATGATTCCAGCTTTGATTAATACCTCTCTTCAGAATACCTCTCTCATCACGAAGGGAACAAAAGACAAACGTGTACCAAAACAGTTTTCTCCCAATAGTATATTGGCTATGTTTGAATATCACATATGGGAAAAACCAGTTGTCGTATCACTTGGTTTAGTCGTCAACGTTTTGTATTCGTATGTACTGACTGGTTAGACCAAACTGTAGGCAACTCTGCAGTTGTATCAGATTTAATTCCATCTCTTCCATGCTGCTTGGGGTCACTCTTACTTTGCCTGGTTTTCGCAAAACTGCAATCTGACTACTGTGAGCTTTTTCACATCATTTTCTCATGGGAGTGTAGAATCAGTGTCTTGTAATTTTTGTCTGCCGTCTTATTTAGTGGTACCATGAACAAAACAGAACTGGTTTAAACTCAACTACAGAAAAAGTAAGTTCAGTTTGGGAAACAAAACATTGTAAGGAATAAGCTCGTTTTCAGTTATTCGTAATCATGCCAATACACAACATTATGTGGTTTGCTGCAACTGAGAAGATGATCGACTAATTCTAGCAGTAAAACTAAGTCCACTGTTGTGTGCTTGTGCGTGGGCGTCTGCGTGTGCGTGTGTGTGTGAAACAGGTGGTGGTCGAAATTATAGGTTAGGGGGATGCGATCCACACCAGAGACCCGGGTCCGTAAGAGATTCGCTAGGTTTTCGGGGGTGCAGAGTGGGCCAGGGAAGTTTCAATGTTTGCACGAAATGCTCCTGGGCACACAACGGGGGATCGTAGTAACGAATGTACACGGCCTCAGCTGTGGACAACACCCGGTCTTCACCAGTTTTGATAACGTAATCCGGACTTTGTAGATTATTCTGAACGCTTCAGTAACATTCACTGCGTGGTTGGAATCAACCAGGTGTGAACACCAGCACTGATAATGATTTTAATCATTCCTATGTTTAACCAGGCCAGGTGGTGTTCACGAACCCTTTCGGATAGACGTCTGGATGTACGGCCAACGTATGCTGCCCTGCAAGAACTGTCGAATGAGTCTACACAGAATGAGGCCATAGAATCCGGCACATTATCTTTTAGGCATGACTGCACAAGTGACTTTAATGTAAACAGGGTTTGCAGTTTTACTGCAAGGAACGTTTTATTGACAGCTCCGGACAATCTGTGATAGGTGACGTCCGCTGGAGTGTCACCTTGTAAGGACAAACTTATATATAGGGTTTTTTTCCACAGTTGATTTCCGTTGTCTTTCTTCAGACTGTTCCATGGGTTTCCCAATGAAACATTCAGGATAACCTTTCTGCTGAAACACATTCCGTAGAAAAGAAGCTCCATCTCTATAGTATCTTAAGTACAGATTTTCCGTGCCCTATTGACTAGGCAATGTATTCGGTTTCGTTTTACTTTAAGCGGTACAAAACTGCTGAAGTGAATATACTGTCCGTTCCAAGCAGCTTTCCTATGTACGGATAGCCGTGCGGAGCCATCCATTCGACGACTTAGGCAAACATCCAGGTATGCTGTTCTATCGTTTTCTTCCTTTTCAAGAGTGAATCGGACATTACGATGGACATTGTTGAATGTATGCAGCGTGTGTGTGATCTCGACATTCTCGTCTACCACGCAAATAATATCGTCTACGTAACGTACGTAGAGTGTGAACTGTCCGAACAATGGCCGTAATACGGTATTTTCTAGTTTTGCCACCAAGACGTCGGCAAATAAGGGCCCCAGAGGTGATCCCATTGCAACCCCAAGTTTTGGACGATAAACCTCCTCATTATATTTGAATTGGACATTTTGTGTGTACATGAAAAGGAGTTGTCTCAGTCCATCCACTGGAATACCTACACCGATATTGTTCTCAAGAATGGATTCGCATAGATAATCGATTGTTTCACTGACCGGTATGCTTGTGAACAGTGAGGTAACATCAAGTGAGAACATTCGCTTTCCCGAAAGATCTAACTTTCTGATGATTTCCACGAAATCAAAGGTATCCCATAAGCTGCATTTTGAGACTGCTAGCCTCACCGGCTTCAGCAATCCAGTTAACCACTTTGCTGTCATGTGATAAGGCGAGTTTCTCATGTCTAGGATATGTCACAAAGGCACTCATTCTTTTGTACCTTCAGCAGCCCCTATAGTCTCGGAATAGACTTCCCGGTTGATCGTTTCGGTTCAAACGTAGTTGAGTCTATGATTCCCTTCTGTTTCAATAACCGTACTTTCCTAGAAATCTATTTTTCCATCTGTATCGCTTTATCTTTCTCGGTTGTATTAAACGTGATCTTCGACAAGTCGCCTAGTAAAGAACTTATCTTTTTGTAGTCCTTTTTGTTGAGGATTGCAAGTCCTGCACCTCTTTCCGGTCTTGACAAAATAACTTCTTTGTTGCTTTGCAATTCCTCAAGGCGCTTTAGATGTTATCTAGTCACTATTCCTTCGTTTGACGGTTTGATTTTTCCATAATGGTAGCAGGCATTAACCAGGGTAGTCTTTGGTTTCTCTAACCCGTTTGGTGATGATGGAACCAGATCTATGACTTGGGTGAAAAGGCTCTCAAATTCGACTTCCATGTCCAACTGTTTACTCTTATTACCAGGGTAACAAAATTTTGGTCCTAGCGACAGAACCTCAGGCAACGTTTTATCCAAGTTAAGCGATGAGTAATTGTAGACGCATTTAATTAGGTCAGAAGGAAACTCACCAGCTAATTCCTCCGAGTTGGTGAGTTTTCTCAATGAAGAGAGCTCCCGTTGAATTTGCTTTACAAAAATCGAGTCGACCTATGATGCGAATGTCCGATTCTCTTCCTTCGTCAGTCTGCCGAGCACTTGTGAAGAGCTAAAAAGTTCCGTTCCAAATGACTTATTCGGCTGGATAAGTTGTCTCGCTGACTGAGAGTCTAACGGCGCAAAGAGACGCGAGTGACTGTAAGTCGGTTGCTTCTCAGAATGGTCCATTACTGCTTAGGATAATCTAGATTCGCAATCTGAGCATACGTCAGAGCCAACTTCCTGCGGAATTTCATGTAACTGTTAAGTTCACTGAGTACATCTGGGTCTTTGGCTTGTTTTAGCTTTTCGAATAATCCCACAGACCACATTGAGAAATAACACAGTATGACGAACAAACTCGTTTTCAGTTATTCTATACTGGCGTGGTTACGAATAATTGTAAACGAGCTTATTCGTCACACTGCGTTGTTTCTCAGTGTGCTCCGTGGGGTGATTCATTAATTTTAGTTTGATCAGCGAATGCTCTAGTATATGCGCAGTTGTCTTATTATTTGATTTTATTTGCTCTTATCATTGATTCATGTCTGGAGTTGTTCCTGTCGGTTTCTGTGCGTCTGATCAGAGTACAATACATTCGACGAAGGGACAATTCGGCTAACTGTAGAATCTGCAATACTGTGATGATGCACACATATATATATATGTACACTTATGGTGAAACTTGTGTTGGCGTATCATATTCGTAAATAATTTTCATCATCTCCTCATCGATGTGGTGAAATAGCAGCGTAACGTGCGTGATAAATTATTCAAGTTTGTTTCGATTGATGAATGATCTGCCAAATGACTGACCGAGATTTTCACCACGCCGGGGATTCACTGAGCTAGTACCACTCATCGGAGTAAGCAAGAATATATTTGGTAACTTACAAAATTCGCCCGTGATAAATAGATTCTGTCCGTATATGTCACCGTAATATTATCATCCGTCTCAACATATTCCTGCCGAGCTTTTTTATGCATGGAATAAACCGGCCCGATAATCATTTCTCATGCAATGAGACTCCCTCGCGCGTTGCATTTACGTCCACTGAGCTGTGTGTCTAGACTACGTAGGTACTTCTACTCACTTTTTTCATGTCCGGCGATACTGTAGTGGTTGAGATTGGGGTGTAGAAATTTGGACATGCCGTCATCGATCATGGTCCCATTCGACCGTCTCTAACTGGTCACGGTATTTGTTCTGACATATTGTATTCTGTTGGCTAATAGACAAAAATAAAAAATTGTATGAAAGGAACGAAGTAGAGAATTCTGTGGATCAGAAGAGCTTCGGAAATAATGCGGTTTGTGAATTGCAGGCAAACTGGGTATTTATCATTAGTAACCTGCTAAGGTCCAGCGATACATGTGCCAATCAACAAATGACCTCATTCGATTCGCACCAGAATGACCTGTATTTCGTCTTTCAAACATCGACTGCGATAACCCATAGTCCATCAGGTTGCACGCATTATTTCTCCTGTTATTGAATAAACTGAACAAATGTTTGGATGATCCGGTAAAAAGGCTTGAAAATATTTGTTTCCTGAAATTCCTGTTATTAAATTTGAAACTCAACTAACCATGGATGGCACCGTGGTGACGGACACTCCGAACCATGTGTTATTTAGCGGGAATTTTCAGGGAAGGTTACAGAGCTTCGCCGTCGAGTAGACTTAAAAGGACCGGATTTGGTTAAACAGGCAACGGTTTTTAGTTCCCCGATATAAGGATAGAGGGTTGCTTAGAGTTGAGTCCTACACGGTCAGTGTTTGGCTTGGTATCCGATTGTATATTTCGAAGGAATGAAGAGGAATAAATTCGATGCAGTTATATGTTTGTTTTGTTCCGAAATTATTCCGAACTAGTGTCGTTTGTCTATGCTGTGCACGCGGAATTTCTGCTGATCTTCCCGTGTTACCAGATACCGGTTGAAACATCTGATTGACTTCCTTACCATATCTCCACAAACAAAGCCGTTGATCCGAAACAATTACTGCCTTTCACACCAGAACCTGAGAATCAATCTAATTTATTGTTAAGACAACAAAATCAAATGCTGAGTGCAGTGTGTCGTTCGAAATTCTTCGTTTGTTTTCCGATTTGATTTGTTCACATTCCGCTTGCTTTCATCGCGTAATCGGAGAGTTTCACAACCAATGACTTTCCATCCAAGGGCAAACTCGATACATTTTACCCCGACTGTGTCTTTCCGAACCCGTTTTCCAGAAGAATAATCGCAACGTCCCATGAAAACCTGTCGGTTATTTGTTTAGGTCAGTTATAAAAGAAATCGATCGTTCCATGCAAATGAAGGTGAAAACACGTTTTATTAAAACCCGTTTCATCAAGTGCACACGGGACAGCTGATCAAACTCCGGAAGCAGAATTTATCGTCATACATATAAGATTTCCCCTAACTCTAGAGCATTTGTAGTCATAGGTGAACTATGGTAAAGTTGTCCTCCTCACGCTGGTCCTTATAAGCTTCCCGGAATCTGCACACGGAACTTTTTTCCATCAGTATTATTAGCTGTCGTTTTGCTAATTACCTTAACATTTTCCGTACCTAAGCTGTTCCCTTGAACAAAGTCATCGGAATAAAATTCCAACTTAGTTCCTATTCCACAGCGCTTTCGGTTAATCGGCATCGCTCACCATACATTGCCGTGAAATTTGCAAAATTCTGATCTCGTAATCGTATACAATCGTCTAAGTAACGCATGCACAATACTACATCTGAAAACTGACTTGAGAAGTAAACATGAGGTCAGATGAAGGAGAAGCTCTTATTTATATCGTATCGGATTTGAACAAATTAGACGGATGAAATAAGCTGGGTTGTATGCCGAGGAGAGGAAGTGCATAAATGATTTCGCGATTGCAACTTCACATTATGAAACTCAAATTCAACTCGAAGGCAAATGCTTACTTTGCTTGTGACTATAGGTCGATTTATTTCTCCTTCTTTCAAACGTACAGGACAGGCAACCATAAATGTTTGCCACTCACGTTCGACAGTCAATTTTTTACATTATGATTGGTTTATAAAATGGATTTGGCCGAACACTTTTGGTTAAGCATCAGGTTTCTAACGTCCACCTCTTGCATGTTGGCTACATGTACACGAGCTGGTCATTATTTTGGCTAGTTACAAAACTATCCATCTAACTGGAAGAGTCCTGTGCTACAGTTTAAAAACCATAGGCCTCAGTTCGAGAGCCATGGGCCATAGAATACGGGTAGCTTGGATAATTTAACTATCCCATGGTTTTTGGTATAGAGCTAAGTTGGACTGCATCACTAGAAAATAATTTCGCACATAAGATTGACAGTAACAAAGGGTTTACCAATGGTTGATGCCATATGTATGAAAATATGGATTGCCGTAGCATAGGACCAATACTTTTGATTTCTTGTCCTAGTATAATGGCTTTTTTCCTATCTACTACCACGTGATGTTCCAGTGGACTTGAGGGGTGCGAAAAGATTTGATTGTTTCGTGCGATGACAAAGTTTCACTCGAGACCGAATGGCCATTGGTATCTGATTCTGAATACTTCTTGATGCACACGCAGGTGATGATTTTAGTCGCACACAATTTTTCGTACTATTTATCTGATGAAAGCAGCAGTTTAACAGTCATTCATTAATAGGTGCTCAATTAAAACTAACTTAGATTGGAATGGAAATCAATTCGTAAATCCTTTGCTTGCCACGACATAACTGAATTCATAAAATAACTGCCCTGTTACTGAGGGGCAGTGACAAATTTACTGACCACTTTTCTAACATGGCTGTGAGATCGACTTGAGCTTTTTCACAGTAAGTGTGCATTTCCAATGTACTGCAAAAATCACTAGCACAGATGAAAAAAGGGAAGAATGTTTGCTGATTAAATTAACGATAATCAACTACTAGTGAACTGCGTGAAATCTTGTATGGGTGCATCTGTTTCCAATGCCGGCACGAATGTTTCACCTTTAATTTGGCGGAATGATTAAGAGTCGTACAGAATCACGTCACAGTTGGCGCCGCCAAGTACGCTATTCCGTCATCGCATGACTCAGTTTAGTCTTTTCGTGTCCGTCCATTCCGCTTGAAGACACCATGTATCGTCGGACGGAGAAATATCAATTCACACAATCGTGAATCAAAAGTCCTACCAATGCGACATGATCGTCCATGTTTTCATGCGCCCAAGCAAAAACTCAGGCTTTCATTCTTGGCAAACCCGTTATCATTGTCAGTCTCGTCCACAATAAGGCTCTACACACAGCATACAGAATCAGTTAAATTACCCAAATTTAATCGCATTCGTTTGTATGCTGCGTTGTTGAACTAGATGCGATGATTGGGTGCTTTTTGTGAGATAGTGGACAGTGAATCGTCAAATCTATTGTCCTTGTCACAACTACGGGAAAGTAGCATTGGCTAGGCCAAGCGATAAACTAAGCGAATTCATCTGCATGCTAAGGTCAGTTAGAACGAATTAGCAAGCAAACAAGTCGTTCACCGAGGGCTGACCGGCGAAAACTGACATAAGTGATTCCATCTGGTTTATTTAACAACCTTCGATGTATGTTTGAATCGTGCTTTCTCACTAGACCTTGTGCCAGAAGGTGATACGGAATCGGAGTTTGGCGGTGTTGAGTGACGTTCAGTTGCTGTTTCAAAGTCTGCTTTTCACTCAGGCAATATTTTTTCTAGATTGGCATCATCTGTTCCCTCAACCGCAAGCGAGAACATGCAGGCTGAGCTAGCACCAACTTTCGCTTCATTGGATTAAAATACCGCGTATTTATGGCCTATAATACTTGCATATTTGCGCATGTATAATTCTTATTATTACCTTAGTTTTGCGACTCACACACTGATAGGTCCATCTTCGTTGGTGAATATCGTGGCGATTCGTCGGTAAGGCAATGTTAAACTGGATTATACGCAGCATATTACTGATGAAAAAATACACGATTTTCACCTGACAGATATGGATCGTTCATTCTGATTGGTTTGCGCAATTGAAGCCATTATATTCACAGTATGTATTCCCGCACCTATTCCTTCCCATTATTAAGCGCAGGTTTTGAACAGTATTGGATGGAATTTTGCGCGGAAAATATAATCTTGAATTTCAGTCAAAAAAGCGAGGGTAAAAAATAAAATATGAACACAATTACACAAATCAACTTGTAAAGATGTGGAAACAACTCATCTAAGAATGATCAGAGGATATTATGATAAGGTGCTCAGGAATTCAGCTGAAACCCGGTCGCGATCTGTCAAAATTCGAACAAAATATGGGGCAGTGGAGTTCCTAAAAATATTGATTCTAGCGGATATGGAACAAAAAGCGGTTCGCGTAGAAATACGAGAACGGCATTTTGAAAGATCGTTGTGCAGAGCATGCTGAGATGTGAAAGAATATTGTAAGCAAATTTTTCACATGCTGATAAGTGCTGATCACATAGATTGAAGGACAACTCAGTTAGTGGTACGAAAGACACAACTAATAATGGAATTTTAGTCTTTTCTAAGTAAACCTGGAAAAATAACAGGTGAATAGTGAAGAAGGAATGGAAAAACATCGATATACAAATCGGGAGATAGTGCATTGTTTCACCTTGCAGTGTCGAAGCTTCCTGATCTGAAAGGACGATCGCCGGAAATTCGTTTTGCACAGGTAGAAATGTGAGAAGTCCACTTCAGATTTTCATCAATAGTAACTGCTAGATTTTTCACAGAATCAACCCTGGTAATGGATTTTGACTTGATAGAAGACGGTTCGGACAGGTAGGCTGACCGAGAGAGAGAGAGAGAGAGAGAGAGAGAGAGCAAGGGAACAGACATCCGAGAAATTTAGATGCGTTGAGATTTAAACCAGCTCATGCAGATAAATCGTAAACGGAAGGTAGGTTGTTGCGAAACTTTGGAAATCACCGTTGTTCGATAAATGGCTTGAGGGAGAGCATAGCTAAACAGATGACATGGGTTGTAGTTGATGTGTTGTTTATGTAAGTAGAGAAAAGATACGGTGAAAGAGCAGCACCATGAGAAGGGGTTCAAAAGAGAAATGTACGGAATCGGGTGGAAGGGATTTCTGAAGAAAAATACCACAGTTGTGTTTTGAAAAAAGTTATGGACGCGAACGTTGGGATTGATTTTCGGCCTGAAGGGAATGGAAGGCTGCCTAGCGTACATCATGCACCTTAACAAAAACAGACAGTGATCTCTACTTGAAATTGGAGCACGCAGTTTCAGGGAAAATAGATCGGGGTGGTTTGTGATAACTCTATCTTAAACGGAGCCGCCTCGGTGGTGAAAACCGCAGAGATCAGTCAAATCAAACACAGTCATTGTTAGGGTAGATGCATGATTGAAATGGCCTGCAATAATATGCAGACTATCCTCATGAAGAACAACATATATCTGAAGAGTCCAAAAACGGTGATGCAACTGCAATATAAATCTTGAAGATTTCAAACCTAATACCGCTTTTTTCTATTTTTGCGTGCCTACTAGTGCCCACATATTGATCGACATCTAAAGCACTTTCTATTCAGCCAAATCACTCGGTGTTTGGTAAGGAATTATAGCCCAGCTCAGGCGTGGCCCTGATTTAATGATTCATCGGCTGGCCTATTATCTTAACGGAAGTTAGGATTCCCGAAGTTACTTTCATTTGGTCGCATCCAAAAAGGAATTCATGTTTGATTCATTTTAGGAGATGTCACAGGTAATTCTTACCCTCGTACATTTGGTCAGAATACTTCCAAGAGCACAATTTATTCAACCTATTCACACCGTAGACTGTACAGTGAAATCTACAAATCGGCTGAGTATATGGGTACATTCACACGAAAGTATATGAAATGAACCACCAAACTCAAAATCGGGTAAATACGGTTTCTCCTCAAACTTAATCAGTTGGTGTACCGTCAGCTTGTCCGAACACAGTTGCGACGGTTAGTTTTTGACGCGCAGGTTATCAAGAGTCGCTGAAAGGTCACTTTCATTGGCAACGTGGTATATCATAGCCAGAAGCTTGCACTATCCTTCTAAGGGATATTTTGTCCAACTGAATTTCGAACGTACAAATATTAATTGTGAATGATATAATGTTAATAACATCGTTGTTGGTAGATGTAGTGTGCCAACATTTCGACTAACTTGGCTAGTCTTTCTCAAGACAAATTTTACAACCAATTCCGAAGGTCACCATGTCTATTGACCCCACCACCATAACGTGAAGGACAACTAATCTCTCATTCGACCCAAAGTTCACGCACACACACACACATTCACAAACAGACAATAAAACATCATTTGGCATGTGAACGTTCTCTCAGCTATTTGATTGTAAAACTTGTCTTGAGAAAGACTACCCACGGTAGTCGAAACGTAGGCACATTACATCTACCAACAAAGCTGTGTTATTAACACTAAATCATTCGCAATTACAACCAACACATCGTGCATCGATTTTTTGATACACTCCTTATATCATTTGGTCCTGACACAAAATACTAGGTGAACTATACGCGTGTGTTTGTTTCCAAATCTGACATGATCTTGTCGTGTTCACGAGCGAAACTGCTGTAAAACCTGTTTGAAAATGACATGGTTCACGTCTATCGAATAAGCGCACCACACGCTATTTATTTGCAAACGACCTCATTTTTGAACCCGTGTTTGCAATGCGAACTTTAAGGATAATCGGAGCCGGTAATTACATTTTTACGCTGAAGTCATCAAGATTTATCGAGAGATTAGATTGCTTTGGTGTTCACGTAAGACTTGTTACCTAAGTCACTGTTAAAATGATTCCCCCTGTATCACAGTGTTAATTGTGCTATTCTGATCGTGAAAATGTTCTTCCAGAGTTGGTGTTCAGCAAATTGTCCCCAAATCGATTTTCTACTGGCAGTTTTGCCTTAAATCTTTTGACAGATAATACTTCTCCAACTGTAACTGATGGGGATCAAACGCGTAAGCCACTAGGCAAGAAATAGTCCGTTTCCAAGCAACGGGGTCTGAACTTCTGCCAGATTCGTCTCTTTCCAGGCGCCATCAAATTTATCGTCCAACTGGTTTCATTTAACCCATCCTATAGCCTTCAGAAATAGTCAGTTATTTTGTAGAAATATAGAATACACGGTCAATGCAAGGCATAACAGAGTGACCAGTTAAAATATGTTTGATAGGAGAAATCATATGAACTGTTTTGCTGTGATCGGAAAGGGTGCTTGCGTAATGACTCTGATCAATTTTTTTCTGATTTGAAATTAGAGCAAATTTCTTCAAAACTGGGAGATTTTCGTTATATACCGGTATGTGTAATTTCTCCAGCAAGCAGAAAACATCGAACAGGAAATTCTCACGTAGATCAGCTGTTATCCTGTAGTCAACTGCGTACAACTCCAGAACGAATATCGTGGGTTCCAGCCCTCTTACTGCCGGCCACTTCTGTCTTTTTGCTAGCTGTTAGAAAGTCGGATAACTAATAATAAGTAGCGAAGGATGGAGAAAAAAAAAGACGAAGAGAAGAAAAAAAAATCGGATCTTCATCGTATACCGGTAAAGACTTTTTATAGTGGTGAAACAAGTGAATGGCAAAACATTCTAATTCATATCTGTATGTCACGTGCGCTGGATAGTTTACAATATCTCTTCTCAGTAGTATGCTTTGAATACCGGTGGATGAACAAAATTTTCCTGGTAGCAGATGATCATTTTCGCGGTTAGTGCCGCTCTTCAGGTTTGCTTACCGGTACTCTCCTGTCCAGCCATCCCTAAACTAGTGCGCTCTTTTATTAGCTTGTAACTAGAATCTCATTTGAATCGTTAGAAGCGTGAATGAATGATAAGTCCATTTAGGAACCACATGGTGACCGACGAATCACCATAGATTCATCATCCAACCAAGTTCCTGACTATTTAAATGAGATTCTACTGAGAAATTTTCCATATTTTACAAATTATCCAGGGTGCAAATCAAAGGTTCTCATCGTCCCCCGTGTCAAATATTGCGTTTGCCCAGATTAACTGTTTGTCACAATAAAGTCATTCGCACGTGACCCAATGCAAACACCATGGTTCGGCTGAATGCCTCGGGTGAGAATACATGAATTAGTGAGTCGCCTAAGTAGACACTTCCGGTTATTAAAATACGCTCTGTTTAGGTAAGTCCTCCTCCCGTTACCACAGGCGTGCTTCAAAAAGTTGGACATATCTGGCGTGCGGTATGATTGAGAGAATCGGTGAATACTGGCGAACAAGGTAAATACGATAACATAGGATATAATTGGTCGTAACAACCGCCCATGAGTGGACTGGAATTTCATCACGCTATCCCCTCCAACTGATGGCGAATGAACCCACGGGGTGGTTGGTAAGCGATTTATCCGGGCTGGAGTATTCATTTCCGGCTCAGTTTTCGATGCGGAATCGGGCGTGAAATAGTTGCTGATTTCAGTCCAACATTGGAGCACAAAACATGGGACGCACAAAATCTAACATTCAATGGGACCCGTGAAATTCGAATGCCATCGAAATACGTCTGTTCATGTTGTAATTTTGAGAAATTCTTAGAGATCCTGGGCTCTCGCATGAGCTGCTTCATTGCAAGAGTGTTCAGCAAGTGAGCAACATCAGAACTTTGCGTTTCGTATACAATTTTTCCTAAAATTTTACGTTGTCGGGTACATTTTACGCACAAAACGGACATGATCATCGATTGAAGTATGATTTTGGTGTTGCCAAACAGTAACACAACAAGCTTACACGTTACGTTGTTCGATTCCTTTACATCCTGTAACACAAGGAAGATTTAGTTCGTGTTCTGTCATTGTCACGCCAAGGTGAGTCAGTCGGCTGGGATACAAGTCGAGAAAATGGGATAGAATTTGCGCCCATTGACTTCGTTATTAAGTGGAATGGATATAGAGAATGGGGTTTCTATACCTTCACGGGAATCTTCCTACACCAAGACGATCTGACACCTAATGGCTTAATGAGTTCTGATAGAACATTATCTCCCCGAATTTCGACTTTGATTCGGAATTCGGAACTATCTCATTGCATCCAAGACATACTTAAGCGAGTCTGGTTGGCATGCCAATGACTTGGGACAAAATGCCAATAACTTGAGTTCCTCGATTTACAGGTGGCTTACAAAGAAGTATCGGAACCATTATCGATTTCGGGTTAAAACACGATAAATTGGTGACGAGAACCTCAGAATTATTCACACTACGGCACAGGTTGTACAATCTCCATGATCACTGTGGAGAAAGCCGTGGTGGTCATAAGAACAAGAGTCGAGCACGGAAGAGGTGTAGAAAAATTTATTACATGTAAGTGTTCTGGTCGTGGTTGTCCAGGAGGAGTTTGTGTTCATAATGTTCAGGGAAAATATCTAGACGTTATTCGTAGAATATTGGTGGAGTCAATCGTACTTAGCCGGCAGTCCTCAACAACATAAATTCAGAGATTGAAATGCCTTTGATTTGTCTGTGATTTTCACTCAGTTCAAGTGGATCTTGACATCGGAATAAATGGAATTTCGTTCGGAGACAAAGGAGCATACACGTGGACTGCATCCCGGCTTCAAAGGAGATTTGAGTAGAGTCGATTGTTGTGCGGGTTGCCAAGATATTTTTGTGATTAAAATTGTTCTAACTTCATCACTTAAAACAGCTGCATAAATACTGAACTTGCATTTAGGCTTTTGGGTGATTTTATTCTCCCATTGCTTTCATCCACTTGGTATGATGGTGCCTGGTTTGATCACTCCACGCAAATCCTTGTTGCATTTGCAAACTTAGTGATAATAGAATCCGATCTTACTTGACTAGACACCAGTATTACGTTTAAGCGGATCATACTGACTGTAGCGATCTCGGCGCATGGTGGTGTCTGTTTTATTGACTTTTATAGAGTTTATTTGATCATCAGATTTTGTTAATTTTTCTGTAGTATTTGTTGAATTGAAGTGTTTCGCAATGCAATACGTGCATTTTGTCGGCCATTGGAGGTCACAAAAACACTGTACCTTTAACGACCTCTAACAAGGATCATACAGCTGCCCAAATACGTGTAGACACTGTACAAGGAAATAATTTAGTAAGATTTTTAAACATATCTTTTAAATGGTTTTCAAAGTGAAGTCTCAAGCTGCATATTCGTTTCAGCAGAAACATGTGTCCCTTGAACAGAATCACACATCCAGTTGGCCTCTTTAATTTAATAGCGTCCAATGTAACAATTGTGGATCTTTTCTATTTTAGTTAAAACCACCAAGATCGTTGGGGTAATCAATTTCTAGCTATACGGAGAATAAGTATGATGCAGCTTTTATTTCACGTTTATCTATTTGTTCAAATATTATTATACGGATACTTGGGTTAGCAGAGGAAAGAATGAATTTCGTCATTATTACCGCTACTTAGGTTTGAGTACCTCGTCCATAGATAAAACGTGGCACTAATACCGACAACTCAAATTCTGGGAACACTTATCCGTTTTTGGAGCTAAGCCTTGAGTGGTCGACAAAAACCTCTAATAAATTTCCACTGGGGAAATTTAAACCGACTAGTTTTTCACACTCATGCTCTCATGGATTTATAGGAGATTGGTGCAAGAGTTGCATTCATTCATTTACGTGTCCAACGCCTTACGTATTCTTCTAGTTCCCTTCTCTTTTTATTACTCCCCTTATTTTGTCTTAGCATTGGCCGGTTTCAGAGTTCCAACAGGGTGGTTAGTTTATCAATCACTGAACCATTTTGTCGTCCTACTCGTACGACACATCAAAATCGCCAGCTTGACCATGCTTCGGCCAGTGATTTTTGTGAGATGATGTAGCCTACTTTACCAGAGAGAAACTTACCAGTGAAAAATATGGAAGTGCTGTTCAGCTAATTCATCCGAATCAGGAGGAAACCAGTAATGGGTAGTCGTGAGATGAGCATCGTAGCCGCTAGGCTACCCAAGCTGGCTCTCAATGTGATCATAAAACTTAACAATACACTCACTCATCACACATTTTCCTAGGCACCCGACGGTTGCCTGGCTCTTGTAAGGACTTCTTTCATTTTCAGATGCCTTTCCCAGGATTCATGCATGCACATGTAAACAAAACGTAGTGTGCCTGTCTGTTCACCAGGTCTTCACGTGTTTAGCTCGTTTCCGAGCATGCTTTCTGAATGTTCAGTATCAACTGACCCAGCTGAGTGCTGTTTTATCCCCTCTTTACAGCCTAACGGTGCCTCAGGACCCCTTCATATGCTGTGCACCTATGCGTTCAACTTATTCTGCCCTCGGATTGCAATAAACCTAGAAATGTTTTGGCAGCTCTTGTACCTCAGGAAGCCAGGGAATCATTGTTTATTTTCTTATGATCACCGGCCCAGCAGTGCTAAACCCTAAAAAGCTTGGGACTTTTGATCTGAATTCACCATGATGCACGCTAACCAACCACTGGCATTTCGCTGGCTGGCCGATGAGGTTTTTAATGGCAGGCTTTGGGTAGCGCGTCCTAGGATGCGCTGCTTTGAACTAAGAGTCTTATTAGTACAATACCTGGACTGGAGTAGTGGATTGCGACGGCCATTCCGTGACATAAAGGTGGATTCTGGGAGGTCTTGCGTGTTTGGCGAATTCCTCACCAAAGTCTATTTCTCCAGCTGCACTCAAGTTGTTTCCTTTTTTCGACCGAACTATAATCGTACTAGATGTGCGATCAAATTTCTGCGGTAAATTTGCATATGTAAATGTATGCATTTATGAAATCTGGGTCCTTACTAAGGCAGATCCAAAATGTAGCACGTCAATTTATCACAAGTCCCAACTCGGGAAGGCTGTCCTCTATAAACTGCAGGAAGCGATTAGGACCGTGTCTCATTGCGTTTAGTGACAGGTTTACGCGAAATCTTGGTCTCCATAAGTAACGTGATACGCACACGGAAGGCAAATTTACAGGAGTGAGAAAAACTTCAGATCCACTTACTCGAATTTGTATCGCAAAAACCCTAGCTATACATTGCTTAAATCTGCTTAGCGAGGTTTTGGTTACAGGTTCCACCAACTAATTCGCCTCGACCTCCGCCAAATGGGCATTTGACCTTAGATATCTGAGCATTAAATTTCAGATCGTTTCTCCCTCTGCTTCAACGGGTCGACATACAACGATTCTGTTTCGCTAATGAGTGAATTCAAGGAATTTTGATTTTTGAGTATAGTGCTATTACGCATCATCAGCTTTGTTTTTCAGTCGCTGCCAGTTTTCAATGCTGCATTACTTGGAGATTAGGAACCTGTTTTATGTCTTCTGATAGATCGATCCAGTATGCTGACTTTATCTACAGTGAACATTGCCTATTTTGGGGTCTTAGTGGATGTTTGCACTAGATAACGGGTCACATCTTGCAAAGAGATGTTTCATATACTCGGCTGACCTTTTTTCTCCCAATTGGATCAATGTAGACGTTATTGCAGTCCAGATAACTGACCCTGTACAGGACATGTTTCCCATTTTCGGTCCTTTCAAATTTTGGCATGGATTCGAATATTTTCACAGTTTCTGTCAATCCGTGATTTACTGCTATGCCTTGCGGTTGAAACCACCCTGCAGTTATTTTGTCTACCTTCTGTTTTACTGTTCATTACGATGTTTTCCTCTGATCATTCCGTACACCGTTCTCCTTACGAAGTTTTTCGGCTATCCGTTTTTCTGGAGCATCTTAAAGAAACAGCTTTTGTTTTGCGCCCTCAATTCTGTTGTGCTGCCGTGGGTTCCAGCCCCGCTAAGAACTGTTCAGCTTCTTGATTGTTTGTATTTATTGGAGTGACTGCTGCGAAAATTTAATACTTAGTCTGCATGTATTCGTTCCCACTAGGTAGTTTTCTATAATGTTAATTTCATAATTAGTCTTGTTGATAAATCTAGAAATAATTCGCCATGTGATATCATCGCTCGACTCACAATAAAGAAACCATCGAAGTACTGTACAGCTGTTTCACCCTTGTTAGGAATCATGAGCAGTGCATATCCACCGCGCCCGAACTGGGACGCGAACCCGAACAATGACGATCGATTGTGAGTCAAACGCCTTAGCCATTACGCTACCGGGCAGGCTCTGAACGGTTTGTTCATCTCCACCACATGATGTTGCACCTATCCGTCACTGATTTGCTCGCAAACTGTCCGTTAGCTCAAGCGATCGACTCCTACTGATAGATGACTTCTCTGCAGGTAGCCTAAGTACTACGAAGGCTTTGGATATGACTTACACAGTAACCGTTTAAAATCAGTGACGGTGGATATGCACTGCTGATGATTCCTAACAAGGATGAAACAGCTGTACAGTGCTTCCATGGTTTCTTTATGGTGAGTTGAGCGATGGTATCACATGGTGAATTATTTCATGTAAACATTCAATCTCCTACCACTAAAAATCTAGAAATATCAGCTTGCCATCTGTCTCCAATTTCTCTGTGAACCGATAACTTTGAGAATAAGGTTGACTGTCGTGTAAGTTTTTTCATTATCTCAGCCTTTGTTAACAACAAAAGCGAAATCCACGTACCGGATTCCAACACCTGGTCGAATCTGTCGTAGTGCGACATTTTCCGGCGCATGCATCACCATATGAGTGAAAAATCTGTATACAGTGGAACCCATAGAAATTTTAATGATTTCGTCATGCACATCGATTAAGCTGATGCACTTGTATAATTAAATGCCGTAGTTCTTGGTCTGTTTATAAACCTGGTGGCTCGTCTTAGTGGATGTATCGAAGAAATTCACCGTTACGCACTTAGGTAAATTCAATCCAGTCATAAGGTCAGTTGCCATGACTATGAATCGGATCACCGGTTGTGTCTTCCCTTATGGTGAAGCTGTGTTTAGGTTTTGTAAAGCCTTCCTGAGTTTTGATTATGGATTTGGTTGATCCACTGGTAAGTAACTTCAGGCGCATCCTTCGTGTTGTAGACAAGTTGTGCGTTGTATTTGCAGACAGGAAAACCATGGATCTGCCTGACTACCCATCCTTGTGGGCATTCAGTGGTTCGTAGAATTGTGCACTACATGAATCCGCAGATTTCATTTTCCCTTGTTTCTCTTTAGTAGCCCCATACACTCTTTTTAACACCTTCAGTCTACTACCGTGCTCCGTTTCCAGTTTTTGGTCTAATCGTCTTTCACTAAGCGATAGATATTCTTGTCGCCTAAAAGGCGGTTTGCTTTCTCAGTATGATTTTTTCTGGTTTGCAACAATCTTCATTCGCCTTTCTTCCACCAGGAGGACGGTGATGCTCTCGTTGTTCCTGGATCCTTTACCTCTCCGTTATTTGCGTCTAAGTAGAAGCTGAACGGGGGCTCACTGAGCCTTTTTGGGAACTTTGGTTTGTCCTAACCAACATTTCGTTATCTTCGCCAAAAACAAGATCAGCTGGATGTGCGTCCCATTTATGCAAAGTATTTTTTAATTGTGGCACCTTTCGACCGAAACTTCGGTTTGTTTTCAAGAAAAAAAGCACCCATCTGCTCACTATCCAAAGAAGATGAATGATTCATGCGTTATGTTCATATACTTCAAGATTTTTGTTAGCTTCATGAACTACTCAGCAGACCAGTCTTCTCATTCGTCCTCCATTTTGGCAACCTCCAACCGGACAATAAACGCCAATTTCGATTTGCTGATGCATTCATTATCGATTGTTCTTTCACACATGCGCCCTTATGTACGCCCGCAATCCGCCGACATACCGTAGCTCCAGCGTTACTTTTTGCTGTCACATATGCTTGTGGTAGGTCTCTTGGCGACCTGCAGTACGTGATTTTCGTGACACTGAAACGTAGTTGAATAAAAATCAAGTTTATCTATAATTTGCAGAAGAAAATTAATTTTCGTTTAGAACGGTTTGGAAGGCTTAATTTTTAAACCAAACTTCGTTAGACGCTTGATTAAAATGCAAACGTCATTCATAGAGTAAGGTATAAAAAGTTTTCGGTCGGCTTATTTTGTGAAAATCAAAAACTAAAACATCAAAACCAGCTGCCGAGCTCACAGACTCTGTTCTTCGAATGTACCACATCAACTATTTGTCCTTAACTCAACGGGAGTGTATGGTGAACCGTTTTTGAAACTAAACAATAAATGTCAAATAATACAATTTTCCACTAAGAGTAAGGCCTTAACCAACAGACGACGGAAAGATGCACAAACCGACTTTATTTGCATTTTAGAATTCGCAGGCACTTCATTCTTGTAATCGGTTTATTGGGCTTTTGAGTGCTTTGTGTATGATTAGTCGTGCTGAGACTAGCGGTGGAATTACAAGAATTCTGTTTAATCATCTCTCCCGATATCCAAAACACTTCTTCATTCTCGCATAGTAATCTGTACCGCAATTGGGTAGGGGTAGGAATGTTGATTGGATTATTTCAAAGATACCTCAAGTACTACAATCTAACTTGGATTGCTAGGAGTGTGCTTGGATGGGGAATCCATGTACACTTTTAATGGTTCTGATGAGAGTAGTGTCAACTAAACAAACTACCAGGATTGCTAAAATGAAGAATATCGGGTACGCATAATTGGCAAGTGGAAACCGCAGCGAAACCGATGAGTACTTAAGGGAAAATTTCGACCACCCGTCCGTATACAAAACTTACTACTGATAACAAAATTCTTCAAATAGTGGCAAACATAATGAAGTCCCAGTGTAAATAATTGTCAACCAAATCAGAAGTTGCCCAGAGAAATGTGCCATTCATCGCTTTACGTGAGATTTAATGCCTTGTATACCAGAAACGAATTCTTGAACACTTATTTTCGGGTATGACATTTTGTCCGCGGATCTCATCAGGCTGAGATTCACGCGGACTTTCCAAATCCCCGAATTGAAATTAAATTAGATTTGTGTCCAGATATGTGAAGCTTACAATCTTCCTAACAGCAAATACCTGATGACAAACAATTTGCCAGAAATCTGCATCGCGTGGCTGTTTGTGTCATTACGGGAAAGAGCATTATGAAGAAGTAGTAGACTGCAAAACATTTGCATCATCGACCTAAATGCAATTTACTTTGTACGCTTCCCATGGCTTGTTCTTGAAGACAAATATGCCTTGCCTATAAATCTAGAAATTATAATTTATTGCCTGATGACCAAACCAAACAGTATCAAATGTTTGAATTCTATTTTTCTCTGCGCCCAACCACTTTGTATTCCCGTTTATCGAACTCCAGCTGTCCACCTGCACATGGTTTATGACGAATAATCTCAATACGCAGTACACCATTTCATCAGCTAGTGTGTGTAAACGATTCGTTCATAATGTTGTATGCGATACTAAAAAAAGCAACATCTAGGAGCTTTTCAAAATCTATTTGGTTCACTTTTCACTCGGTTGATAATTTATGGATCCACTTTTCATCTGAGATATTGAGGTAAGAATTTTTGACATGGGGCTCAGCAAAACACTGTCTAGGGTATACTGATTTTAATCAGTCATTTATTTTTTGAACTCACCACGTCGCTGGATCTGTACTTGTGCATAAAAGAGTCATGGTGACATTTTAGTATGTGGCGAAAATGACCACATGAAAACTGAAACCAGACGGTTGGAAATGTTTTATATAACGCAGTCGTACAAAGCGAAAGAGCGGATCAGATGATATGGTCATGATAACAGGAACAAAGGAACTGTCTGTTCAAGCTTCATGCACGGTTGGGACAAAACTTTGAGGCTAGCCAAAAGTATTAAAGTATTTAAACTGGGTATGTGTAATCACACAACGCTTTTGCTCACCTTAGTGTTCCGTAATCAGTGGCTTGGGTGATATCGCTATGGTGATGTCACCGTTCGTGAATAACCGGTATCCATGCTGGAACAGGCTCAGTTACTCGATGGCGCTATTGCGTCTCTGTTCTGCATGTATGACCAATTAGAAAGGTACATGCGAATCCGTAGACAGTTTGGTTTGGCCCACGGCGTATCACTTCTTTCACTGCTTTATTGTTTCATTGGTCTTATTGAAAATATAATGAGTAGATAAACTGCCCAGTACCTGAATTTGATGGACGATTGTCGAATTTCGGTAATCACCTTTAAAAGAAATTTTCACGAGAGATTCTAGTTTCTCCTTGTCTTTTGGCATTTGGACATCAGATATGCCTACGGAAAGTTTCAGAATGATTTTCTTTGAGTATCTTTTGATCTTTAGTTTCAGGAATACCTTTCTTACTCGATTAGTCTTCTGTGCATATTTCACGTGTCTACTGAAACAAAGTTGTAGCTTATTTTTATGAGGGAAAAATGCACGGAGTACTGGTGATTTTCAGAACTGTTTTTTCATAGACAACTCTCTCGGGAGACCTAAATGTAGTCACCGAAAAACGATGTGGTTATATTCTACTGTGGATTGAGTCAGCTTCATATTTAGGTACACACAACTGAAGACCTCAAACAATTCGTCTCTGCTGTCACTGTTTCCATTAATAATGACCATGAAATTATGCCATCTGCAGTGGAGGTAAGTTTTTAAAATTTCTCTAGATGATGAATGAAAATAATTTTAATAATAGATCACACAGAACACAAGATTACCCAAACTGTCTTCCATAGTAACTCATCAATATTGAAGAAGGGACGTTCGACGTGCGAAGAGTTAAAAACACCCTAGTTTCCCCAACAACACTCCGATTTCCAACTTGTTTTTCTCGATAACTTTACTACTATTCTGAGTTTCATGCTAAAGAATTTTGATGAACAGGATTCTTGAACCCACGGTAAAAATTCTATTGCCCATTAAGTTAGTTCTTTTACCATTCTATGAACTTGACATGTATAATTGATTTTTAACTAAAGATTCCACCTTTGGCGATTGGCTATCCACTAATTATATACACTGCTGTCTAATAACCACGTTATTATTTAGTGTTGCTATGACACCTTCTTTGCGAAATTTGATTAGATCGTGGTATTAGATAAGACAGTTCCTTGAACAGCCCTTCAAAACCGCTTATGATTCAATATGTCTCAGTTCCTTATTGACTATAAAGAGTAATAAGGGTCGCAAAAAAAAGCCTCCAGTAGTAATGGGTTAAGCTGATTTTGTATTCATTTGCAAGCTTGCTTTTAGAACAATAAAAATCCCGTGGTATGTTGCCCCCTGAATCAGTGTCTTACGTGGTCAATACAACTCAAGCCTTCGTGACTGCCGGACTTTTACTGTACAGAAGTAGCTGGACTAGTAAAATTGTGATTTGCTGTAGCTGAATTGTACAGCATTAAAAGTATTTGAGATATTATAGAATGACCATAATGAATGTAAGAAGCTCATGCATGAAAATTTCGAGATGGTCCAGTTTGTATTGCGCAGGGCAACAGTTTTGAAATACTTTATTTGAATTAGTGACGAAGAGTTGGTGTTCCCAAAAATTCCCGAAGTCACGTCCGAAACCTGCTATGAAATTGCCATGGGATCGCAGAGTGTTTTCCATTAGGTGACAAGTCGGGCAACGTGATTTCCGGGCTTGTGAGCCTCATTGGCTACACGAGGGTAGGCAGTCACATTTCACGTTATTTTCAAGCTGTTTGTTTCGCATGTTTTTATCGTTTATGTCCGCACGTCAGTCAAGAAAGGATGCGTTCGCCACCTCATCAGAATACGCAGGTGGAAAAAAGTGCAACGAATAATAAACATTTGAAATTCATGAAAGAGTGTGTAGAAAATCAGTCATGAACTGTTTTCAATTGGGAAGAATTCGGACTAAGTAGAGAACACTTGGGTTGTTATAGGTATTTCTGAGATAGGTTATTGAGCAGAAGGTTGGACGTGACCTGTAGTAAGAATGGCATTTAGAAAGGTCATTAAGTAAGGGATGGAACGGATCCGAGAGAATTTTAAGTGTAAATCTTTCGCACAATAGTTTGGTACAGAGTTCTTTCAGTGGCATGTAAGATATAACAATGATGACTGACGTACCACGTCTTTCCTAACTAAACCAGATGCGAGCCGAGAATCTACCCTAGTGAGTGATTCTGTGTTGATTAAAGAAGGGATAGTCGGATAAGCGAGCCGAGAATAAGTAAACGAACATTCGACACATTTTAGCAAATTACGAGTTAAGCCAGAGAAAAATCATGAATGAGGGACAAGTTGCTGGACAAGTTCAGAACGTCAGTTCCAGATATAGACGGACAGAAGTAGCGTCATCCTCATATTTGGAATAATTTAGGAACTGATATGTACGTGGATGATGTATGTTGAAAACAAGTAAGGAGGAAGAATGGCTCATTGAGAGACTCTAGAATCAATTAACGAAGAAGTAGATTTATTTCTTCCCAGTCAGGTACAACGAATTCTGTTGGTAAAATAATCTAAATAGGTATGACAAGAAGCACTTAGAACAGCTGAACTGTTCAAGTTTGCGAAGACGTAAAGACCGTGAAACGGAGTCGAAAGCAGATGAAAAATCTATGAAAGCACATAGGACAGCTCTGGCGGATGCATTCAAGGATTTGGGGATATTATGAACCAGGAAAGGCACGGGATACTAAGCGGGCTTGTTTGGTTTGCACGCAAATTGAAGCGGGACATCGGGCACACCGACAGAAGTTAGCCGACTCAGGACATCGCGTTCTGTTAGTCTAACAGAGCATGATGTAAGAGTGATGGAAAGAAAATGGATAGCTGGAATTGCTAGACTTGTAGATGGCCACAATACTAACTGGTTTCAAACAATTGGGAACGGAATGTTTGCTTTAAGAGGTGTTAAGAAAAGAAATAAGTACATCAGTGATTGAAACCGCAGCATACACTAGAAGTTGAGATAAACTATCGGGACTTATACTTGCAGTTATTTTGGTCGAGCGGCGGAGTTTGAACAATTCATTAGAAAACGGTTTAGTGTCAGCGCATTGAGTTGGGCACCATGAAAATACACTGCCATTAAATAGATAAATAAACGCTTAGTTGATAATTTGTGCTGATTGGCATCGTTTTCTTTCCACACAAAAGCCAACTTCCTTGCCGGAGGCGTCTGCTGTTGCAGCCGGTCAGGAGTTGGCTAGCACACGACGAGTCGATTCGCTTTAATTCCTTCGATAATAAGGATGAAAGGATTTTGACTTTCTGGGAATCCCGTAATTTCTAGAAGTGTAACTTCCGTCTCGCAAGGCCTTCAGTGGGGGGGAAGAATTACGGCAATTACAGAGAAAGTGTTCCTGAGGGGCAATATGTATCAAACATTAGGCTGAGTGTGTGTAGAAAAGTCGACTTTACTATTTAGAAATTCAAAAGAAAGCCACCAATTTACATGAAAAGTGGATCCTTGAAGAAGAATATTTTCCCGAGGAAAATTACGTAGTCGACGTTTGAGCTGGTTAGATTCCTCGAAAGATTAGAAAGCTGTCCGGGAGTAAACTTTGAGGTTTGATAGTAAAAGACAAAGATTACTGGTTGAAAAGGGACAAGTACTTGAGAGCAGGATAATAATTTCATCTAAGTTGGAGACGTCTCTGATTTGGAAGGTTGACAGATCAGTCAAATCAAAGGACGTAAGGGGATGTGTGGATAGATATTAGGCCATCCGCAACATGTGAGTTGAGCCATGGCTCCTGAATGCAAATCATACATGCAAGAACATGTATCCGAGAGCGAAGAATGAGATAGATACGATAATTTCACGAGAAGCGAACGTATGCTAGTACTTAGTAGAGACGGAACTGGGATTTTGGCTGATGGGGTACAGTTAAGTGCAGCTTGCAAACTGGCACGAATGCGTGTTTTCGGTTTAGTGTAAAATCTGTGATGTACATGCGTAGCTAAGTCTAAAGGAGGAGAAATTTCGGCAGGGTGATTAAGTGGGATTAAATCCAACCGAGACTAACGACGAACAATGGTCATAATGGAGAACAAATACTCTAAACTGATGGGGTGACAGCAGCTGGAGTGGAAATGTAGCACAGCACATATATATATATATACTTATTTCTTTCAAAAACCCCACCACACGTGGGCCCTTTGGCTGGCTGTGCTAGTTTTCCGCTCCGGTTGCCGTCACCCCATCAGTTTAATGGATTTGTTTTCAATAATGACAATTGGTCGTCGTTAGTTCCGGTTGGATTTAATCCTGCTTAAGCACTCTGCCGAAATACATATATATATATATATATATATTATGGAATACACTTTTCGTGTCACCAATCTCGCTTTATTTGGAACTATACCGATCCGTCTTCGGCAATTCTGATTGGGTTTTTCCATTCCACTATTTCTTCTTAGTTATTGCTCTCATGCAAGCTAATAAAAACTTTAATGAACACTAGAGTACCTGTTGAGAATTATGAACGATCGTAAACAAAACTGCGAAGAATGATGCTAATACACATTGACACTTATGTCAATTAGCGACAAGTACAATAATGCTGGTGTTGACGAACCATTTATGCATAAGGTTAATCTATTAAAATATGTCCCTGAAACTGGTGAGCAATAAAGTAATTCTTACGTGTTAGACGGACATGAGATTAAAACTGTCCTCAAAAAATGCCTCAGTTCATAAGAATACTATCCATAATACGAAAGAACGTATCCGAAAGCAATGGGGAATAGTCCTGTTGGACTTTTGTGCCCATGAATCCATGCTAATTGATTTTATTCAATGAGTTCACATCCGATGATCCGAACCACACGGTTCACAGTTGTCAAACTTTCTGTCATGGCACGAATATGAATTGTTTCTAACGTACACATCGAAAAACGATAAGACAAGGCACAACTTAGCGATCACCGGTAAGCTCAAGCAACTTTATTTATAAAGATCGAGTTAAACCACGTCAAACAATGCTCTTATGCAGTCGGAACAAAAAACCGTATGCCGAATGCTCGACGGGATTCAAATACGCCATTACGGCATTTGTTAAAATGAACGGCTCGAGAATACCACGGTGAAGGAGAATAGAAGTTCACGAACATGGCATGTGAAGGTGGGCTCGTCGAACACTAACTACCAATTCGCGACTTACACGTAAACGAACAAGCAAAGGAATAAGACTGTTCCCCTAAATGGAGTTACGAAATTGGAGGGACCTAAAAGCAGAATGGGTCGGCAAATTAGGGAAGCATTGGACAATGCTGTGTGGCGAAACTGATTTATGTTGCATATGGCACTGATTGAAAATCTGGCACAAGTGTGGAGATGATTCTGAGTAACTAAACCAGCAAATGCATTTATTTTGGTTCCACCACAACATACATACAATTTTGGGAGTTCGACGTTCGGATAAAATTCTTCTATTCCAAGTCAGGAAAGAATACTGAGAGCAGTAGAGCCACAGCCTAAGAACGTATGAAACAACAAATTCAGAAACAAGCTTGCGATATACTCTACGCTTTATCAGTCTAGAAGGCAACTGGGAGACCCCGCGAAACTTGGGGAACACAGGGTCGACTTGCTTCGTCCAATAAAGATTATGGGTCATATTCAGTAGTGACTATCGGAAAGAAGAATCTTTTCGCATGTACTTGTACTTCCTTGAAATGGGAAGTTAATGAAGACGGTAGAATATCGGGAAACATGCGGGAGATTAGAGGTGATATCAACACATTTATGAACATTCAGTGGTTTGGAATGACAGAAACAGCACTGAGTTCATTCAAATCATGCTCCAGACCATTACGACTGGTTTCAGCATTGTAAGGTCGGCCAAAATCAATGCAATTATCATATTTTCACTCAATGAAAATAGGAAAATTGGAAGCTTATTGAAGCAAATGGAAAGAATAAACCTAGGTGAAATAGTTACTGAGGTAAGAGGAAGGAATGGAGATTTACCATATTTCTACATGATCGTTTGCCGCGATGAATACTGAGATTAACACAGATTAAAAGTCAATGAAACTTAAGTACGTTGAATAGCCTCTCGACGAGGTGAGGTCTAATCAGCGATGGTTTGATTTTGGAGCTAACATTCTAAATGACGATACTTGTCATTTGTCAAACCTGGCCCAAAACAGTTCAAGACTATATGACACTAATCATTATCGGTAAGTAAAAAGACCCAGAACTTCAAGGATTACGCGATATTGTGAATCCTTTTGTAAACTGCGGTTTTAATACTCCCGAAGCCAATAGATTATGCGTCAGCTGCTATCTATGAACACCTGTTCGACAACACCGGCGCTTTAAATATTGCTGCTTTTTGGTGATTACTGACTTTTCTGTGCACTTTATCGTACCCCACTCAGCTTACCTCATCTCGTGTGCTCTGATCTGTCTGTGGTCAGTTGGATTTTGCCATCTATGCTGAAACCATTTTTAAATTTTATGGGCTATCCTATCAAGCTAAAGCTTTTGGAAAATAAGGCAAATTTTTCAGAGACACTCATATTTTCCCAGCACAATGACTATATTTTCCATCTGACATGTAAGCAGCATACACACGGCTGTCACAGCCAAGTAAACGAGATGGTGATGGACCAAAAACGTGACTTTAAAACTCAGGATAGCATACGACAAGCCAATACATTCCGAGCAGGTCAAATGTACGAACGAGACGGACGTCAAAGAATTGTTGCACACCACGACAGAGATCGGTTGGCTTGGAATTCAAAGCCCTGACCATTTAGGGATGACTGGTGCCTGGTGCAACTTGGCCATCTCCAATCTCTGTGGCCGCCAGGATCCGAAGCCGAAACGATCAACATCCTTTTTCCGAGACGATGCTTCACATCTGAGTTACCAATGCAGTCATATGAAGATGAGGCGGAAATCCAAGATCTGCCTTGAAAATTCACACGATGGGTAAGCCCTATATTGCCAAATAAATTCCTTGTACAATCTTATCTGATACTACTCAATCGCCACCCACTCAAGTCTTCTTGTTATGCTCAAATCTTCCAAGCGCTGGAATTCCGAACTTGGTCGTACTCGAATTGCAACACATCATTTATCAATTACTCTCAACGTTGATGCTGAATCATCCCTTAACGAACATGACAACACCGAAAAATTAACTAACGCTTTCAGAATCATTGAAAAAGGAGTGGCCAGGGGGATGAGGTCTTGGTGTTTGGATGTGAAGGTCACGGGTTCGAATCCTCCTACCTACGGTCGACTTCCCTACTTGGCAGACCTTTGTTGACCTCGGTCCTCTTCCTGAAGAATGATATACACTGTTATTTCATTAATAAAGAAAGCCAAAACAACATAAAAGGTTTTTTAAACATAAAATGGACGACACGGCCAAAAAAGAAATGTCATTTAGGGAGGTTGGCCAACGGTGGTAAGGTTCGAACCGGAGGGCTTCAGAGTGAAACGCTGAGATGTTGACCACCTGAACACTGCCGGCTTGTGTATGACGTACCAGTGAGCAGCTCAAGATCACCGCAGCGTCAGTTCTTCATAATTTGTGCATTTACTTCAACTCAATTTTCACTGATAGCAGACAACGACCATGATCTTTCTCCTCGTCTCAGGCAAACAAAACATTAAAAATCTCTAGGCTCAGTGGTGAGAAATATTATCCACTTAGGTTTCCTCATACGAATCATCGCTTTCCGATTAGCGCTTTTTCTCTCTACTTAACTTTAGCATTCATAATCCCTTTTTTCATCACAGTCCACTGCCGCATGTTATGAAACTATATATTCATGTTTATTCAACTAATTTTGTCCATGAAAAATTAAACCAGCAACCCTCTTGACGGTCTACGCCTGACCTACCCATTTATCGGTGTACACTAACTAACTGCAATTAGATTTTTGATATAAACAAGTAACAATAACTGCCGAGAAAAAAGTCACATCCAACTGTTCGAACGCATTGTAATACAATCTCATTCTTGATCAATCCCATTTGCCGCCTGTTTCGTTATAAGCTTCATTTTCTCTTTTGTAACCAGTTATTGAATAGCAATCAGCAAGTGGATCTGAAAACTTGAGACTGGCACGTTCATCTATTTGGTGCACTTTCTATTTTCAGATTCCCACGGAGGCACCCATAATGATAAAAAGCGCGTTAATCAGGTGAACTGAATCGTAAAATATGAATCAAACATTTCTTCCAGAGCATCACTGGCAGAATTCTCATAGTACCCGGTTTGACAATGCGAATATCGTGGTTAAATAGATTTTACCAAGTGATCTTTGCTCAGATGTGAAAACTCGTTGACACTAATGGGGCTAAACCGATTGGCGGTTTTGAAATGAACTTCGCGACTATAAATGCTGCAACATGGGCGATGAAATGGTGTCAAATGGTATTTCGATTTTTCACTTAGATATCATTGCTCACCAAACTGAATTGCGTAATCACTAAGGCCTTTGAAGTTTAAATGTCGGATACCGACCAATTGTCAGGGAACTCGGACACAGCACCCAGAATTCAAAACTGTCCTAGTGTTGGAAACCAAACGACTGCTTAGCTTGGGTAGTTGACAAACAGTATTCAATTAAAGCGACTGACCGCCAACCGGCTTGGTATCAAGGCTTTCTTATAGACCAAATGCGGCACTTGATTGGTTGCATCCAGAGCTTGTTTTGGGTCCAGCTGGATTAAGTGATATTTTACGGGTCGATCGAATGTCACATATCAAATCTACAAAAATGTTGATAAACTCCACCAAGCATTATCAGCTAACTTTAGAATATCGGGTAGGTTCCTCGACCTACTGAATCAATGGAGGCATTTCCGACGAGCGCACAATAACCTAAACAGTTTGGATGGCATCGTTATTAACCATTTATAATAAATAGATAAGACTTCAGAGTTTGCATATATGTATATATAAGTATATATATATATATATATATAAGCTGCAGTTACCTCCCAGTTGTGTGTGGAACATACGGCCCTTTGCATACTGATTTCCTTTCGGATGGCATGTAAGAGGATCTGATCAACCAAAGCCTCGTGAAAGACAAAATTCGAGTTTCGATATTATTAGAGCTGGTCAGTAGTGTGCATCCAATTTCAAGCCCGCGGCTTGGTAATCGGCCCGTTAACTGAAAAATAGTAATTTCTCTCCACCTGGGATAGCGCCTCGATGGCGCGGTGGAAACACATACCTTCAAGTTGGGACGTCTAAGTTCAAATACTTGGCACGAGAATAAAAAAATAATTTCACCATAAATACATCAAACTTCTAAGCTTCAATGAGACTCTTCCGGAAATTTATTCTCCCGAGTAATTTTTTAATTTCCCACCCAGAAAACAAAGTTGAGGGAAGCAGTATCAGAAAAATCTGATTAGATTTTTCTAGATATTACTCAATAAAATCAAACTGTTCGATCAAACTAACCACTGAATAACCAAACAACTAATAAGAATATTTCTGGCCCAATTCAGTCGGTCTCCGCCATCTACTTGTTCGAATTTTTACAATTGCCTACATTTCCTGCTTTTGGATGCCGAAGTATGACAAAGTATTTCGAAGTTTACTGTAAAACACTAACTTTACGAATGATTGGAACAAAGTGCTGCTATAAATAAACAATTCAGCAGTGCAGAGATAAAGTGTAAAATGATATGCTAAGTCACGTAACTCATCAATTAGCCTCCAAAAGATGTTGCTTTTTTGTTGCTATCCTTATCTGGTTCCGGTGAATAACAAGTTCCAAGCTTGTCACGTTCTTCAGCAATGTTTTTACCGAAGCCAACGTCTGACAGATCTAAACTGAGGACAAATAGGATGCAATGTGTGCGATGAAAAATGAATACACAATGAATACACAACATGATAACATCAGTCCCCAATGTTCACGCACTCGTTTCCGTTAAACAGTTACGGAGGAAATTATCGATCGGGAGGAGACCGGCGCACTAATACGTCTTTTAGCTGCGGCCAGGAAAACTGTGGCAGTTAACCTTTTAAAGTTTGCTGACTAGATTATTCTGCGAATAAAACATTTTCTCTAAACGGTCGAAATAAGTAAATCATAATACAGTTCTGTGGTTCCTTTTCACTACTCGAGGTCTTTCGGTCATGTCGAAAAGACCCAACGTGTTTACCTTCGGGTGACTCATCAACCGCATCATCAATATCATCTTCATACATCAAGTTACGGTAAAAATGAAAGTGACGAAAATGAATCCCACAAATCAAACAACGTTTCTGGATTCAAGGACATGTTTTTACAGTTTCCAGTGAAGTGATAAGCCCACATTCGAGTTTTGCGGTTTGACAACTTCTAGGGGAATTCAGATTCCTAAAATGAGAAAGCGTTTCGTTAGCAGAGGATTGTTTTTATCCCGATACGTAGTTGGACAATGGTCACGTGGTACAGGGAATTCCTAGGTGTAACCTCTACAACTGGCGCGGGAACGTCTGTTCCGGGAAGTTTTCACTGTTGTGTGAACAATCATAGCAAGGTATTAATAAGATTAACGAATCTAACCTCCTAGTCACAACAAAACTAATGTTGTTTTTCCGCGCTTAAGTTCAAAAAACGAATGCAAAAAACAACTCGGATGTCGACAAAAACAGCAACAATCTGGTGTTGATTTAATCAATTCATTTAATTTTGTTGAGTGTAAGTACACAAATTCCTCGATTTTTTGATAACTATGGAGAAATACGAAGTACTTTAAAACGATTCATCTACTAGCATCAAAGCCTAACCAGTCGTATGCCTCACCGTAGAACGAAATGTGTTGTCAGCTATCAGAAACGCTAGTCGTGCGCAAACTTAAAATAGGATACAGGAAGACGGTAAGTCGAATATCGCGGCCACTATGCCACCTAATTTTTGGCGCGGTTCAGCTATGATAATTACGTCGGCTTCAGCCTCCTAGTAATCCTGGTAGAAGGGTTAGTCTAATTGTAGTCTTGCGATTATCAGTGGTGAGCTGAGGATTGATAATGCTTGGTGAGTCATTTGAGTCAACTGTAACAGCTGCTACTTCAAACTGACGATACAGACATTAATCAGAGTTGCAGCCTAGTAAACACATTGTAAGTTGATCATTTACAATACACGAAGCAGACATTTCTGCGTTTGGGGTTATCATCTTAGTAGCACTCATTTGTAATCATTGCAATGAGGTATAGGAAATTTAGGTAGCCAAACTATTTTGCTCATTTGTTATTATTAACCAATCCAAAACAAATTTCAGTACCACCAAGCCTCCGAAGCTCACGAGCAAAATCAGGTAAGAAATGTTCACTTCGGCACCAGATACTGTTCAAAGGATTAGCTTTTCCTCGTAAGCTGGTTCGTTTTGGTGAACCCCAAGCTTTGTGCTGCATTCAGATCGATCAGTATGAACAAGTCCCGTGACTTGCACCATGGATATCATATTGTATTTTGTGTTATCAGAGGGTACTCTTTCGGGTTATGCACCATCGCAACTCTTGCATCTACTTAAAATCGTGTTCCGTGGATTTGGATTGGGTGCATTGTCTATCACCCAAATGGGTTGAGTTATTTGCTCACCACTTGGGCCCTAAGTGTGTCAGAATGCGAAAATTTTTAGAAAAATAACTAACATACTATTTTGTGGCAATTGGTAGATCATTGACCGCAAAACGACCTCTTTAGCGCAAAGGGAATGACCGCAGCATTCATGTAGTAAACTGGTAATTGTGCAGATAACTGTTGAAACCAGTGCTTAAACCCAAAAGAGATCGAACAGGAAGCACTGGACAGCTCAAATCTCTAGAAGTACATGTGGAATTTATTGTACTATGAGAGTTTTCCGATGATCGAAAAACCCGGCCCTTCTTCGGATTGTTCAGTTCAGTTGTGCTTCCCATCTTAATGTTTGTCTTTCGTGATTCTCAGGTTGTGCGTCGTTGTAAACCCCACGGATTCTCGTCGCAAACTGAGCTTTTCTTCAACCATCCGTACTGTTGAAGACTCATCACTAAGCACCTGCCATTTGACTGTGGGTTTAAGATAAGTAGTCTTCATTAGGGATCATCCCTTCGTCCTTCGCCCTTGACACGTTTCTGGTCATCAAAACTAGCAGCGGCGATGTTACTTGTTCCCAGTGGTGACCTTGGAAATGTCGGTGACACTCCGTTGTGCTCGTAATCTAAATTGATCGAAAATTTCTAATCCATTCTACCCATTTGTTTGTACTATCGATAATTCCCGGATAAGCCTTCAAAATGCACAAGCAGAAAAGGTAACTGATGTAATCAGATATTGCGCAATTTTACAACATCCATTTCTCCGAATGACACAAATTACAACTACTGCTTTAAATTCTCACTTCTTTTCATGTGAGGCATTCGGTTACTGAGTTTGTCTTTTAGATCGCGTTCTATGAGCCAGCGTCATCTGTCGGAGCATAGTGAAGACCAACAATCTGAGCTAAGACCAACACAAGTTTTCAAAAACACTGATTCCCATTTTTGTGTTGTCTCAGCGCGTTCGAAGAAAATTGGAAAATATATTTCGTCCATGCAGTCGTACGGTATTGTCGATTTTGGTCGCGATAACAAACAAATGTTAGCTCTAACCGGCTTTTCCACTATTCGTCAGACACGCTAATATCCGAATTTTGTAGTTCTATGTGACATGCACAGTTGGATCAATAACGGAGGAAATAAGATCTGTTGTATATCAACAACTGTACCCATCAGGCTAACCAACACTTTGGAATGTCACCAACAAAGCAATTTTTGTTTGAATTCTTTATTCTATATTAACATAAGGTCAGAAGAAAGCCCAACAATGCTGCTTTATCCATCTTTTTCCAACAATGCGAAACAGTGCGAGAAAAATAAGAATTAGAAATAAATTGCCCATGTCAGGTATGGTTTTCAAAGCACCGAGGTCTTCAACTGGGCAGCATCCCGCTTTTCCAACCGGGTTTCTTGTCAACATTCGTCTGCTATCATAACACCCTTGATTTCCCCGGGGAGTTGGGGAATGAGACAACGCGTTCAGCGTCCACTGTTTTTTTCTTTGTTCCTGTTTGTTCTTCTATGTCGCTGATTTACTGTAAGCAATGCAACATGCACGAAGAGTCAGCTTATCATAGACCAGCTGCTCTGACTGTTAACACGTGCTAAGGGCCCGGTTCTTGTTGAATCCTATCTGTTTAATCAAGATGAATTACTCCGCGTTAGACGACGAGTTCCGGCATTCTCCTCTGTTGAAGAACTTCTGTTACTTTTTGTATAGTTTTATTAAATTAAATTGGATTTAGGCCAATACATATTCAAAAATGAAATACAGTCCCATACCAGAAATGCTGATTGAACCAACTTGAACGAGACACAGCTGACAAAGAAGATTCGCATTTGAACAATCCCGTCGGAATTCGTCTGTTACAAATGCGAATGAGACACGGCTTTGATGAGTATTCATACCGTACGGCCTCGTAAAGTACTCTGCCGGCCTGCTTTTACCGGAAAACCTTGAATGGTTGCGAAAAATACATAAGTTCGGGAGTGCTACAGAAGCGAATCAGAAGTCTCAGAAAATAAGTCCTGTGGGAGCTTGAATTCAAGTATCTCTACTCACAGAAAGTACTCAGCACCTAATGCATTTGTAGATGTAACGGTAACTAGAAACAATGTTCTCAATTAGAAACTTAGATAACCGAACCTAAGAGTGTTTCTCACTCACAAGGCATAATTCGAAAGAATAACGGTAGACATGATCAAACTGTGAAAATGAAATTGTCTGGTGAATAAAGATGGTAAGTCACCCCCAAAATAAGCGGCTCCGGAGAGAGTTGGTATTCACCTAAGGAACATTGTCGCGAGGTTTCCTAGTCCATTCTCGTTCAGTGATCAGTGCTACATAAAACAGGAGTCAGGTGAGGTGAGACAGCCGTTCGTTTTCAAGTTCAGATATTTCTAGTATGCTTATTTGGGGTGGATTAGTTGGTTCACCAACTATGAAGTACGAGGGTATTCATATCCAGAATCCAACCTGATGACCGACGGATTTTCAGCGCATTGATGTCCAGCACCGCAATGTTGGAACTTCCAGTGAGTCGGTCTAATAAAACCGTCGAGCGATAACTGACTGGGCTTAGACTCATGCCAGAAACGACTGGACAGATAAATATGAACTAATGACAGATTGTGATTATCTGTTATGCCGTTCCGCGATGATACACTGAGTTGTTTGAAGGCGTCCTAGTCCTTGTTCTGATGGTCTCAGGCAGACTAGAATTTAATCTATCGTGAAGAGTTTCGGTCGACGGAAAAGTCGTGGGTAGCTCTTCTTTGCTTGTCATTTTGACCATAGGAATTTTGGTTTTGTGTGATCTGAACTGAGAGTAGGAATAAAAGCATTTTCTTGTTAGTACTGTTTTTAACGTCAAAAAGTGGTCCGCACTATAGGAACAGACAAATGCGCTTCTAATTTATAGTAAAGGAAAGTTACACAAACTTACTTTTGATCCTATACTATGGAATTTACTTCTTTTATTAGTAGAAAGCAACAAGTGCATCAAGTTCAGGAAAAAGGCCTTCGACAACAGAGGACTGCAAATGGGGATGCTGATTGGCGGTGACAGGGTTCCAATCCGTGACCTTCGAGCTCAAACCCCAGAGCCTTATCCACTTGACCATCGCCGCTCAAAGAGCCAATACAAAGTGTGAAAGCCATATACAGTTGTTTCAACTCTGTTAGAAATCAGCAGTGTTTATCCATAGCGAGCGAAATGGGACGAGAAACCGGGACGAATGACTACGATTGCGATCAACATCCGTGACAGTAATATTCGGAAACCATGGGGATGAGTTCACAGAGCAGCTCAGTAAGGTTCCTACGGTAGGCTTTTTATACCATTCTAGGTTCATAGATCTAGTGGATGAAATGTGATCTTTGGCAGCTGGAGTCCCAACACGTGGTATGGTGAACCAGGACCGTTGACCCTAAACCTTGGAATCGTTTACGGGAATACACAATCAAAATAGGTAGTGGTAGCCGGCCGGGTGGCAACACAACAATGGCACGCAAGAAGAACACTGATCTTAAGAGTACTCTAAGAAAAGCTCCGACGTTTTATTTGTAGGTCATTGTGAAACCAGGTGGTTTTGTTGCCAAGCCATCTTTCACGCATGGTCCGGAAACAATCATATTGTGCTCTGTTCTCCGATCACTTCAAAATATTCCAAATGATTTTCCAGAGCGCGAAGTTCATGCACAAGATTAGTTTTGGAGCTATTTGAAGGAGTGCGTCCATGTGCAGTCCGGGGAAGCTTCACTACAGCCTAACAGACTGCTATTCAATGAGAACCTAGGCGACAGGCGACTGCAAAGTTCAAACACGCTTCCGGCTTGAACGAGCCGAATGCACTCTACTATTCAAGGTTCCTTCTATTTTGTCCATAAACACATGATTTTTAAGTAAGCCCCGAATGTTTCTCAGTGTTTTTGGGCATCTCATTGTTTTCAGCTGCGTATTTAATGTCAAAGTCAATCAAGTACGTTTTGGTAATCCGTATCCGCGTATGTCTGGGAGGGATAGAATTTCTCATTATGATTTTAGTTCATTCCGCGTTCATCTCAGACAAAACAGGAAGTTTGATACGTATTATGAGTCTCGCTACCGATTATCGCTCCCGTAGTGTAACTGTAAATCACGTAGACCGTTGCTTCCCTTCCTGCCTTGTTTTTCTGCCATCGTGTATCCTGATGGTAGTACGGGGCAAAATACAACAGTCTCCCATAATTCGTTTCTGAACTGACCGAACATCAATACTATTAAGTTTACGTAAAGTAAAATATATGCATCTATCAGAATTATTTGTCTGATAATAGTAAATGATTGACAAATGAAAGGCCCCAGAAAACGGAGATCACTTGCCTGTTATGTGTTACAAGCATAGTAAACGTTTAGGCAAGGAAGCAATGTCTCGACTGTAAAATATTGCTGATGCTTCTGGCTAAAAAAAGGAATTGGCACACCTTCCGAATGCCCTGGTGACTCATTCTGCAAATGATTCGGCATCGTTAGTGGACGACATTTCTATATATTCTGTACTCTGGTAGTTGAAATGTGTATCTCCTATTATGACTTTGAACACCGTTGCTTGTTCATTTCATTGTCACTGTGGACAACAACGGAGTAGCGAAATGACGTTGGAGTACCAAATCCTAATTCGTAATTAATGCCACACATTAGGTAAGCTCAACCGGTGTTATCTTGCTCAATTGTACCTTTGCTGGTGCAATCCTGCTCTGATTTGACAAGAAGCACACCCGTGTTTACTTAGGAATCAGAACAACGATTTTCACACTATTTTATTCTGGAAGAGAAGGCTATTCCTTAAAACAAGGCATCTGGTCAGTTTTCTAATTTTTGGATGTACCTTGCATAAGCATCGATCTTCCAATGACCTCTACATTCTAAACCTAGAACGGACATCTATACTCGGTTTATGAACGGTTTATCAATGAAAGTTAGTGTTCTCAGTGTAAAGTACCACTCAACGAGCCATTCCGATAGGAGTGTTTCTTCCGGATTCTGTTCTGATGCTGCGTTTCGCATAAAGTACTACGCACTAAGTACCGACTATGGCTGCAAATGATTGTGCTTGTTTTAACCGGTTTTAACTGTTTGTCACCTACCAACAGGTTACATAGTTCACTGCTCATCATAGCATCATCTCGATGACTGTTCATCATGACATGCAATATTTCTTTCGTAAAACTTTGGTGTTGAAAAACAAAAAAATATCTTCAGGTTTTTCGTGGGAATCTTGTGAATCGTGAGAAACTTGGGATAATGGGTTAGCAGATTTTAACAACGGTCCTCGGTAGGGAATCTCGTTGACTGTTATGAACCTTTAGTCCTCAAATGGACGTCACCCATGCTTTCTACCTGGTCCATTTCACCAGCTGAGATTTGATGTCGTCTCGAGGAGTGTTCAGACATCAGAATCGCTGCACACCCGTCCAAGAAATGTGAATGCATGGCAGAAGCAATGAAGCAGCCCTCAGAAAATTGTCAAGGTCGATAAATTCCAAAATTTCTTGCTAGTGTGGAAATTCAGTTATCATCGCGGGGTAAGTTCTCCTTTTACGAAATTTCTCCAATTGGCGCAAAGTAATATAACAAATTGACCAACACGACAACTCATTTTTGACTTTATATATAATGTAAGGAAATAAAATGCAATGTATATATGCATATACACGTATGATTACATGATTCAGACTGAACTCCCTTTATCTTTAGTAGAATCTGCCAGTGAATAAAGCGACGGCAGTTGACCGACGTGAAAATACACCCAGTGATGATTGGACGTATTGCAGACAATCCACAACCGATACAAGCGAATGCGCGCCATTTCTGCTAAACAAAACGGAAAAGCCCCTCGTATCCCTAGCAAGAGGCCCACCTATTTTGTAGGTACCGTAAAATTCGAAGGGCGACCTAATTCGAACATCCCCTTGTCCTCTAGGCCGTAAAAACTAGAAATAGGACTGTTCAAATTCGATCCCCATTTCGCAACGCTCGTCGGTTTAGTTTTGCAACTCTTATCCACAACTCGCCTTTGGCCTTGGAAAGTAAGTTCGTACAGTCAAAACACACTGCCTATCTGTCATTGTGCATCGATTCTATGTATGGCGACCATGTGGGGGCCGAGTTTGGCAGGTGTAGATGCATTAACACGCGCACAGAACAACAGTAACAATAGAAAAAGAAAGCATCGATGTACCTACCAGTTTACCGTTTATCGCATTCTCATCCATTTTTATTTCCGTAGATTTCCACAATAAAACAGAACAGGAGAGAACACAGACCATATACGCTCAGTTTGTGTCTTTCGGCAGACAAAGCTGGGGGCAGGGTGGTTAGTCAAGAGTCGAGGGAACTCGAAACATCAATTATTCAGGCCAGACGAACAGCAACTGAATTCCTGCCTAGTGGTCTGCAAAAGCAACCATACTGGCGTCGTCGTCATATGTGAACAACGTACTACGAACAAAGATGCTAGACATTTTTGGTATAAACACAATTAAAAGCAATGGTGGTTCCGAATAGAAAAAATAGACAATTTATCAGGCACCGATAATATTTGTGTTGCACTCCACAAAAAAATCCCAAACACCCCGTCGGTGGTCCAAACACAGAAGATGCACTTGAACCACAGAATGGTTTCACGGATTCGTGTTTACGGTCAGTCGATATAGAATGTCGTCGTTATTCACCCAGCCATTGTAAAGGAAACACAACTCACAATAGCACAGTAGATAAAGTATTGTTCCACATTGTTAGATGGTGGCATCAGTGATTATGCGATATAGTTGTTCAGGCGATCTTTGTGTACGAGGGGAGTGTAACAATAGTGTAACTTTGTTTTAATCTTGTTAGCAAAAATCAGCAGCTTGCATCTGATGTTCCCAGACCCGAGGTGGAGAAAAGTGAGCTAAACACGGGATCAGTTGACCGATCTATGAGGTACAAAAACAGAGAAACCAATGCGAGCCGAACTGCAGTAAGCATATCAATCAGGATCAACACTTACACAGCGAGACCAATATAGTGGTCAGCAGGAACCACCTTACACTTTTATTGATTGCAAAGCCTCGGTTTACGTAGTAATCTACATTTTATTCACCAGACCCCACAGCGATCCAGAACATAGAAAAGTGGACTCCACTGAATTATCTACTGACTGAAATCAAAGTTGTAGGAATTAGTTCAAAACTTTATTACAAAGCAATTCAAGATCTGCACAGCAATAAATCGGGACTACAGTAACAAGGTTTGATCTTCCATTTCGGATAATGGATGATAAAACTGTTTCACTCCTTATATGGCACTTGTTGACATTTGAGTTACGAGCCACTTTTCTGCCACTTCGCCATCCTTCTGAAGTAGATGTTGCCATAGTTCACTCCAGTGTGTGTAAATATATGGCTTATTTTTAAGCATAAGGTGAAACGCAACCGAATTTGCCTGTAAACTCTCAGGACTTGGAACATTCTGCACACTGGCGCGAAAAAATAGGGTTTAGGGGAACTTTTGTAGAGATTTAGCAAAATACCTACATCCGCTAGCCAACAAGGTGTACAGGGAGCGCTGCGTAGCTCGAACTGGAAAACTATTGTTTGATATTAGTATAGTGACTGAGAACCAGAATCAAACACGAACAACCTGACATGCACGGTCCGCTGTAGACTTTATCCGCTGGTTCAGAACAGGTTCTAAAAAGTTCGAAACATCCGCGCAATTCGCGTTTGGTGAAGAATCCTTCACCAACTACAATGAAAATTTGCATGTCCACTAACAGGATCGGTTACCACCAGATGCGATCCAACTGGTTTGGGATGTTCGTGAGAATACTGCCCAATGCACTCAAAAATTATGACGCCGTTATCCCAATCAGAACATTTATTGGATATCAACTGTTTAGTGAACCATGCACAATTATTGTGAAGGATAAAAGTAGACAGTAAAAGAGTAATTTCAATGAATATAACTGAAATATCAATTTGGCGCATCATTTTCTACAGATAATCGTGTTTTGTACCCGGAAGCAATGACAGACAGTTTATAAAACTCAACAGTCATCCGCATTCAAACTAACAATAAATATAACATTTATGGCTATGTGTAAATCTAATTGATGCAAATTAGATGGTTTTTTATCCGTTGTGAAATAAATTTATCCGGAGATTATATATAGAAGCATCATCAAAGCATTGGCATAGTAATTGGGGTACTAATTAACAAAAGATATTCCAGTGGACAGGGCCGGACAAACGGAGTGTATGTATGTCTCAGCCACTTAGACAGGGTCTTGGGAGCAAATCTAGAATGCTTCCAATACAGCCCATAAATGTTCATACCAACCTATATTGGAATCAATAAAAGTAACGTTCACCGTGTTTTTACCTGGGCTCAGGTTGGAAGAAATGCTCAGTAACTGAAGTTACTGCTTCTGTCTTGGCCCGAGCTAGGTGGGTGTGTTGGGTGTTTTTGGATAGGCTTTTAGTTCTGCGAATGATGTTCGCTGTTCCTTTTGAAGCGTGAAGATAAATAACCACAATCGTGGTAACAAAATAGTCTGATGCTTACATCAACGTCCATCGGTTCCGATGGTCGAAGTATACATGTTTGCTGTACTGATATCATTCACACTCAACGCGACCCTACTTAGATACCATAGCTGTAAAGGTGAAAGTGTTAGGCGAGAATGCCACCAGACAGTCAATAAGCCGGCGATCAGATGCACAATTTGGGCGATAGGGTTGCAGTATAGTGCTATGGGTGAGTGCATTGCATAGGTAGCACAGAGAGCTTTAAGTATCACGTGGCATTCGTGCAATCTTACCCTCACAGCTAATGACTGGTTTGATATGCACCAATTACTAACAACATTTCTACTTCTTGCAGGGAAAATCATGCAGAATCATATTTTCTAATTCGCCTATTATACTGTCATATAATTTCAAATAAAATCAGTTCAGCAAACCCAAATTAATAGGTTATCTATTTTCGGTGAACAGCTCAACCGTAATAATATTGCTGTTACCTCTTTCGTATCCACAATGTCAATCGATACTCTAAAAAAAATCAAAATCAGCAGAATTAGTGCATGGAAAATGGCATGGGAAATGACACTGTTGCTAGAGTTTCAATGTGTTGTTCGGATATGTAAGCAAAAAACTATTGAAAACCGCCAAAATACAAGTACAGTACAAGAATTGTACCGGAAGTTGTGAAGCACCTTAAGTTGGTTCCCAGTATAATACCACTACCGGATTTCAGCTTCATACTTCTATCCTAGTTAGACAAATTGTGTTGGTTTTTAGTGATCATAAGTCGAATTTAACATCCATGGCAGAATTGAAATAAACACTTATCCTCCCAAAGACATTGCAGCTTTTGGAAATGTTCACACTAGGATATTAGACCACCTGACTAGTTCATCCTGCTCGCATGTGATTAGTCCATTTGGGCTATGGGTTTTCCAATGAAAAAGAGACTTTATTCCAGCCCAGTTCACGGCTGCCATAAACAGTCCGAGGTTGGTAAACGCTGGCCAAAGGATGCTTAAAAAATCGAAATCGTAAAATATTTTATGCTTGCTGAGTGCTTTCACTAACAGGTTACTAGAATGTGAAATTAACTGGAGATACGTACATAGGTCTTACATATAGCACGTTGATAACGGTGATGATCTCTGTGAAATTAGCATCAAGAAAAACCTCGTTGGCACATTCACGTTTAACATGAAATCACTTTCTAATATTGGAAAGCAAAACGATGATTTTTGCTAATTGGCTTTCCCTCCAATAATTTTAAAGTTTTGCTGCTTACTTGGCCGTGATGATATTTCGTATATCATTGTTAGTGAATGGGCCTGTACACAGTCGAATAAACAACTGGCTGATCCGTGGGTGAATATGAACCCAGATCATTTACAACCAACTACTACAGTGTCAAGCGTATTAGTCACGAACTAATTTCTATAACGAAAATCCGAAATATTTATCACGTCAAGAAATTCTTAAACTTAAGTCAAGCTGCAGAGGTACTTGATCCGTAAATCCCGGTTTGGATATCTGAAGATATCTGGGCTAATCTTCGCCATCACTTTGGGTCTTCACTTCAGATTCTAATTTAACGAACAATAAAACAATCGAACACATGTCCATTAACAAGGTTCCATATCACCATATCCACAGGCAATTCACGGAATCGCTTCCGTAGCTCTCAAATTGTCTGCATCTTCGTCTCATCATTGTTGAGAATATGCCTATACTGGTCGGTCAACTGGGCATTTCGGTCATAAAATTCACGCGCTGATCAGAATAACGGAATCCAATCAGTTCACACTCATCTCCCTGCACAGTCAGTTTGCTATCCAAACCGAGCAGGCAAGCTCTCATGCGCGCGTGCGAGCAAGGCAGCTCTGGGCAACCAGAAAAGAGAAGTAATGAAAGTATCAAGTGTCAATATTTATTTTATGGCAGTTTCATGCCAAAATTTGCACACTTTGAAATGGCAGAGAGAAAATTTTCTTTCTACTTTTGATAACTAAAAACGAAGGAAAGTCTTGGAAACTAATATAGTCAACTCAACCTAAGGAGACTCTCGCTAAATCTAGCGCTTTTTTGGCAAAAAATTCAACATATTTAGGGTTGTATATTTAAAGTTTGTATAGACATTGCTGTCCCGATAAATCACGGTAAATTTAAATCAATTTCAAGGCGATATCGACCGGCGCTCATTGGACATTTGTCACTGGTAGAAAGTATTCATTCTCCAGAAGACAGTGCTTCTCAATCCGAATTAATGATGCATACCGATATGAAGTATCTTTGACAATGGACACTAACGGAGTACAATAATGTGCTTTGGCTTTTGATTTTGGAAAGTTTCCTTTTCGACTAGTTTGACTATCACTTACTTCAAAGGAGCCAAAGATTTCAGTGAGTTGCTTTGGCATGTTACCCCATATTTATCGGATAGTTCGTCGAATTTTTCTTGCGTTGTTAATAACTTCCAATCCGAATAATTGTGGCTAGCTTGCAGACGATTTTTCCAGTGCTTGGAAATAAACAGTACGTGACTTCTAGCATAGGTTGATGAAAGTTTGTTTTGTCTAAACAAGTAACAAATATGAATCTGTGTGATCTGTTACAGAAACCGTCCGTTATTTGTCGTAACCCAAAAAATCTTACCGGATAATTCAGATGTGCATGTTCGTAACAAACTAAGATTTGCATAGCCGGTTTACCTGATTTATTTTCATTGCATGTATTATCCGTTGGAGGATGGATAAGTAAGCCTTATGAATATCAGGGCTCATTGCTGACCGCGCACGATGGCTGGTGATGAGCTCAAAGTTGGACACGATTCCGGTCTACGGGAAATCCATTTGCGATGGTTGTTTGAGCGGTGCAAAAATATTTTGGTGCTTTCACACGATAGGAAGTGCAAACTTCTGCTATAAATTTGCCGGTAATTTGCCAGTTTGGATCATATTTGACAGTAGAAATAAGTGCACCGTATTCCGTTTGTTCTAACCCATGAAAATACGTTTGCTACTCGTATGTCTTTGGAAAGCACAGGAGAATGTGAATGACCAACAAGAATCGATGGGGTACCCAGAAGTCAGAATGCTTCTCAGTAAAATTCCACTATTCACTCTCACTCAAAAGATTTCTTCATGCTCATTGTATCGCACAATATCATAGAAAAGACAGGCGAATATTAGGTCATAGCTTTCTTCATGTACATACGAGTGAATATGAGGACGACTAGAGGATAAAGCAGAGATTTTCATGGGCAAGGTAAGGCATGTGTCAATTGTGATATCGCGTCACCGTCATCCCCATGTGTCAGCAATAGAAAGAAAAACAAAAAAAAACAGTCACAAACGATGTCACGGAAAATGCGAGCCCATTCAAATTTTGGCAACCCCTCATCCAATACACATTTCCTACGGATACACTCACGCGTGGGAATTACGGGTGGAGGGTTATCGAAACAGTTCATATTGCATTTCCCTTTGTCTCAGCGGCGGGGCTTTGGAAAACGTGAAATCAGGCAGAATTTTGAAGCGTGGATAAGTGAATGAACGATTGAATGAATGAGTGAATAGATAAGTGCTTTTTTGAATAAACAAATGAGTGACTGAATTTCGGGTGATGTGTCACAGGGATCGAAAAGTTAATATTGTTTGAAACGGGTACGCAATTTGACAGAAAACTGTGAATGCTAGGAATTTTTCGTCTGCCAAGTGAGGCGAAAACGGGCTTGAAGTTGATCAACGTGGATTGTGAGAGATGGAGGTGAAAGACTGACTTGAAATACGTCGCGGAATTTTCAGAGTTAAATTTCGCTACCGACTGTTAGAACAAAAGTTTACCGTGTCTCTTGGAACGCAAATCATGATAAAAACGTGACATTAAAAGATAATCCGGCTTTTTTGACTCCCCGTATTCTTTTTCAGCTTAATTTGTGACCTATTTCCACTAGTTAAACAGTTTGGATGTTTGAATATCAGATACATTATTAAGTACCACTAAAACAAATTAAAAATCTTGTTGTCATAATAGGGCCTCCATTACAATGAAACTAATATTCTCAGGCGCTAAGTGAATGTCCTAACGCGCTTGACAGCAAAGCGGTGAGCTTAGACGAATCCCCATGCTGGCAATAAGTTAGCGCTTGTTTGTCTCGCGAGTCAATGGATACTTCGTTCAACCGTGACAAACATGTCACATGCAATTAACGGACAAACTACACACTACGTGAAGGAAGTGTTAAGGCGCACGATTACTGGACACAGTTCATTCGTCCCTCTGTGTCCTTTGATATATAATGTTCTGTTTTGTGATGTGTAAGTTAGACACTAAGTAAACTTGTGCGCCGGCGCAAGTAACTACTTTTGGTCGGAGATTGATCACGTAAAAACATCCTCAAACGGTACACCATCGTGTCAAGCATGATGTTCCCAGTCATTGTGGGATCATTCGAGAAATGGATCACAGAAACTATGCTATTTTCTTCCTTCAAAATATTAAGTAATTTAAACAATTTGTCAAAGGAGACAAGGCAGGTAGAAAATGATGACTGTTTTGCGGTTAGTAGTTTGTTTTAAACAACCTCGATATTCAGCTAGCACTTGCCTACTATCTCAACTATCTTGGCAGATGAGATGTGGGATTGGGAATCGACCATCTGGAGTTCGCCTTCTTCTTGTGTCTCGACAAACATGTTTAATCAAAACAATAGTGAGACGATTGACACTGATCAGTTGAACGTAGCTATCCGATGGAATTTATTGTGTCAAGTGCTCCTCTCTCCGATCAATCAACGTACAGGCCGTGAAGGAACTCATGCAACAAGCGCAATATGATGCTTCGTCTCCTCAGGCAACATCACAAATAAACAAATATGTGACCTTATGTTCTTTCTATTCGGCTAGAACTAGGGGATCTGTTTGATAGTAAGCCGCACGCTTTAGAGTCACTCAGTAAGCAAATAAGTTAGGAATTTATTCACTGTCCGATTTCAGCCAGCCTAAGTATATTTTGATCATGACGCATCACGAGCTCGATGAGAAGAACGAAGTGACTTCAATTAAGAACAATTTAACGCTTGTTTTGCTAAAAATTCATTATCCATGAACGAAAGAATTCCATGGACCCCCCACTGTCCTTCAGCAATATTTCGGTAATCCTGCTGAAGCATTCAGCACTTCGGAGGTTAAATTGCATTTGCTTCGTACTTCAAGAAGATTTAGAACTGCGAAATCAATATCCGTAGATTAAAATGTCTCTTCTAATTATCACTACAAAAAAAGAAACATTTTGGAAAGACTGGTGATTCGAGTCAGGATATGATTCCAGATGAAGCATACCGTCCACCTAAATGTGTTTTTACCCAATTTACTTCAAATTAAAAGACCAATACTCTGCTCAGGACAGCATATTAAATAAATTCTGATACTGTGAACCACGGAGCCGCATGCGGCCACATTTTATACTGGATACTTCTTGGAATAAAAGTGATATCCCCGGTGCCTCAAACACTAAATTCCCCTTATCTGGAGGGCATTCCCTTTTGATCTGCTGATAAAGATTTTCTATTTTTCCCCGTGAGAACGAACGATTTCGGCGGGAAAATAATATCGGAAAAATTCCCTGTGAAGATAGCCATTTTGTAAAAGGTTTTCGAGTCACCATATGACATTTATTCATCAAAGAAATTGCTATTTTCTTAGACTGAAATGGTCCGAATTTTTCAACGTTGAGTATAAGAAGTATAATCACAATCAGTCATCCGATTAATTCATGCAACCTGCCTGGTGAAACTTGGAGCGTTCAAATGATATTCAAGACTAGACAATGACACATGAAGCACGTGCGGTAAGCTGCAACCATACTACCGAAAAGAACTTCTGTCATGAAATATTAATATGACTGAAAGCATCTTTCCAGTCAATTTCGGATATAATTGATTTCATCTTTGAAAATTATGTTCCCGGCTTAGTTTATTTGTTTAATATCATACAGCTAGTGACCTCATTTAGCTGTAACAAGAATTTAAACAAGATTTTAAGTCGACTCGTGCTTTGAGACCAGTTCTTTATCCGCTATATTGGAACACCAAAAAATTTTGCTGTTTCTCGCTCACTGTTTCACTGTCGCGGTAACGATGCAAATGATTACCGCAGCACGCTCGGATGACCTTGGCACAAGGTCAATTTGACATAGACCAAACTCCTCCCTAAACGAAAATGTTTCTACCCGTGATCAGCCATGATTATTAGACCCCGGTTAGTGTAAAATGCCGCAGTTAACCATTAATTATCTTCAGCCTATAAATAGGTGCGTAATCGTGGGTAGAATACTTGATAAACTAAATGCGTTTGTTAGACATGCGAGGTTGTTGTCATTTATGAAGGCATACTAGGGTAAACCCAATAAAGGTTCACGGAAATTTCATGCTCCAGGAGCATTTCATTTTTCGTGTTTATCTGTGTTTACTTGGACATCCAAGGTTACCCAATACTTGACTGGTCAAATTCCAGTCAACCATCAGATCTAACAAAGGACTTGTTATTTGCCGGTGGCTCTTTAAAACTAGCAAATAGTAGAGTCGCAAGGATATTAGCATCGGAAATTTCTGAATGCATCATAATAGGCGGCACGTATATATTAGTATTTAAACGGGACTACTTCCTTTAGTCAAGCACCAGCGTTTGGTCTGGTTTTTTTTCACATGTCTTTTGAAAATTCTACCGTTAATTATTACTATTAATTGTTAATCATTTAGGTGGCGTGTGGAGCCCGAACGGATTTGAACAGTAGACCCATTCGAGTACTAAGTTCCCGAAATTCAAAGCCACGAGCCAGGTGCGCAAAGCGCAAACTGATTTTGTATTTCATCCACAATATCTGCTTGAACTTGCTGTTGATATGCTACGCAGTTTGCCTCCATTCGAGAGCAATCGATGCGATTAATCTAGTGACTGAGAGCGAGATACATATTGTCCCAGTGCAATCGTAGTTTGTGTGTGTATATAGTCTACATTCGAGATCGGTATCCACCTCATCAGTAAACGATAATCAATTAGATTCCGGCTGCTGAAGCTTAATTTGATCGCGAAATTAAAATGTCCACTTGTGCAGTGAAGATTTTCTGGTGTACATTAGGGAACCAATTACCGAACATTAGTCTGCAGTAGAGGGTGAAAAACGTCATCATCTACGCTTAGTGCAAAGTTTCTCTATTGACCTGAACAGTTCACAGGCTTGGCGCCTGTGGGAAAATTATGGGAGTAAAGTCCCTACACGCATGCGTAAATACACATGTGTACGTGCGCACACATGCGGTCTTTTGCAGCCCATACAGAAGAGAGAGAGAGAGAGAGATTGAAAACAATGATGACGGATCCAGCAGCTCATGCACTGGTCACGCCTGTCGATTTCCCGCATCCTACCGAAACCTCCGCGGTAAACAGTGGTCAATGGATGCTGGGCGCAGATAATTGTCTAAATAAGCAAATATCATCTACGCTGGACAGTCAGTTGTCACGAACTGACTACAAAGAATTTTTCGCTTCATTGGGCCTCTGTGTGTAAATATACCTTCCCAATCATGGACAAATTTGTCGTCGTATCAGACGTGGATCTAATTACGCATGTACAAACTATATCGAGGCAGTCAAGTGAATAAAATCTGTCAAATTATTTATAAAAGTGCAATTATGACTCCCCGGATTTGTGTATGGGAGATTGCAACCAAACGGTACCGCACAAACATGCCGAATTTGTTATGTACTGTTACTAACAGTATGAGGCAAGGATTCACTGAATAACTATGCAGAAGCAACTGGAAGAAAAATCGAATGCGCTAATTTGTCCACAACAGTCTGTCGACGACCTTCTTAAGATTCACACAACATTTGGTTGTTAACACCTGATTTCATGGTCGTCGCAATAAACCTTATCTGGGTTATCATTGTTCTACTCCTGACCGGGAAATCATTTCAAATGCTTTTGCCTGTAAACTACTTCAAACTCCAACTAGCATGAATTAAATTTCAGTCGACTGAAATCTGCACGGAAGAAAACAAACAGGAGTCAAAAATGATTTCTCGATTTAGTACGATATGACCGGTTATTAGGAATAGATGACATGGAACCAAAAGCAGACGGCAAATAGCAAAACATCAGGGATTGAAAAGACAATCCATGAAGTGAAGTTACAAACGAAGGCATAATTAAGTATTGTATCAGTTCGACCAGATAACCAAAAGATAAGAAAATGGTTACAACTTTTAAAAGAGGATTCATCATGGCACCAAAGATCACAAGTACACAGATGCATTTGAACACAAACGATCTCTTGCTATTTTGCTTCAGCCAGTGCCTCTAGATTAATCTATTTTAAAACGTGTACTGTTAACTTTACATAATTTTAGTAGTAGCGGATTGAATGTTTTCATCAAATAATTCATCATATGATATCATCGCCCAACTCACCATAAAAAACCATGCAGGCACTGTACAGCTGTTTCATCCAGCTTGTTAGGAATCATGAGCAGTGCATACCTACCGCGCCCGAACTGGGACGCGAACCCGAACAAGGACGAACGATTGTGAGTCGAACGCCTTAGACATTACGCTACCGGGCAGGCTCTGAACGGTTTTTTCAACTTCACCACATGATGTTGCACCTATCCGTCACTGATTTTAAACGGTTACTGTGTAAGTCATATCCAAAAGCCTTCGATGTACTTAGGCTACCTGCAGAGAAGTCATCTATCAGTAGGGGTCGATCTCTGCAAGCTAACGGACAGTAACCGTGCAAATCAGTGACGGATAAGTGCAACATCATGTGGTGGAGATGAACAAACCGTTCAGAGCCTGCCCGGTAGCGTAATGGCTAGGTCGTTCAACTCAGAATCGTTCGTCCGGGGTGGATATGCACTGTTCATGATTCCTAACAAGTTAGATGAAACAGTTGTACAGTGCTTCCATAGTTTCTTTATGATCAGTTGAACGGTGATATCACACGGTGAATTATTTCATGAAATGTACATATATTGAACAAAAGTTGCTCTAAACAGAACTGCGAAAATAAAACAAATTTGACTCGAGTTAATCAGAATTGAGTGCAGCTGTCATCCAGGTATGTAAGCAGCCGATAACAACATATTTTCACTGGATTCGTTGTTTCATAGGAAGGGAAATATGCAGATTTTTTTCACTTCCGCTAAACCTCTTTCAAACGAATTGTCAAATCCAAGACAGCGAATCGCATGTACCGGTCGCCGCATTGTGATGTACCTCAGGTCGGTCGTGTAAATGGGTGCACTTAAACAAATATAGCAACAGAAACAATCCATTTAAAACATGTGCCACGCTAGTTGAGTGCACAAGAAGACAGAAAGTTGTGTAAGGTTTAACGGAAGCTGCAAGCTAAGCTGTCGATGAGCAGTATTACTTCGCGCATCGGGAGCCGTCCTTACAATGAGTCTGGAATATTGTTCAGCTTATTTGAAATTCACACAACTTTCGGACAGCCTATTGGATCCGTCTAAGTGTTTTCAGGGCCCGAGCCAATTATTTGACTTTTGGGGCTTCGATGTTCACGTACTTTCAGGCAGAAGCCAGGATCATCCGCTCACTGAAAGCGAAGATAAAGCACGAGTTATATTTTTCAATACTCACAAGTGCTACCCACACAATCGATTCAAATTAGATCACAGCAATTCCGGCCATAGTTGTCTGAAAACAGCATCTCTCGGATTAGAGAAGGGATTTTGTGGATTTCAACGAACTGTCAGATTTACATGCCCCCATGCTAGGTTGTCAGCCCGTTTTGTGGTCAGTCTAAACATCTCACTTTTGGCTAATGACCCACTTGTTCCTGTAACCGTGGTTACACAAACACATCTTAGTTATGTGTGCGTATGTATGTACTTAGACAAAAGCGCGTGGTGTGATTTTGTCTACGTTTTGAGTATGTTTTGATAACCAAAAATTGGATTTTTGACATCTCATCTTGAGTGATCCTACTTTCACGCACAATGTCTATTCAAAAATACGCACAGGCACACCCACAGACAATCACCCGTCCGAGTGATAAATTGCTGCTTTTCTTTGCTTCACTGCTCGTAATCATCACCAGTGTGAATCAATTCCGTTCTCAGCTTTTCACATTCGTCTGGGCAATTATAAGAACAAATTTCCCCCGTCCCCCTGCGCGCCTGCTGAAATTCCTTCTCCCCACTCAGCACGATCCCCCGTTTTATCCTGTGCACTCCTAGGACCAACAAAACGGCGGTATCGTGTTCATCTAATTAGCATTTAAACACGATTTGCCGCCAACCACTAATTGGTTACCGCCTTCGATCTGCTTGGCATATCCAGCTTGAAATAGCAGCCCATACTGTCCACAACCCGTCAGTGTGCTAATACGCAACCCAAATATCGCGTATGCCAAATCAGTTCCTTACCCAAACAGGGGCGAATAGCAAAGACGAAATACACAACGCCAACCGACCTCAATTTCGAGATTGTCAAAGCTCCACAAGTGTTGCTGTGAGGGGACATAACTGTCATGAAGTTTCAGTCAGAATGTGATCACGATCCGGTCCTGATTGGGATCTCAAGGTTATTTAGAGTGAGCTTCGCCCTCGCACACTAGTTTATGAATAACAAATTGGGAATTTCATCTGAAAAGTTTCATGGGAACTTTGAGTATCACAAGGACAAATGCAGCACAATTGATGATAATCTTCTGAAAGGGAAATTATATCCAACTTCCAAAAGTTTCCCATGTGTTGTCTGCGGTTCTATCAAGAATAGGAAACTGTGCGGTGAACTTATGTTCGTGTATTCATACAGGCAAATCTTGTGAAATTTCTGTTATCCGGATCCTATGCGCATAAGCCCTTATTTCTTCCTACTCCAAGGGTAATTACGGATACTTCTACTGAGTGGTCCAGGGCACAACTCAAGTTCTTTTGGTGTATACGCCAACTGTCGGAGAGGGACGGTAACACCGAATAAATCAAGCATGCAAAAAATGTCATTTTCATATGCATTTGAGAATCGGATTCACCTGAAGGCAATTAATGCAAAACGTCTTTGCCGACCGTTATTGGAATCGGATTATGCAGACATAGATGCCACGTCGACCCAACAATTTAGTGGATGCGTCACGCCATGCATAAAACAAGAAATTCTTTCGAATAAAACTTTTTATCTTGACTACTGACAAAATTTTTCGATTAAAAAGTTGTTAAATAACAGGAAAAACTGAATTACTGTTTCAATTCCGAAAATAATGACTCGTTAAAAACTGTGTGCTCGAAAAGAGTAACGGAAAACGCAAATGGGTAAAAAATATTTTCAAAACAACCGAATCACACAATTGGGCGAATCGCCACCAAATTTCTCTTGACTTGAAATCCACTAAACTGTAAAATGACCCTACAACCATGGACCTAAAGAGGTGTGAAATATAAAATATCAACCATAATGACTAACCAAGTGTTTAGGATTAGAAATTTAAAACTGAGTAGGTTCAAGTTGGTAAAAGTCTATCAAACCATTTAGCCCGCATTGTTTGGTCTCTAGCGGACCAGCGTAAATAGGCTGCACAATTCAACGCTTCTAATGCGATCATTTGTTGGAACAGATGAATTTCGGCATTTCCTGATGTATGGCTTGCCGACCCAAAAAGCATTCGGAAAATAGAGCAGAAACACTTCAGTCTTAGTGGGTGAAATATGAGTTTGAATATGTATGGTGTCGCTTCCAATTCGGAAATGCGGAAGTTCATCAGACCTGGTAGAAAGATTGCAATACATCTAGCTACATGTTTTGGAAAAAAGTAGAAACCGGTTCGACTTGGTGATCAGTTTTGAAGGCTGTCTTATGTGAACTATCTCGCCATATTAAGCACCATCTAAAATATGTGGTCCTGTACGAAATTCATATCATTTCATGTTTTCTAGAGCGACACCCAATCAAGCTTGCATCCTCAAATTAGAGTTCCTTTCCCTGAAGTTGCATCATCGGATAAAGCACTTATTCATCACCAGTATCCCAAAAAAGAGTCACTATCCCAGTGCAATCGACATTCGTTAAAAGATAAAAGAAATCGAGTTTGAATAGTCAGCCACATGAGTAGTCAGATTATGTTTGTGTCGTATGATACTCATAGTCTGTAGGCACATTTTAAGGGGCTTGTCTAGCCAAGGATCCCAAAAAACAAATCACCTCATGTGTGAATAGATTTCTCCTTGCAAAAAATTTGTCGAATAAGTTATCTGACAGTTTTATTCCCAAATCTGTTGGTGCTAGGAGTGAATAAGAAAGTGAGCACCATTATCATTAATAATTTCATCAAATAACATCCTAGTAAGTTCTCACACAATCGTCCCGACGAAAGCTGGGGATTGTGCTGTAACTATTGAGGGGATGAACAACATTCAAACCAGTAAATAGTTGATATTTTTAATTTCAAATTTCTACTATTCATCACTCCCGCACAGAGGGACTTCCATAACTCATACAGATTAGATTCGTTAAGGAATATGTTTGTAAAATCTTCGAACACTAAATGACAGTCATTTTCCGTACATTGCATTTTGAAGGCGGTCTAAAACGAACACATTTTTCTGCTTCCTAATAACGATGACGTAACCGTGAGTGCCTAGATGAAACATATGTCAATTAGATGCTTAAATCCAAAGAAAGTTTGTGTTTGGTTTATTCGGACGATTTCACACTGCAACGGTAATCAAATGAGATGTGGGAGAGCATCAGTACTGCGATACCGAAAGCAGTGTTTGTTGAAAGTGACCATTAGAAAACGCATCAATTTGATAACTTCAGTGCATATGAGAGAAGCGCCCGGGAAACCCATTCCTAGTACCCGTTTGAAGGAAACTACGTGTTTCTCTTTTGACTATTAGCAGAGTTCCAACCATTTTTCTCTGATATGATGTTCTGTTGGACTGTATGGTTGTGAAAGTTCATCTCGTCGATCGAATTCAGTCGTAACAGACTTGCCCGTCTGTTAATATTCTCGTTTTGTCAGCTTTCTTAAGAAGTGAACATCACTTTCGGACACTCGTTAGCTATATACCAACATGTTCTGTACACCGATGCGCCTAAACTTTTCGTGGTTTTAAAATTGAGGCTATCACCGAATCGGCACAATTATTCCGAACGTTCACTGCTGTGTTCAGTTTAGAAAGGAACGAAGCCTATTGTCTCGTGAATAACTGGTCTGATTGTGGACAATGACTCAATTAATTGTCACAATAAACAAAGTGAAACTGACCTGAGTTGGTGTATTATGTCTTAGTCCTCTCGTTGTTGGTAACTTCAACTCTCGGTAGGCTGCAAATGAACATGGCTTCTAAAGCAAACCCAATAACAATAACGCCACCCGGCCGAGTAAATAAGTAAATAAAGGTAATCCCACTGTTCTCATTAATTTCGGAAGGCTTGAATGTTTCTAAACGCACTCGCAATTTGTGAGCATATACAAAAGTCTAGTTAGTTAAAGCAGAATCGTATCTATGGCAACGTTTGTCACCATCGTTTAAGGTCTCAGTTTAACGCCAAATCCGAAGCTGATTTGGGCCAGCCAACAGAAAACATTTGGTACTCGCTGTAATCAACAACTGTTTGCCATCTTGCCCTAACAATTGACAACAAAATGCGGCATTACGGTGCACCTAACAAGCAAATACAATTAAAAATCCTGCTTGGACGGAATGAAGTTGCGAGTCGCATCAATTCAGTAGACTTAATAGTTCTTACTCAATTTTCCTCCAAGTACCGTCAATTTTTGACGCCGCGTACTCCACCAAAAGCCGACTCCTCATTTCCGTTTCAAGACGCTAATTCGAAAGTTGGGCTGAGTAGAAATGAATTTAGAACAAATGGTTCTGCTAACACGGTTCCAGTACAAAGGTTTTCATGAAGAAATTTATCAAACCTTTTGGCCAAATGATGTTTTTTCTTAAATAAGAATAAATCCATTTTCTAATGTCCCAGTCATTTTCTTTTTACCGAAATCAAGTGAAATGAAACGAGTTCTCTCGCTTCACATTATAGTACCATTTGGACAAGGAACATTTCGCATGGCAAGTTTTTTCCTACTACTAGATATTTCCGGTAAGCAAAGGATTTTGTGCGAGAAGAACAGAAGCAATCGATAGTTCCGGTGGTCGTTTGCCTCGTTGCAGTTGATGCAGAAGATAATATCTTGATTTTAAGTGTAAATCCGCTTTCAGGAACACAAAGTTTGCCGTACAACTTTAAATTGTAGGCGTGTGTAAAACTGAGAGTTGGGTGTGCATGCATGCAATATATGGTTTGGCTAAAGGAAGACTAATCATGCCGGCGCGTCCGTATAAAAGTTGTTGTAACTATCTTGATTTTTCAGGGTGGTTGTACTTGCGTTGATGAAACGTGGCAGTTTGAATTGTCAAATGGCTCGAAATGTTCTATTGCTGTATTTGGGGGAACAATGGTATAATGTTTATCATAGTTTGCATTACAAAATAAATGAGTGCTGCAGGCCAGCACAAGACAGTTGCAATCATGAGCTAATCTTGTTTGTTTCGTACCATCAGTTGCATCAAAATTCAGGAAGAATTATGGAATATACCTAAGGCTTCCCGTTACGCCCGGACTTGGCAAAGGTAACAACCAAATGTTACACTTATGGATACAGACTACGGTAAAATTAAGCTGGAGAAAAAATCCGGTTATTCATAGAAGACGACCTCGTTACATCTATTTTACACATCCTCGGTGAATCGGAAAAATCTTCTAGCATTTCCTTATTCAAAACACTAGATTCGAGTTGACGTGAATTTCGCAATTCAGTAAATGACTGAAAATGGATCTAGAGAGAACTTGTGAGTGACATAATGCTAGAGTTCTGGAACCGTTTCTGAGCTCTTGGTGGAAGTCTTTTGTCGGGTTTTGACTTGTCTGCAAAGGGATTAATAGAGTAAGCGCCAGGGGATGTAATTAAAGAGTTTGGCTTGCTCAAGCCACAATCAATCACATAGCTCTCTGGGAAATCACTGGCAAAACAGCGCAGCACATAACTAGGTGACCTTGCTTTGGATAAGGATGTGCCAGTCGGATGTTGTGGACACCAGTGACTTTCAGTTTTGGTGAATAATGTCTCCCAACATTTGTCACGTTTTACTCTCTTCGTCCCTTCTTATTTCAATGGTTGCCTGGTAGAATTAGTATCCCAATTTTTACTGACTCTCTTCTTTAGAACATAAGTATAATATTTGTGTGTACTCCAGATAAAACAGATTGATTATTCGTTTATATGCGTTTGTATCCTCCTAAATGGTTGCCAATCAGTCGCATTAACAGTTTGACTTTTAGTACAAGTATGGTGATTCGATCGCTTACAGAAGCATATCGACAAATTTTTTTGCATAATCTATCCTCAAGTAAATGAAACAGAAAAATGATATAGCAAAGTTGTTGGTTGCTTTTCCAATAAAGATTCAAAGAGTTTACTTTCTGGGTTCAAAGTGAAGTGAATGGAATTACAACCATGCGCCAGTTGTAGTGTCCACGTTTTGGAGCCGCAAACTGTACACTGAATACACAGTGCGGTGGCATTCAGAATGAATTTATGGGGTAGCTTCATCTAATGTCATTTATCCAAACAACGGCTTTTTCAGCGCATCCAAAAACATGGTTATATAATTGTATTTATTTGGACTAAACTTGCATACCACAAGCCTGTTATTCTCTGTCATTGTATCCGTGCATGTGGGCTATTTAGTTAGGGATTAAGGTTTGCATTCTAGGGCAAAATATTCTGTTTAGAATATCTTTTTTTGTAGAAAAATAATTGCACTCGGATGGAAGTTTGTCGGCACGCAAATCGATCTTAGTATTTGGCCGTTTTGATTGTCTCGTTTGCATATTTGTTCTCAGCGATTTTCGAAAATGGTATTTTTTGTATCCCCCTTTGACGGTTTCTCTAATCTTACCATCACAGATGTGGGCTTTTAGATCGAAAAGTGTTCATCTCCAGTGATGTTAGAATGGCAGTTATGATAGTCTCGAGCTATGACTTGGAAAGTGCAATCAAAACGCCCATTTTGATGGTTGCAATTAACGGGAAACCATTAAGGTGGACTGCTAAACATGCCGGATTTAGAAACCGTTACGAATTGCATGATTTGATTTGGTGCTTCCGTACACGTTCAAACAATGGTCGCTTTATGTTTCACATTACCGCCCCTTGGCGTTTCCATTGACATTTAGGAAATAAAAAACTGAGGTACAAAGAAAATTCCCGGGGTAATTATTGACTTGTTGTTTGCCACAATTTTTCATTGTGTATGGCTCCTTCACTGTTGCATACTGGAATGCAAACCCATAAATATGATGACTTCAAACTGTCGGAACTGCCAGCGGATTAGGCGTTGTGCTTTCTGGAGAGGGAGAGAGAGAGACAGAGAGACAGAACGAACAGGAAGTGGACAATTAAGCGGAATGGATACAAATTGATGGTACATCTCACGGGTTTCGAAATGGTCTTACCGAATATGAATAATTATCTGAATAAAGCCAGACTGCAGTGATCTCGTTTATTCATAGCATCCACATAATCGTTCAAATAGGAGCAATCAAACTTCAAACTTTCCACTGCAAGGTAGATATTCGAGAATTAAATCACCTCAGTTGTCTCGTCAAGTTGGTTTCGTTAATGTTAACCTAGTTTCAGCATGATGCGAATGATTATTTTGACTCGTTTTAAACGATTTAGGCATCTCCAATGCATAAAGCTCTTCTTCCAGGCATCTGCGGGGCACGAAGGCCAACGTTTTACATGAAATAATTCACCATGTGATATCATCACTCAACTCACCATAAAGAAACCATGGAAGCACTGTACAGCTGTTTCATCCTTGTTAGGAATCATCAGCAGTGCATATCCAGTGATGATATCACATGGTGAATTATTTCATGTAAACATTCAATCTCCTACTACTAAAATGTTCACGTTTTAGTTGAACTAACTGTTTTCAGGCCCCATGAACTTTGGGGATTCAAACTACAGGCACTGAACAGATTGTACATTTACTCATGGGGGATGGTTTTCAGAACTTCTCTTACCTCAGCAGTAAATCAAATGATCGATCGCATGTTCTTATTTTATGTGGAATATCCCCATCTCTCATCTAATTCCAACAAAATGTTCTATATTCCAATTAAGTTATCTTTCTTACGTTTATTGTATGCTTTACACATTAAGAGGCGCGAAAAGGGTCAGAAAACCAGTACCTACTGCCAGTAAAATGCAGACCGTTTTTAAAATATTGAACGTTTGTAAAAAAGAAGTGCATCAAAACTACGTAAGGCAGCTTTAGAATTACGAACAGTTGTATTTTATTGGTCAAGCCACTCCATAGTTAGAAGCTCGGGTTTTATACTAAGACCATTCTGGCATGCAAAGTCAGCTCACCATTTTCCAGACTTCAGATTGAAGATACCGAGGGTAACAAGGGGTAATTGATTTTGGAAATGTTCTAAGGTGGAATGCGTGGGTTTTGATTGGAACGTTGGTCTGCATATCTAGGTCACATTGGCTAAAATAGGTGGGTAGACGTTAAAGGAAGGATTGCGGTTGACGTGGAAAAACAGCAGTTGCGTTGGTCGGGTGATAATATTCCCTCCTTTTTAGACAAATTTTATGGAAAGGCATATCTTGCTCTTCTCCACGGCATTCCATATGCTCATGCCTGTGTGAGTGTGGGTTATTTGCGACGGATTCTCTAAATACTGACCAAATTTTTCTTAGGTGACTTACATCTAGCAAAATCAGGTTAAGTGTTTCTCACAGTTCGTCAGCATTTGAGATAACTGAACCTGCTCCCAATCTGTTAAGTGCATCTATCACATCATTGTGAAAATGCAATAATATTAAAATTATTATTACTAATAATATGCACTTGCACAAGTGCAAACTAATAACGTAAAAGTGTCATTAACTGTAAACACGCAAAAATACTTTGGAGACCGCTGTGCATTCTTTGCTGAACGTAGGCATATACGAAGTATGGTATGTGAAACAATGTCTGACAAATTACCACAATTTGTTTTTACGTTGTGTGCAACGGACTGCATTCGTAGTGTAGTGATTTTATTTCCGCACAATCGTTCTTCATTCCGGTTGCAAAAACTGAAATTCAGCTTCTACTCAGATCGGTATGGTTGACCGAGGAATCAGCTGATTCTTCTTTGAGTCCACTTCACCACAGGGAAATCTGAAGCAATTGGTAGGCTTGCTGTAAAAATTCTTCAGTCGACGAAGTTCTGTTTGTAACGATTTTCGTTTTGTTGCTCTGGTTACTGTTGGGACTTTGGTACAGTGATCTTTTACTACATTCTTTACACGCAACGAAATGCTTTCCTTTACGGAAGACGGAGCTATCGTCCGACTTGATGATGTAGACAGCCAAGAGTTCACAATGAGATTGATAAACTAATTATGCTTTCACGAAAATGAAGCAGTTCACCATGCGTTATCTGTATTGGGATCAATGGTGGACCTAGGGAAGCCTTGTATAAGCGCTTCATCCCAATTCGAAATCGTCTGCAGAGCATGTAAACAGCGCTTCCGGATTTAGGACGGGAACCGAAGATGAACGAGTATGACTCCAGCATCACGCCCGCTAGCTAATTAGGACCGGCCACGAGTGGTTTTTAAGCTTTAACACTGCATGATGCAGCACGGAGGAGAGTGTTTCTCACCGATTACGTAGGATTTCGGGTTATCTTGACGACTATCTCCTTCAGTAATGTGCCAAGTGCGACCGATGATGGAGTTCAGGAGCTTTTCACTTAACTGACTGTCACCATCTCTTTTCGTACGCACCTCGAAAAACATCTCGGTTTGGGCACCTGCCAGTTTTGGAGAAGTCAAGCGCTAAGGGGGGAACAGTCAAATTTCAATTTTAAGGTCATCAGACACCTGGATTTGCTGGTGATAGGCCTATGCAAGCATAACAGAGCCCTGGGGACCGATGGAGAAACTTGGGTCAGTGATCAAATAAACCCCACTTTGATTTCCGTATTAACGACAGGAGCCGTATGGATCCCAGTCACATTTCCTGATTACTTCTAGTGCATAGTTTCTTTAGCAGTGGTTTTCCGTCCCGGGGAAAATTGAACTTCGATGTGGTTAAACTAAGCTGGTTTTTACGGACAACTTTACCTGCTTATTATTAATATTTGCTGCAATTTAGAAGACAGACATCATTTGTTGAGGATGGTTACCTGAACTGCAATAGTAATTGGAAGACTGTCAACAACGGATACCCACGTAATAAACTATTTCAGATGTTTTCCCACTCACTTGGGTAAACTTACAAAATAAAGTCAAAAAATTTCGAAGGTATGCCAACTTCGAAACCAACACAAATGTAGACTCGAAATGTCTGATTAAATTGATTAAAACTACCTGACGGTGTCATAATTCACCTAAAATACAGAGGTTTACCAATTCACATGGTGTTTCAACAGGTCAGACAAACGTTGAGAAGCTGGAAGCCACAAATATCAGTAAACGAAGCCCCACAGTACTGCAGTTTAGAACTTGGATAAGTAATTACACACTAACGATCGTCTATTGCAACAAAATGCCCTTGTCGAGTGAACTTGATCAACACTATTGTATTGCACTCAAATCTTGTGAATTTAGTGACGAGGGCATGCGTCACAGCCGCTAAGACTCACAAGAACAGGAAAGATGGACAACTATGACCTTGAAATCGCATAACTTGTTAGGCGCGGTAACCAGCCTTATAACAACGCATTGCAATCAAGTACCAAGGTGACCGACGATTTCGAGATTCAAATCTCTGGCAAGTTTGGATTGACGAGCACTCGAACAACCTGATCAAGGCAGATTGCATATCAGTAGTGTTACTTTTGGTCTTCGAACTATGGCCACACGACATTTGTATAAGAACAATAAACCCCGGTTGCCGAGCCAATAACCTGTTCTGGCAAAGACATACTTGGATGACTGGATTGGGCCCATTCTCCAAAATGAATCATGACGAACGACGCAATAAAATAAGCAAAGGTACCGGAAACTGGACTAGATGTTCAACTGAAATCATGTAAACAAACTTTCTAGTACAATTTCTGGCTTTTCTTGTACACCATACTTTGGTAACCAGTTTGAGAGAACTTAACCGTGATAATATGAAAATCTTTTCTATCCCCACCATTTAGTTTGTTTGGGGTAATCAGGCTAACATAATATTTCCTAGCGCATAACCACGCCCAACGCTGGATAGCGTTGTCATTTTGCCCTGTTTCGGCTAGTTCAAATGACAAAAGATAAGTCAATTTTTCTAGTCCGGAAAAATCAAGGGTTTGGACAAAACAGGTCCAGTATTTATGGGTCTCAGTACGCAGTTCTCGATGAAAGTAGTACGAAATAGCCGTATCGGCGGAGGTCGACAGTGTTTATCAAATCAGCTTTTTAACGCCATTAAAGTCGAAAATTGGGCCCAATAATGCTTAAACATGAAATACGATGTTTTTAAAGCATAAATATTCTATTATGTCGCATCAAGGAATGAATCTTTCGAACCTGAGGCCAAAAATATCAACATTAATTCCTCAAAATATGCAATAGATGTACTAGTTAGGAAAACGAATAAGTTGCAAATATGGGTTCCTTAAATGTTTGAAATAAATTCGGCCAGAAATTCCTCGTCACTTATATTCATTGAAGCATAAGTCTAAAGAATCGCTAAGCAACCTGAAAAATCCGCTCCCTTCTGTGACGTTTTTTAAAGACTATCGTAAACTCTAAGACCATTAAGCGTACTGTAAGGCAGTTGCTCTTCAACTGAAATTTTTAGTTCTCCGTAGTGAAACAGAATCGTTCGAAAGAGTTGATTGGGCACTTCCTAATCTCGGGAGGCTTAATCCGTTGATAAGCTCAAAGACTTCATAAAGTTTCGCATAACACTGGAACAGAATATTATTGCCTTGTCAAGTGTAAGACAGTTTATGTGAATATAAAGTCAGTACCAACAAATGTCTTTTCCATAAGCACTACATGTAATTAATGGGTTCATCAAGCAGTGATGGTATGTCTAAATGCTCTACCACTAACTAAAGCAGTTTAGTTTAATCATTTCACCCAACGATTTGATTTTGCTTTAAAAAATATACCAAATAATACTCGAAGACGAGAAGTGAGCAGTTCTATTGAATTAGCCTCTATTAGATTCAGCTGTCTGCTATGATTGGCACGCATCAACGACACTGGAAAGGCGAACCATTGGAAAATTTTGTCTAGCCACGGGGCTGATTTAGAACAAACTGGTAGTCAGAATTTTTCGCCAAAAGCGACACTGGAGAGCGAGGGGAAAAAGGCTCTGTGCGTTCTTTTTTGTACGGAGACTGACAACTCGTTTTGGCGAGATATGCATGATATTTGGGATGGACAGTTCTACACAGAATTTAAAAGCTGCAGACATTTTGACTGACAAAGCCATTTCAGACATATTTTTTCCCTCTTCTATCCCACGAGCGTATCAACTCATTATATTTGTATGGAGTGGTGGGAATTCAAACCAAAACCAACTGGTTCCCGAAAAATTTGCTAATAGAATGGTAGAGAGTGGTGGATAGGAGACAAGTCATCCGCCGCGAACAATAAACGTTTCCCTGAGAATCTTGTTCCTAAACTAAATAAAGATGAATGATATCATTTGGCCTATAATGATTTAGTGATTGTCATTGTTTTCACATAATTTATCGAGCTTCCTATCGAATTCGTAGACAATCCGAAAAAAATCTCCTGAACGGGAAATCCATTTTCCCAGTTTTGTGCGCAAAAGAAAGGAAATTCAGTCAATAATGAACTGTTGATTCCCTGCAAAACAGTAGAACACATTGATCACCGAGGTTAAGGTAATCACTATCTCATAAGCGAATACCAAATGCAGTTTGATCGTGATTTCAGCGGTGCGATAAATAGACAAATATTGAACGTTAGATCATTTCCTAGAGGAACTGGTTGTCGAGGTGAACAGCATCGGTGGTATATTTGGATATCGATTGTCGAACTTTGAAGTGGCACTAGGATCCGACTATTATGAGGCAAGGAAAGCCCGGTTGTTATTTTAATTTCACAGGATATTTTTGGTTGCTTATTTAAACAAGCAGTCTCCACAGAGGCGGTTTTCATTATATGAGCTGCCCATCTTTAGGCTAAAGTTTCAAACAATAATTACTGCCAAATCTATTTTGAAAGCCGTCTTGTCAGAGTGAGCGGGCACATCTGTAACAGGGAAATTCGATTGACTCCTATAAGACATCGCAGGTGATCAAACACTAAATACAAGTATGTAACAAACTAATCAAACTAGACTAGCGACGGTATGAAAGCCGAAAGCTGTACTTTAGTCTCAATGCCACAGCGTGCAAGTTGAAAAAAGTGATTCCACATTTTCGTGCTTGCCACCCAAGCTTCGCTTTCTGATCAGTGATAACCAGCGTTCATAAACTGATCGATCGATAACCGTTCTCTACTATATTTTTATCCGATCAGTGAAAGCAATGGATACAGTTGTTAGTGAGGTTGTAATAAAAATTGAAAAAAGCTGTCTTAAGTAACGAACTATGATCAAGTATAAAACATTATCAGGAGCTTGTAGTTCTAAGTGGAATACAACGATGACGGCGGCAGCAATATTGAATCAGATATTTTAGGAAGAATGTATAGATGTATGTGTTCCAGGCCGGCTTGAAATCCAACATGCTTCACGTCACCAAAGTTTAAAGGAAACTGAACTGACAAAGGATACAGGGAGAAATGAATGACAAGAAAACGTGTTTTTTTGTGCATTCACCGTACAAGTTTTGTGATATTTCGTTCCGTTTTCTGACATTGCAGCACAAATTCAATACACAGACCCTACAGAATCGCATTACTTAATCCGGTTTTGAGCCTTATCTCTTATCGTCTCCAACCTACAACAGTCGTGGGCCCTTTGGCCCTAAATAGAAATGAGGGAATCATCAGCTGAAGGTAAACCCGAAAGATTTCTTCATACCTTTTGGCCAAGTCGTAGCCTGACCACTGCATCGTTTATTTTAGCCTTGCCCAGCCTGTGCAAATAAAGTACGATAAGTCGAACAGTGGAAAGGTATATGCGAAAAGTATCCAATATGTCAAAGGCGATCTAGAGCTATTACCCTGGTCAGAGGGCGACACCGTCCAACCAACACACGAAGACCTACCGCGTCATTGTCAGTCCAATATTCCAGCCAGACTCGAGCAATGCTTCAGTGGTATTCACGACAGAATGTATAAAGTCACCAAGCATCCTCATGGCACAGATATCAGGTCTCGCATCTCCAGAGAACACCACGAAATGTGGCATCGTATGACATTCCCTTGATAGGGCGCCGGATGTCAAAGTTGTGCTACAGGAGTCGCAGCTTCGCAAATGCTCCTTTGCTCCAATCACCAAGCGGTTCAGCATATGTTTAAATTCCTGTGCATCTTCGCTCAGCAAAGCGATATCACCAACTTACCCTAAGTCAGTAACTGCGTAGCCCGGAAGACCTTCAACTCCACTGACCAAAAGATCGAACAAAACCTTCTGTAAGACAACCTGAACGGGAAAGCTTAAAATAAATGAAGATATACAGCGGTCTTTTCGTGCTTCATTTCAGAAGCCGGAGACTGAGGGAAGTTAGTAACAAATACTAACCCGACCTGAGACAAGACGATATAATTTTTTTGGGGAAAAAAGCGCCCAAGGTACTTCACTTCTCGACCAACAGTTCCGCATAATGGAACTATTAAAAGAGTCAAACATTGCGCTTAGTTTCAGGAGCACAATGACCGTTAGAGTTTGGACCTTGCGGCCACTGAAAGCCTTCCGACGAATTACCATGTGATTCTTAAGCGGACTTATCATCCATCCCCGCTTCTAACTATTCAAATGAAATTCCAGTGAGAATCTAAGAAGGGAGCGCACCAGTGTAGGAATGGTTGAACAGAAGAATACCGGGTACGCACACCTGAAGAGCGGCAATAACCGCAAAACCGGTCGTGAGCTCCTGGGGGATTTTTGTCCATCCAATCTTATGCGAAATATGATAAATACTGAGAAGAAAACCCTTACAACGGTACTTTAGAAGCTGTCGGAGGATCAAGGCCCGGTCGATTTATCAACAGGCAGCCTAAAACTTTGTCCTTCTCGAGTTTTCCCTTCGGGCTTCTTATACAACACGCAAAGAAGAGCGGAGGCCATCAGGTATATGGATTAGTGTAAAAGCCAAGTGTATAGCTTATTCAGTCAGTGAACACTTCTGAAGGAAGGGGGCAACAATCAGTTCTCCCCACGAAGAAGAGACTTTCTCGGAAGGCTAGATGGTCGAGAACAAAACATAGGGTTCTCATATTAATTCCACTGCTTCCCATTTAGGTGGAGGTTCAAAATGACAGTCAGGGATCATTGACCTAGGACGTGCAAGGAATTGCATTTCACTTTATGTCTACCTTTCAGATGGTGCGTCGCTTGAGACACCATGGAGAGGCTGACGCTGATGATCAGCTCAAACGTTATTTTAAGTGCTGCGTCCAATGTGTACGACGTCGCTCTTGGTTGTGGACAGACAAACCGTCAGCTTTATACCTCGTTTCGCTGACATCCAGCGCTTTCATGACGGTAGCTCAGATGAAGTGAATCAGCTAACAGGAATTGCCCTGTCTCTAAAGCTCTTTGAGACCAGAAAATGCCACAATCTCTGCAAAGACCTGCGTTGAATCTAGGTCTGCCGTGGAGGCCTGCTTCATTAAACTCGCTGCCTGCTGGAGTTGACTGGCGGGCACAAAGATGGTGAAGAGATTCAGCGAAAGTCCAGGATGTCACAACACGGCGAGTCAGACCCGAACTCAATAAGCCAGAAGAATGCAAGTCATTCTTGATAAGTTACCAGGCCTTGTTGATATTATTAGGTTAGACACTTTTAGCTCTTCAGCCAGGGTGCTTCGAATGTTTGATAAGCACATCGGGTCACATAGCTTCTCTTGGCATTAGACAGCTTGAAATGAGAATCGTTACTAACAAGTGAAATGCAACTTAATTTTCTAGACGATTGGCAATTAATCGAATTCAGTTTTTAAAAACGGGCACATGCCAAGTGTTTCGAGGTTCGCGAGGACAGGAATGGCGGGTTTCCTTGGACTGTAAACCATACGTAAATAACTTTGTTAAACAGACAGCAACAGCAGTGACAATTCACCTAAATAAAACTTGACAGTATTAAAACACAATGCATAATACCGTATCTTATTAGGGGAATTATTTTTTTCCTGTTAAAGTCGGCTGAAAAGTGAGTGGAACAGATATGTATACCACTGTTTAAGTTTCCAAAGTTTGAAGTCTTTTGGAAGCGCTGTTTTTCTTTCATTAGCATCTTCCCTCCTGGTTTGCTCGAGGATATTAATAATTTTTTTATTTTGCCTTGAAATCTGGGTTGGAACTACTCACCAGATAAGTGGTCTCCGATTCCTGAGATCTGGGCTCCTTACTGGCCATTCTGAGGTTTTGCGGCGGCTTATAAATCTGCTTCAGATTGGTCCATCAAGCCAGTCGAAAAATTGGATTTTATTATTCAAAGGTATTTTGATGCTAAGTGGACTACGCGGTTTGACCTTTACATCTTGTTGATAGGCGTTAGATTCAAGCCATTTCCAATGCCACATTGCTCAATAAGCTTGAGCCTGTAAATAAAGGATCACCGTTTTCACCCTGCCTAATTGTCACGTGCTATTCAAATCACAGCAAATTAAGGCCACTTATTGACATATTCTCATTCATTCTACTGTGGTCTGCCTATTGTGTGTACTCCAAATGTCATCAAACATACTGATGGGGACTGGATTTGCTCACCTCTCTTGGTAGTAGCATTCAGATTTTTTCGAGCATTGGATCTCAGAAGGCATATTTATTACTTAGTCTGGAACCGATACACGGTTTCAGCTGACTGATCTTGATTTAGTAAGAACGGAATTTGCATCCTATTAAAAATTCGCTGGAATTATTAATAAGCTCAGTGACTTATTGGGCGAAATTCGGGTTGCATTTTTGCCTCGGCGTAGTTTGCTGCGGGCGTGTTGATGAAACCTATCCTCATAAACAAGCGGTTACTCAAATTGCCTGCTCGGAAAATCAGAGCAGTCGCACATGCAGCGACAAGCAAGCATACGGCAAAAGGGTGAACTCAGTGAACTCAGTCTGCTTTCACCTGTCAAATTGTGTTCAATAATCAGTTTGCATTCCTACTTGTTTCAACTCTGATCTTCGGAGACTATATTAGTCTGAACAATTTCATAAAGAAAATACCTCACCGGACTTTACGCTTATAAAGTTTACTTCTACAAAATATCATTCCATCTATACACATTGTCGTAAAAGTAACTGTGTCGCGGGCGTCAAACTTTAAAAACGACGTTCGCACAATGTCATTTCTGTATGGATGCATGAAAGTTTAAGGTTTGGCTTTAGTCAAAACCATTTGTAGGAGGTGATCACAGCGGCTAATTACCAAAAGTCCATCAAGACAGCGCGCATTTTGGCTTAAAGTCTAACCGCAGCAATCTGAGTGACAAAACAAATTAGCAAATTTCATGAAGGCGTTCCATTTTCATACGAAATTGTTAGTTGAAGTAAGCGTTCATTTCGATGTTGTTAGTATAACCTATCCCATAAGACCATCGTTTCTGCCAGGATAGTTAGACAAAGGCCAGTTTAAGACGTTAAAGGGAACGATTCACATAGTTACCTAAGTGATTTTAACTGCCTACCTAAGAAAGTACCAGTGCCCTTCATCAGATCATTTTCCGCACCTTCGTATTCTTGCTTGCAACTAATTAGATTGAAAAACAATAGGGATTTTGTAATTTCCAACTTTTTCTTCTGAGGTCCCATTTCAATTGGCACTCCGACACTGTCCGTTATAAGAGCGAATTGTGAGTTGTTTTGCGCAATCCTGAAAGTTTCAAAATCCTGGTCAGCAGATTCCCGAAGAATCACTTGGATCCATGCCTTCACTGTCTTTTTGAGTGCTCCAGCTTTGCTTTACGATGCACGCACAGATGCAAACAAGGTGCTTTCTACTAATCGAGTTTTTATGCAAGAGGTAAGAATTGTCTAAGTTCTTGTCATCGAAGGAGAATCGATGAAGCAGTCAAATGACTGGAACAATTCCCGGTGAATTGGTCAGTCTTGCCTCAAATGAGGGAAGTTCATTTCTTGGGAGCTGCTGCGTATAATCGAATCAATCTCGGATTTAGGTTGGGACACGCAAGTTTCATCCACGGCCAATATGCGGCCATGAAAGTTACCACGGCATCTGCTTCGTTCAAATCTTGGGTGAACTAATATGTCCCAATGAGGTTCGCTTTGTTCTCCAGGTGGAGCAATGACCCTACCCAAATCCAGTTAATTCTGTAGGATACCGTGGACTTTACGAATACTGATGTCTAATTTGGCCTTGATTTTCACAAACCAACATCGGCTTAAATGATATCGTGCAAATTCCACCATAATATGTGACATGAGTGAACTCCGGATTACTTGGAACTTGGTTGTAGTTTATTCTAAAGAATCGATCCGCGAAGAAAAAAATCAACCATCTTTAAAAATACCAATAAAATTAGCTATGAAATATTAAAGAAATCAGCATAATGTTGGATATGGCTGAAGTAAAATTCGTGAGGAAAAACTTTCAAGACGTTTCTTGACTATCCTAACATGGTTATTTCTGAGGGCCATTGGATAACAGCAAATTCGTTCATGAAAAAATTGTACTCCTCATCCGTGAGTCCAAATATTTACTATACAGAAAAGAAGAAAAATTTTACATTCATTCGCATTATGTCAAGTTGGATGTGGGTGCGAATTTGCTTCCCGTAAATCAACCGCTTATCACTTTGAGATTATCCGGTAGCCTCGAGTGAAAATGAGCAAACCCAAAGTATCACAAAGATGTAAGCTGGATATTTCAAGGAATTTCTTTCCCACCAAAAACGTGACACCTACAGAGTTCAGAAGGAAAATTAAACAAGAATCGTGTAAGCATGCAAGCCAATGCACAGAGTCGAGTTGCTTTGACAAATCTATTCTTTCGCTTTGATTAAAGAAGCTTTTAGCTAAGCTACACTAAAGCAGGGTGTGTTGCTTATGTAAGAGAAACGGGCAAATATCGGAAGAGAAGTCCCAGACAAGTGGCTTCAACAGGTAGGATAAAAAACCGTAGAAACCGAGGTCGTTAAGTTTAACGTACCTCAATTGTCGTACACATTCTGAATCCCTAAAGCAAGAAGTTACTATGGTCATCATTTTTTAGTTGTAAGAAAACATCACAGTAAACAAAATCGTTGTTGTCGTCTAACAGTTCAAAATGTCAAATCCGCTTGTTTATTTGCACGAATCATTCCATAAATGACATTAAGTCCTTGTTTTTGTCGACTAGCGTAAAACTGTCGCCGAAATTACGACAATATAGTAATGGTTTATTTATGGGGCCGCGAAGCACAGCGTTTTAGAATCTGGCAAAAAATACATAAGCTAGCAGAGGCTACAGGGGTGACCTCACAGTGACGTTATCAGTCTGCGTTAAATGTGCTACTTCACATAAACCGACTTCGACTTGTCAATATATCCACTTTACTAGTTTCGTAACATTGACATGAATGAAAAACCTGGTCCGGCTTGTTGGATCTCGTGCTAGAAACATTTGCTCAGATGACAGAATCCCTTCCGAATTGAAGTCCATCAAAAATGCTATTGACAGACGGATCTTCAGAGGAATCCACAGGAAGAAGTCAATGGATCTCCATTATTGGCCACTGGGCTTAAATATGTATACATATGACGCATATGGAAAAGCGATCTGGTGGCGCCTGACGCAGAAGCAACCGACCGCCTCCACATCAGAGAGCCGAAAGTGTTAGGTATATGTGGTTGGCCTGTTATAACAGGGATATATATGGATAAGTTATTTCCAATTCCAGAAGAAACAGTTCAACTAACCAAATAGACGTTGTTTGTTCTAAACTAATATATATATATATATATGTATATATATGCATGTGTTTGTATATGTGGAAGTAGCAAGTAGTATCTGGATGCGTGAACAAAATTTGCCTGGGAGCACACGACCGGTTTCGCGGTTAGTGTCGCTCGTCAGCTATGCGTATATATATATATATAAATATATATATATATAGCGTTCCGTGCAATTAAACAAGTGCCTTTGATAGTTTGAACAGCCATAGAATCTTATGTAATCTGGGAGCACTTTCTGCTATTTATGTTATTCACTTAGAATTTCATCACCGAAAACTATCAGAGGTGAGGCTGCCAAATTTATTATTGTGGTCCATTTCATTTTAATCTCAGTTGTCTCAGGAATCATTCACGATTTCGCTTTAATAGAACAGCATTTAATTATTTTTTGTAAATATGCAAATTACAATTACATCTTCACTTTTCGGGGTGCTTTGTTGTCCATACCTAAGACGGAAAACATCTGATTTCCTACAATTTACCCAACTTCACGAACATCCTATGGGTAAGATAAAGCAAACATTTATTGCGTGGTTCTTTATTTTAGCTTCGTCGCCTCGGAATTCCAACGGTATTATCTAAGTGAAACTCCACACTATCACAACAACCAATTTTGAACACCCTGTGTGAAGTCCTGAATAAGATTTCTCCACTTCCCTATTTACCATCGATCGCTGTCATAAGGAAAGGGAACGAAAGTTGGAAAGCTGCAATGAAAAACGGTAAAATCGTATGATCTTTCATTTGAGTAGCCGAAGATGCCTTGAATTCTTGTTTATGCACAGCTGGCTAGAAAAGGTTCTAAAATAATCCGTTGTAAAAGAGTGCCTTTCATGGATCATCAACCCTGTACACATCGTGTATCAACAAATGCTATCGTTCTTTTGCGAATGCCGTCATCAATTAGATCGGTGCACACCAATGAAGTTAAGTTTAAAGTTCATCTGGATTCTTAGTTTTGCTTTGTCAAAAAGTTGGGCGTTTGTCGTCTCCAATAGTGACTGAGTATTTGTTGACCCTTAAAACCCAGTTGTTTATTCAACCCAAAGAAGCTTGATATCTAAGCGCGAGTCAGCAAGAGAGAGAGAGATAGAAAGCTGAGTTTACTCCCTCTAACGGACATAAGATGAGACAATTTGATGCTTCTGTCTTCGTGATAATACCACCCTCATTTCCATTCAAACTTTCACTTGCCTCGGACGAAGAATACACAAAACGACATATTTATTTACTCACAAATCTGCTACGGACTGACCTTTGTGGTAGAGGAACAATTAAGTGCACTACTATACGCCAAGCTAAAATTTAGCCGCATTCGAATTACCAAGAACTTATGAAGATCCCTTTTGCACGCATGCAGTGGTGCCCTATTTCAGGCTATCATAGGACGCAGCAAGCATTTTACGGTTGACTCAAGTCAAGTCCCGTCAAGAGCCCGTTTTACATCAGTCTCGGTGTTTTCTTTGTATATGCTCCACTAGTACTAGGTAATATTCTTGACTACAAAGTGCAGACGTGAAGTGTACTTTCAATTGATAAATACAAATCCGGGAAGCCTGTTCTCTATAATTACTGCTTAGTGAATGGAGTTATAATACTGCGTTGCTTTTGTTTCTCTCAGCGGTTGTTTTGAATAAAATTTTGTACTCTTTCCGGTTTGCACACGGGCGAGGGAAGACCAAAAGCTGTCACGCACAGCCACAAGAATTGTTCTTGGCCACGGACTCGGCGAGTTGCTGCACGAAACAGAATGAGGTTTGTTTGCATGATCGCTTCTGTTTTTTTATTTGTTTGTGGTTCTCTCTGTGTATTTTTTAGTAGCAGAATGGTGGGTTTCATGCGTAAACTGATTAGGTAATTTTCCCCGTTCTACGGGATGTTTTATCGAAGTTAATCGCGGGCGCATAATTACCTAGTTTGTACTTTGGACGCATTCACGTGTACAGTCACCGAATCCACGGACATTAAAAAACCCTGCACTGAGGAAAAAAACCGATAGTCTTCTACGGAATGGAATCCAGGCAAATCAGTGAAATGAAATTTCTACCTGGAAAGTTTTGCCGTAACAATATCAATGGTTATAATAGCAATCCTGTACTTGCTTTAGTTTGTGTACGGATGTAGAATGTTTCAAGACAAAGACTACCATAATTCAGATGCTGCCGAATTGAAAAGTTCAGGAATAAAGGATGAATCAAGTTCTCCGCCATTAATTACACACACGGACATGTTACCCATTTGATAGTCGCCATAAAAGCTGGCAATTTTTTCCACAAAATGTTTACCATTCCCCTGGGTTACGCAGGTTACCTAAACTCATTTTAGTACAAATATGACTTTTTTCGTCTTCTAGTTCTTGCAAAGAAGAACCAATTATCTCACCAGAATAACAAAAGGGTCAAAATCGGTGGTTTAGATTCACCAATTCGTCCACTATTCATAGAAGCCTTTTTCGCTTTCAAGATGTTTAAAGAGTTTTAAAACATGCGGTACTAATGCTACTCAGCCAACCCCTTGTCAATAAAAGCGATTATATCAAATGTTTTGATCTTTTTTTTCGTGCGGCCAGTCTGGTGCGGTGAGTGCCAGAATAAAAGGCAGAGGAATGAAAATTTGTTTTTCAGGGTTAACTCAGTGTAGGCGGTAGTGACGATATTAAGAATATCAATGTTAGTAGTGCCAGCGGAGATGATATTTCGATTTCTGTTGCAAACTATACGTCAGGGAGACAGCCAGCCCAGTGAGGACTAGAATGGCTTGAGGGAAGAACAGCAGAGCACCTGACTCTGGATAGCTGACGTCTCCAGCCGAAGGAGCTGATTTTTCTATCGCTCCTTTCTGGAGTCCTTTCAGTTCCACTTGTTTTTGTTTTAATTTTTTTGTTCATTTAAAAATGGCTCTATTTATATCACATCGCTGTGTTTGTAGGAACGTTGCTGACAGTGAACTTTGTGTGCTATTTAAATCAAACTTCATATCCAGCGCGTTTGATACAGTTCACATTTTATCTGCATTGTGTGGCTGCAATCTGATGTCAGAAGTAGAAGTTGAGTTTGGGTGCGCTAAAGCATGGGATTATGTTTGGAAAACAGAATTGGCGGACAAGCCAGTTTGGACTCACGTGAATGGCCCACGGGTCAAGGATTTGATAGACGTCAAGCCAGGGAACAAATATGGAATCAGCCGAACGTACTGACTGGGGAAATGATCGAAACCTACCTGAGTTTCGTAACACGTTCGAAGGATATTGGGGCGTCGTTCGGATTAAAGACCAAATGAGAGAAAATAAGCATTCAGCCAATGTGCTTCTAGTTAGACAGTCATAAAACGTGTGATTATAGCAAACGAAGAAGAGAAGTGTTGACCGGCAAGAGGCCATGTGATCCTTCTACTTTGATTAGGTGGAGAAAATTTAATCTTCCTGAGATCAGCTGGGTCGACGAAAGAGCTCCTACAAATACCACTGGTGAAGATTTCTTGACGCGGTTCCATTTTCTTCGTCTGACACGCCATGTAATAAAGGGAACAAGATTTGGAAACGGCCAGCAATTCTTGAAGTTAAATCCAGTGATAACTAGACACTAAAATGCTATTTGCCTTATATTAATGGAGACAAAAGTGACCACAGGGTATTGCAAGTGATATCGGTTACAAAGAATGACAATCGAAGTGTCAGGCTTTTCAGAAATTTCGCCAGAATATAGCCAGATCCCAGAAAGTCCAGATCCAGGAGTTGAAGGCAGGCGGGCTGGTGATACATGGAGGATAACCGCAGCTAACTGAAAGCTGTTTCTTTTGCGCGTCAAAGGAATAAGCACTGCGAATTGCGATGAAAACCTAAGGTGCGCGCACCCCTTGACTGGCTGTACTACAGCCCTTTGTCATCATTTTTCACTGCTTTACTTTCGGATATTTGGTTCAATTATGGTCTCTGTTCCCGCTACAATCGCTCGAAATTATTGTTGTTAAAAAACCTTGTCGTTTCTGAACATGAACTGGGATAACGCATTGTTGCACCTCAACGATCTAAAACAGGCACTCAAGCTGGCTGGCAGGCAGCTCTTAAATGCACCATTCGGGACAAGATGTTCAGTCCGGAATTGCTGAGTCCCAACATCATCTCCTTGTTTGCGAAATGATGGATCTATTCCTCGCACTTCAATCGCCGATCCCTGTTCAAACTTGTGTCATTTGCATACATGAATCGTGGCTGAACCCGGATATCGCTGATTCACTCGTGTCGATAGACAGCTTCAGACTCCATCGGCAGGATAGTGTTTCGGACAAGAGGAAGACTGGAGGCGGTGTGGCAACGTACATAAACTCCTGGTATGGCAGGTCCGAAGTTATCTATACGTACTCCCTAAATGGAACTGATGATCTCATGGTAAAGTGTCATCCTAGGTTTTCTCACCATTCATAAAGAACCTAAATGTTGCCCGTTTTAGCTCGCGACACAATGTCACATCTTGTCTCGAGTCTTTTCTAGTATTTATTGTCCCTCTTCCCCAGGATAGTCTGCATAATATTGCAGGCGATTTCAATCACGCATGAACTCTACCAGTGACTGTGTTTGGATTCATTGATCTCTGCTTTTCTCCAACCAGAGGCGACTCCATTTTAGACAGAGTTATTACAAACCACCTTGAACTACTTTCCCTGAAACTGCGTGCTCCAATTTCAAGTAGTGATCACAGTCTGTCTATGTTAAGACCCAGTATATACTTCAGGTCAGCCTTCCATTCCTTCAGGTGAACAAATCAAATCCGAGTTTGCCTCCGTAACTTCTCACGCAACAACCTTATTCTTCTTCAGAAATTCCCCCCACTCAAATCTGTCCCTTCCTCTTAGGACCCCATTCTCAATGATAATGTCAAAATTCTCCCAGAGACGGTCAAAGCAACCTTTGATATCTGTAGCCCACAGAAACGCTATTCGTCTCCAATGCTCGTACCTCCATCCAGCTAATGAAATCGCTAAGGAGACGTAAGGAGCTTTTCTACAAATCCTGTAATGACTCAAGCGTGCTGTATACTTTCAACCTAAGAAAAGCTGAAGTTAAACGCATCGACACTACATTTGCCAGTCAACTAATGAGTGGTAACAACAACCGATTAATATGGCAAAACATTCGACCGTTGCGTGGGGAGGAAACGAAACATGTGAAAACATCTGCGGATGTTGACAACATCAATCATGCTTTCATCCAGCATTCCACTTATACTACGGTCACATTTGGTCAGGGTGAGGATGCGACAGTTAGAAGATATTCTAGAGTTCAGGTGCTCGACCTTCTCTGCACCACCAACTTTATCACAGTGGTTGGACCCAACAGTCCATCCTCAGATTTTTGAAGGCATAGTGCTGTGGCTTTCACGGATGCCTTCTTTTCTCTGATTAACTCATCATTATGTTTGTATTTTATACCTGACTGATGGAAACCCGTCATCATTATTTCCATTCCAAAATCTATTGCAAAACGCTTTCGCTCCATCGCCTTCGAATCTTCTGGTATTAACCTGAACACGGAGCTTGTTGTAATTAAGCGCCTGCGTTCTATGTATCCTCCTGACTACCCTTTGCAGTTTGCTATAACTCTAAACAAGGTAATTTTGATCTGTCGCACCTCTCATTCACCACATTTTTCAGTCTTTAAACGCATCGACGAAAATCTGCATGTAGCAAATTCCTAGACTACACATCGGCATTTGATTCGGTCTAATTTCCCAAACTGAAAACATTTGGTTGTCCCACGCCTTTATTAGCATCGCCTGTCTGATTACTTTACTAAACGAGCCCAGTCCACATGAGTGGACGGTAAAACTTCTCAACCGTTGGTTGTCAACTGAGGAGGGCTTTCGGATTCCGTTTTCCCACCGGTTTTTTCTCCACTTAGCATCACGCATCAACTACCTCCCCTGTTATCTGTTTAGGTATGCTGATGATGTGGCTCTCTCTCAAGCCGTTTCGAACAAGGTGATTTCCAAAGTTTCGCAACGATTTATCTGCACGAGCTGGTTTAAATCTCGACGCATCTAATTTTTTCGAATGTCTGTTCCCTTGCTCTCTCTCTCTCTCTCTCTCGGTCAGCCTACCTGTCCGAACCGTCTTCTATCAAGTCAAAATCCATTACCAGGGTTGATTCTGTGAAATATCTAGCAGTTACTATTGATGAAAATCTGAAGTGGACTTCTCACATTTCTACGTCTGCACAACGAATCTTCGACGATTGTCCTTTCAGATCAGGAAGCTTCGACACTACAAGGTGAAACAAAACGCCATCTCCCGACTTGTATACCAGTGTGTTCTTCCAGATCGCACGCATCCTCTATACAATGGTCGTTCAAAGTGTCTCTCATAGTTCTATACGATCCTCTTTTCGTTCCACACCCACTAGAATAATTATCTATAGGAACTCCACTGTCCCATATTTTGTTCAAGTTTTGATACATCGTGACCGTATTTCAGCCGAACTTTTGAGCAACCAAAGGTAGTGTGCTGTGATTATTCCTCGATTAGTTGTTTACAATAATTTTTACGAGCTGGTGGTTTTAAATTCATTTTTTTCATATTTTATTTTTGTCCAAACATTTTTTAACTAAAATGAGACATTATTTATCGTACGCAAAATTCCTTACAACACAATACAGGAGGTGTGAATTTGAGTTTAGTACAACGGACATACGACCCCTGGAGCATGGGCCACATAATCTAGGGTTAGGAACAACTTTTATTTAATCAAAATGGGACTGAGTCTGAAGATAAATTATACCGGTATGAGAATGCAAATCATTAGAGACTCTATGAAAAATGTATTCTAAAAATGCCGCGAGCTAATATTTTGGGAACCTTAGGAAGGACACAAAGATGGAGATCAAACACTTCGTTCATTGAAACAAATAAACATCAAATTGGATGAACCCAGGGACATCCGTTCACCTATTGTCCATCTTATAACGGATATCTTATACAAACCTGTAATGGAGCTGTTCCGAGAGTTGGTAAGACTGAGTGACCTTCCGGGGGATTGGAGGAGAGCTACAGTAGTGGCAATGCACAAATCAGGTTTTAGGCAAAGTGCTTACAACTACAGGCCGGTTAATCCAACGTCAGTATTGCGTATCTTCTTAGGACGTGTAAATGAGTACCTCTTTTGTTAGCACCTTGTGAAGAACAGGCTTCCGACTTTCGCTCAGTGCGGGTTCGTCAGGAACAGTAATGCCTAGGGACGCGGCATGGATGAAGATAAAGCAGCCGATGTGTTACCTGAACATAAGCAAAGCCTCTGATGCCATGAGTTACTTCACTATGCCATAAAACTCCAGTTTTCGGTATGAGTGAACCAGTCAGTGGGTGATACAACCCCTCAGCAACCGTAGTTTTACGGTTCCGGTGGGACTTACGAATCCAGATGAGGTGTCACGAACCAATTAGCTCAAAGCTCAAAGCTTAGGTCTCGTCTGCTCCTATTTACAAATGACTTGGAACAATCAGTGGTTAACACATGCTTCACCTTTGCTTGTGATAGCACAGCATCTCGAGGAAGTATCTCCCAGGTTTAGGAAGCGGTAAAAACATTCACCTAATCATGAAAAATGTCAGCCATGGGCTACAAACATAGACCAGATCAGCAATAGACCGCTGCTTCGAGCATCAGACGCCAAGGATTTAGAGATCTTTGCAAAGCATGATTTTTGGCCTTCTAGGCATTGTTAGATGGCGGCCAACAAGAACACGGAAGTGAAAATTTGAAGACTTACAACAATAACAAAAAAAACGAGCGATGTTTCTATCATTGTATCAAGTGTACAATCTTAGGCTCCTTTACTAACGTAAGGATGTGAATTGTATAGAAAACTTGCGACGTCTAGGAAGGGTAGTGGTGACCAGGCAGAAAGGAGTTATGCACAAAGATTTCAGTACCTGGGCTTCTAGTCGATATAACTTCGACTTGATACAAGTTTTTACAATTGTGAAGGGCCTATCAGGCATATAGGTGAACGGCTTTTTGAGTTTGCTCACGCGCATGGAGTCAATCTAGGTTGGAACTATCACCCAGGTTTTTTACAAGAATGGGTTATGTTGCTCTGGAATAGTCTGCCTAAGAGTGCTATTCGCTGACCGTTAATCGGTACATTTGAATGGGCTCACGGTAAATAATGAATTACGGTCTTCTTGGATCTAGAAGCATGAATTCGGTGGAGTTAACTGGTTCCATTTTTACTTTTATATTTTCGTGTAATCTGCAACTGTGCATCTATGTATGAGTATGATAACGCTGTAAAACTTCAATCCCTTAGAAAAAAAGAAAATTCGCACCCCATGCAATATTAGAACCCAAGGAAAGTCATCATCAACACACCGATATTGTCCAAAATAAACTGAACTCAACTAAACTAAAATAAGCTAAATCGAACTGAACTGAACTGGAATCATGACAACCGGCTCAAGCTTCTAGAACCGACAGCGATGATAACCCCATTCCGGAACAATGCATGGAGCAATGCAATTCTACTCTTCTCTGCTGGTGAACAGAAACAGATTTATTCGGAATCAAATAAGCAGGATTAACAGTATGGAAAGAGACTGACTATTCCACCGACACAATAGCACGTGTGATATTTCGGGAACTCAATGTGGTGGATGCTGACGCAGTCTTAATTAGGTAGACCTTATCTACTTGCATTGAGACTTGTGAACATGAAGTACGTTAGCACTGTTTCATAGTGTGCGCCTCAGCAAAAGGCGTTCGACAGAATTTTATGATTTACTTTCCGGTTTTTAGCTACGCCCAAGGGAACGGAAAATTCGTTGACATGGGCATACAAACACCGTGGTTTGATAACAGATGCAAAATAATCGCGTCTTCTGGGACTCAATATTATCTGTTTTCCCACACCATGGAAACAGAAAGAAGCCAGTTTTAATTCGACTTTTTTCTGAGATACATACGAACAACCATATATCGCCTTTTTGACGTCTAATCCATCTGCTTTAGGGAAGTGGTTATATGCTTGTCTATGTGTTGTTGATCAAAAATCTCTTGATAAGGATGATAAATAAAAACTAATAAGGTTTGGAAAGAGCCACATCACCAACGTACTAAGACCGGTTTAGTCGATTTCCGATAACAACTGTCTGTCGGAAAAGTGGCGGATCTAAAGAATTCTTGTCTTGGTTCACTCATGTACGCAAGGATTCATGTACAACGATGTCGTTTTCCCCCAAATTGGACTAGCCCATTACGTGGATGAGAGAGTAGCCAACAAACTGACCATCTGAGTTTTCCGGCAACATCGGTGCTCGATCTCGGATCGGAATCGACAAAGGTAGTGAGTAGCCAGATAATCAGGAGTTTTGAAATGATCAACTTTGTAAATCCCTGCCCTCGAAACTAGTTTTGAATGCGAATGAAATGAGTGCTTGCCATGAAACAGCTGACACTTTCATCAACGACCCTTGGTTGAACACAGATTATTACATAAAGGGAAACTGGATTGAAGGACTGGGTCGTTTTCTTGCGGCAGACAAATTCATCACATATACTTTAATAAATCTGCTCATTTTTTCCGATTAGTAGCTGCTGTACATAGAAATCAACATAAAGAGACGAACAAAGTCATTTTTGGTGAGTAACATTTAGATCACTGAAACATATACTCACATAAAACTGATGATAACGGGGATCGAAGAAGACTTCGCTAGTTTTGAGCCCGGACTGGAAAAGTTTTATGCAGGCGAACTACAATAAATGATTGTCATTATTTTGTCTTATCTTTGGTAGGTTGGAACTGTAATCCTCGAGCAAATGAACAAAAGTAAAATCAAATTGTAAGTTCAGACAAAGAATGGGTGCTAAAATTGCAAAACCCCTTTGCTTCGATCTCATGAATCATGTGGCGGTGAGGACGAATCTTTTCCACGAAACAGGATTGTCCCACAAGTCATGCGGTGAGTGGCGCTGGCTAGGGACCTAATCGACTGCACACCAGGAAGCGAGGTTTGGAGCCAACCCTTCGCCTTATTTCTGGAACAAGTAAAAGGAGGTCGCACTTTTGACAAAGAGGCGAACGGGAGGGGACGCGTTCGAAATGAAGATCAAAGAATAAACAATGTTTTTACATGAATATTCTCACAAGGTGATATAATCGATAGCTAACAGTTAAGATGAGACAATGTGCCTGAAAGGCGAGGGTGACAGTGAAACCAGCCAACGATCAGCACTTCTGTGGACTACAATAAACGTTGAATATTACGGAGTAACGCGAGTAGTTGACAGGTCCTATAGGGCATATTTAGGTTGTTCTCTTATCCTTGAAGATAAACATGACCGGACGAAGACATGGTTAAGAATATGATGGGTTAAGAACATTCATAACAAGGAATCAAGCAGGGATTTGGGATTTTCAACTGAAAGGCAATCGCACGCGCGGCTCGCGTCAGATAAAGGATACGTAAACATGCATGGTCAGGATGAGTTCTTCAGCTAGATGAGAACAAGGGTACAAGTTTACCGTTACTTTTCCCTAGTGTAATGTGGGGAGTTGCTGAGGGTTTGATGGTCTTATTGACGAAACATTTGCAAGTCAATGTTTGCGGCAACAGCGTGATAATTGACTTGAACGGATTGACTGATGCAATAAAACCACAAAATTTAGGTAAGTTAGTCAGTAATATTTTTTATCGGAGAAATGGTGCATTATTGAAGTTAGATCGTAGGCTACAATGCGAGCAAGCTAAAAACAAATAGTAAACTGTGGACAAGAATCAAACATAATTAATATATTTGTAGGTTTTCCATTCATATTGACTTTTGGCGTTTATTGCGTACATGATTAACGTAGAGATCGCATAACGAAGGGGAACATGTTTTATATTTGCTTAAGAGACAAAGACGGGACAACTTGCATTAAAATTGTTCGGCTACTCGCTGAAGGTGATAAAAACGGGCTCACTAGCACGCGGATAAGGACGTAGGAAAATTGTAGCCGTATATTCCTTTAGAATAAGAGAATTTGAGCTCCATACATTCCACGTGAATGGCAAGCTAACATCAAGCACTGAGTTCGAACAAACGTATCTGAACTCACATGCACGTGCAACAGTTTGTGTACTTTACTGTGCCTGTCTCTGCGTGCCTATTGGTTTGAGCATTTGTGTAAATGTTCCTTCATGCCCCAAAAGAGTCTTTCTCTTTATTCACAGTCATAAAATTTTAGGCTGAATAACCCAAGTTAGGAGTAGCTCCCCAGTCTTCACTATGGCTCTTCTCAAACAAGGGAAGTGAAGATCAATAAAGCTCTCTTTGATTCATATACCAGAACCTGAGAAACGTGCCCATCAGTCTCTTGTGTTCCGAGTTGTGTAGTACGATCATTACCAGCAAAGTGGGATAAAACTTGAGACCATGCGGTGCATTTTATTGTTAGGCAACATGGTACACCTAAAAGTTAAACTTCTGAAATATTTTGGCAGAGAAACAAATACGCATGGGTTTCGTAATCATCAAGACAAAATACAAAATTACGGACTTTAATTTGTTCTACTATAGTTTTCTTTAATTACAAGTAAATTGACATTCACATAAGTGAACGAAGGAGTATTGTTCTGCTGATGACGAAGAAGAAACGTCATCGGCCCACTGCTGAATGAGCGCTCGAATATGTACCACATATATGACAAGTGTTCCTGTTCGCTTCGTCATCCATAGATCGAAATAAAAATTGCTGTGGTTTATGGAGCCCGTGAGCATTCAGGTCTTGTATGTTCTAACCGACCAACAAGTGTTCTGGTCTTCCGGAAGGCTATCTTATTGATTAAAATAGTAAAGAAACTACTCAGAATTCGCAACGTCTTTGTAAGAGCACATACGACTGCTGTAGTCCATGCTTGAAATGCAAGTAAGAAGTTTTTGGGAAGAGGGAAGGATGGAGAATGACGGCAAGAGCGAGCGAGGTGAACAACCAGAACAAAACAAGCATGTGAAACTGTCTAATTCTCGCATCGAAATGTCACAGATGAAAAATATTTTTCTAAACAACCGCACCCATTGAAGAGCTTCCTCAAAAATTCTGAATTGTTATCTAAATCATATTTGATGTAAAAAGAGATACGATCAAAGAGGTAAACTTTGATTTGTTTAGGCGACCGTGCATACCCCTGCTTGAAAGCTTCAATCCCGTTTTACAGGTAATTAGTAATCTCATTGTGATGTACAGGACAGTGATTTGTGCACATCAACGTGAGTAGAACCACCACTCACCAACAGCTCTAAATGTTTTTTCATTTCTAAGAGTGGAGCTTTCATTCAACTTAGGCTGTCCGAAATTGATGAATCTATGAATCATGATTATCCCATAAACAATAAGGTTTGTTCTGGTTATTACAAGTTCATTCATGTTGCTTTTATTGCAATCCTTGTATCGGCCCAGTGTTACTGTCATCCGTTATTCGTAAGCATTACTGCCACTGGATGAACAAGTGATCCCCTCGTAAATTCCAGCATCTTTCCCATCCTAGCCGGATGCTACCACCAAATCTCATATTGCACAATGTAGCAAGAACACTTCCAGTTCTGCAGTCGTTGTAAAAGCTAGCCCGGTCTTACGGAACTTGAAAACCTAGTAATTGATTAAACAGTTTTTTCCGAATTGATATGACAAGGGTAATGAACTGGCACAATGATGAGCGAGACAATGAGTGTACGAATAGATAGTCACTGAAGTGGATTCCTACGAAAATCGTTTGAAAACGAGACAAGGGTTCTCAAGCAACTGCGACTGACGATCTTGATTAAAAACCAACACGAATCGCACACAATCTAGTGAAACCGTAATTGAATTAAACTTCTTGGCTATCGCCATTGATCGCTGGTGTGTTCACTCAGGATGAGATGACTCAAGCAGCATACGTAGCAGTTACGCTGATGAAAATAAGTAGAAGATAGACTGCAATGCAATTAAAAGCATTAGCAAATCGGATCTGTTTTGTCACCAAAATTCTCCGTCTGAGTCCCGACAAATCCGCTCGTGGCAAGTTTGCGGCCCATTTGTCAGTACCTTCTGAGAATCAAGCAAGTATATGGCCTTCATTGTGAATGATATAGTGTTAATAACACAGGGTTGTTGGTAGATGTAATGCGCCAACGTTTCGACTACCGTGGGTAGTCTTTCTCAAGGCAAGTTTTACAATCAAATGACAGTGGGAACGTTCACATGCCAACTGATGTTAAGTTGTCTGTGTGTTTGTAAGTGTGTTTACTTTGAACTGTGGGTCGGGTGAGGGAATAGTTGGCCTTCACGTCATGCGTCCCCGTGGTGGTGGGGTCATCTAACGTGGTAACATTTTGGAATGTTAGTTTCTCAAAGATTTTAGGTCTGTCCATGTCTCCGAAATCTCTCCTCCGTCGTCCCGATTGATGCATATGAGGTGGGTGCTTATCGCCAGAGCCTCGGCAAATTTACGTTCAGTGCAGGTTTTAAATCCAAGTTGGAGTATTTTTGTGTTTTCATAATCTATGTTATGTCCCTCCGCTATGGCATGCAGAGCGATGGCTGAATCGCGCGTAAGTTTTGATAAGGTCGCCGTATCCGAAGGTCTGCACTTTTCTTTCCTTATGTGTTCAGTTATGCGTGTCATCAGTTGTCTGCTTGTTTGTCCACTGTATTCTGTTGGGCATTAGTTGCAAATGATCTTGTAGATGCAGTTGTCTTGGTCTTGCACACCGACGTGACCTTTAGCCTTTGATAAGTGGCGCTTTAAAGTATTGTCCATTCGGAAGAAAATGTGAATATCAGAGTCACTGAGGTCCTTCCTTATTGCTTCCGAAGTACCCAATCTGTACGGAATTCCGACCGAGGCCGTTTTCTTTTTCTTTTCTTTCTTCATCTTGGTTGCTGACATGCAACTTTTCAGTTGTTTTCTTATGAAACGTGGCGGATAATGATTGTCTTGCAAGATGTCGTCTAGACGTTCGGTATCATCAACTCTGTTGGCTAGCGAGGAAATGTGCCTGTTTCACGCATTGTGGTTGAACCGAATTGAAGTCTAAATAGTTATCCGAATGTGTGGATTTTCTGTGAATGCCAATATTGAATTTTTGTGAGTCATTAACTTTCAGCTGACATACCGTTCATACGAACGTGGAGGGAGTGAATAAAATTCTTTAAGGCTTTTGATTTAACCGAGTTTAGGAAAAGGTTTGCTACGATGGGGGATATGGGTGATCCCATGAGCATACCATCCGTTAAAAACCAATACATGGCGCATCGATTTTTCGGTACACTCCTTACATCATTTGGTCCTGATATAAGACCTTCAATCCAGAAAAACATCAAACAGGCCAAGGTCAAAAATATTTCACAGTTGGATGACCTCCAGTTTTTTGATTCAACTCCGTTAAAATACCAGAACCCTTTTTTGAGCATTAGTGACAAAGGCTGGTAAATGGTTTGGTTGAAAAATGTTACTAGGACGGCTCACCACGGGGTTTGACATTCTGACTTAAAACCACTTTAAGCAACAAATACGCGAAAGGCTTTTTGCATGATAAAAGGGCCCCTGATTCGACTAGGTGATACATATTGCAGCAATCTGTTTTTGGCCAGCGGCTTTCAGGCGACCTTGGAACGGAAAGGTCTCTGAATCTACTCTCCCTACCGGTGGGCAATTTCCCATTTGGGATCCTTACAGTGCACATTGCCTTCACGAGTTTTGTGTATTAAATGGAATCGGAAATAAAATAAATTGTTGTTACCAGTTTCACTAATATACTCCAGTACGTTGAAAACAGATCCTAAATACTAGCCTATTGCTTAGTCAATTCCATTTAGCCTAATTCAACTTGAATAAAGAAGCCCGGAGTGCGCATACTCAGGTGTTTTAAATCAAGTATCATTTACTACTTGATGAGAGCACTAAGTGGCATACAACAATAATAGTGTATAATGGAAGTCAGCACCAAACCGGTTCACGCTGCCTAGTTTACTTCCATGGGAAAGATTGTTAATGACATCCAGGTACATGATCCTCGTGTAACCGTGACAATTTGTGTTCACAAAAAAAGACTTGGCTACGAGGTAATTCCCAGACTGTATAAAACTGCTGAGTTTTCATGATGGACAGATGGTCAGTTGTATATACTATATAATAGATCATATATGATAAGTGGATTCAAGTAACCGGTTGATAGATATCTACATTGAGTTTTTAGTAGAACCACGGGGATAGAGGAGGACAATATTCGAATTGCTGAGTCTCCTGACCATGAATCCTTATCAAAAGCAATCGAAGCTCAAAGCTCGACAATCAGACCTTGGTAAAAACCAAAAACCCGAGCTGTGGTACACGAAAACATTCAAGACCGGTGAGATCAACTTCGGGCACGAAATGTTCACATCTGATTGTCCGAGGGCGGGCGGAGATTACCTGTCAGCAAACTTCAATGAGGCATCAGTTAGTAATATTCCAAGGACACATGGGAAAATATATCCTATGTACAGGCCTAAATAGCAAGCCACTAAACGAAAATCAATAAAACAGAATGATGGGCTTAGTATATGTGGGCTGAACATGGTGCCACACAATAGTTTGAGTAGGTATCGAAGTACAGTGACCGCTAAAATTCTTGTGCAAGTAAACAGGCAATAGTAAATTTCTTCCGCAACTGAAACTGACATTCCAAGGTAGGTTAGCAATTGATAAAGGTTAACAAACTCAGCATTAGCTAAAAAGTTTGATAGACTTACGAAAGACCTGAAAGGAATCAAAATCAAACCTGGACCAATAATCTGTTATCTTGAATGCCTTCACTCCATATTCGAAAATTGGATCCATTTCAGTCTGAGAAATACTAAAACGAAGAAATATCTCGCTGAAATAGAACGTGCACCCTAATATTCGGGCTTTCCGGAGACACCCGAATGCGAGTAAATGTAAACCATATTTCGCAGGATGATGCACTCAAGTCAAATCAAAGTATATTCAAAGGGCAACCAATTAAAACTAATAAATCGCGCACCGATGTTTCGATACACTTTTTACATCATTTGAGTAAATAAAATGTTTGATAAACTTCGGAGACAGATAAAGGCCTGATCACTGTGCTGGGTAAATAACCTAACGACGGTATTTGTGAATAATATGAACGGCAGCCAAGCTACAATCAAAAAAGCCAAGCAGAGCGATCGTGGACCTCTTGCGAATCATAACCTGATCTACGACTAGCACAACTATACAAAATCTTCTCAATTCAATTCCATTTCGTGATAGCTCACTTCGCAACCTAAAATCCAGCACTGTAAAAGTTATACTAAGACGAAGCTATGCAAACCCCACAGCCTCACTTCTTCCCGATTGAAAAGCACTACCGTATTCTGGTTTTCGTGATATACTTTAGTAAATTAAATCAGTGTGTTATGTTGAGGAATGTTCGACAAAATCACCGATTGCTTGGTTACACGAACAATCTTGTTGTTTCATTTCCAGGAACACAAGAAAACTCAAGATCCTCCAAACCGGATCTCCAAACAGTCCGGAAAAATTGAGGCACTGTATTACTACCCATAGGTATTTACAAGAGAGCTGCTTTCACGAAAACCTTTGGGTATCTTAAAAGGCATTTTAACCGGTGGCTTGGCTTTGAAGCAGTCTAAAAAGTTTTCCTTCCTTCGATTAGAAATCACTGTTGCTTACTTCCCGTTTCCTTTACGCAATTCATGCCAAATTTTTGAGGTGAATATGAGTTTTGTAAGGCGTAAAATGATGTCATCCAAATAACGAGTGAATAGTAAGTCATTTTTATCCCCAAATTCATTCTTGATCGGTTCCGTTAAATGTGCGAACAACTGGCCAACACAACGAAAACAAAATCCTCTCTCGTTGTCTAAGCACCTACTGTTTACGTCAGTTTTTATGGTCAAAACCTGTCGGCCTAGTAATTAGTTGACCAGTCAGGAACATCACCAGTGATAAACATTTTATTGCAACTTTCTGATTCGTTTGTCTCTCGTACTTGGGTACCGAGTGCTTCCTTCATTTCTATCACTTCAAACTGTACAACGGATATGGGATCAAATCGATCATACGTCTTCCAGGTTTGTGTAGGGATTTCGCCCAATCTGGTTCGCTGATCGACAACGTATGCTTGTGTCGTCCACTTCTCCTGGTTATTTCCATCAAATTAAAGATTGCTCTGCAGACGCTTCAAGTACTTCCGCCGGTTCTATTGTTGACCTGAAATCTTAGATACACAAATGATGCAAAATTTTCTCAATTCAACCAACTGTGGATAGCTCGTACCAAGATCATCACTATAACTGACTGCCTGTCACCGACGAACCTCAAACATCAGAGAGAGAAAAGATTGCCCGATCATGGCCATCGAGACGAAAGCAAATTACCCCTACTGAAAGTCCCTACAAATGCAGACAGTGATATATCTAACTTCGTCATTTTCCTCTCATTCGATTGTTTTCTTCCATGTTTAAAGACTCTGGAGTCTGGGTCTGGTCCTGTGATATCAGATAGTAAAACGGGATTTAGCGATCAGTAGCCTCATTCCGAGAGATGGAAAAGATGACCTAATGGAAAATCACTTAGATCTTCCGTAAACTTGAGTTTTATAAGACGTTTTGATCGCCTGAACATGGTTACATGCTTATTTTGTTAATTTTTGATGACAACATGTCAGTTTTTTTGATCCTTCCTAAATAGCTTCGGAATTATCACTTGCCAGAAAGATAAGCGCATCCAAAGCTAGCGGTGGTCATGCTCAACTTGAATCTTTTAGTCAGTATCTTGTTGTCGCTAGCCAAGTCTCCATACAGGGGACTAAAAGTGGACTCGACCGACGTCCTGAAGTCAGTGCACCTTGTCATTAGACCAGGATAGAAAAACAAGACCTTGTGCTCAGCAGTAACAGTAGTGGACATGGAACCAAGATTTTGTGCTTAAAAATTTCACCTCAGCATAACTGAAATAACCTTTTAAAAAGGCACAAGACGTTCTTCACTGCCAAGAAAATAAAATATAACTGCGCTCATCACGTGGGTATTCAGCCCTACTGTGGCACATATCTTATATATTCATGCCTAGTCAGCTGTTGTTTCACTGATAGTAGGGAGCATGCATGAATAGCAAGTACACCAATCGGTAACATCTTGTGCAAGACAACGTAAAGTGGCGTAAGCAACCAAACGAATGGCCACACGGTAAGTGTACAGGGCATGATAATACGTCGAATTAAACTGTGTAAAAGAATCATCCAGTCAGCAGTGAGTGGATATTTCAAAGAGTAGATTGGCTGGCCCTTAGGTTTGTACACGGTAGTACGGATCGATCAGTCACACGAGGTTGTGGACTGGAACCGGGTCATAGCACGTTTTTCGCCACAGGCGGAAAAGTAACACCACTATGAGGACAGTTTGATGCACTGAATGTCTGGAATGTCCAGTATTTTGTTAATTTCATTTCTTTGGATTACAATTGTAAGAAAAATGGTTTCCAAAGGGACACCAACGGAAATTGCCTCAGACTGACATTTGTGAAAGTGCTCAAGCAAGCCAATAAAGTTAACTTGCCGCCTATTCAAATAGGCTTTCTGAGAACACCAAATAATGTCTCGCAACCCTAGTCCAATATATCTGTTAATCGATAGAAATCTCTAATACGATGGGTGTAGTTTGATTGATCCAACGGTTGTAACGGGGTAGCTTGTTTTTCCCCTATGAGAATCAATCCATAATACGACCCATTAATCCGGAATGAGAGACGATTTAAATTGCTTTGGTCCTTACTAGTAAACTGGATAATGCGCAGTTGTGTCAAACTATGTATTGTGTATTAACATACACTTGGCGACGTTTTCCGTCAACGTGACCCAAGGAGAGGTTTCGTTGTGATTAGATCTGACGACCACCTCAAAAGGGTTGTGTCATCTAGCAATATGAGGTGATGTAAATTATTCAAAAGTTGTAAATGCATCTTGGATGCTATTTCATCTAACTTTGTCATTTTGCCACTGCTTTGCCACGAAAAACGACAAACAAATTTTGACGATTTTGAAGGTAGGAGTTTTGCTCCAGTCGACTAGAAAAAGGTGAAACACGTGAGGTAAAAGCGGAACGATTTACCCATTTGAAAGGCCCTAGCTACACTTTAGAGCAGCCGTAGTTTTCTTATTCTCTAACTGACTATGGTCTCTGGTTCTTCCGCAAATAAATGACACTGTTGGTTCTAATTCATAATGTGAAGGGAAAAATGTAAACGATCCAGGACGAAACTGACGCAGCTGACTTGATGCTTTGCAATTTGACGCATTGTGAGCGCAATTTACAAGGATCTTTTCACCCAAATCCCGAGGGAAATCGACAACAAGCGGATGAGGTTGGTAGAGTTTGGAAAACATGTAAAGACCAACTGCCGGTCAACTTAAAAAAACACTGTATGGAAAAACTGACACAACGCGCATGTGATACTCACACTCATCATTTGGGTGCACAAAATTCAATATGCCTGATCCAAATCCCGTCAATGACACGATTTCTCTGCCTCAATCACTTGTATTGAACAATTAGTTCAAGTGGAAATGGTAAGCTAAAGTCATCCATGACTACGTAGTGTCCAGTCGCAAAGATTCGTCCTTGTCAACCCCTGAATTTTTCCGAATTTTCCCTCCCCGCTCAGTGAGAAATTCACCAGTTTGTTTTGATTTCCTACTTTTCAGGACCTGTAATTCTGTCATTAAACAGAACAGTATGATGACATTCGAAGCCTGGATAGTTTCCACGATTTTCTTCAAGAAAAGTTTTCAATGTCCGAACTCACAAATACCTAGAATTTACTGACACAGATACGAAAGTTTTTCCGGTATCTGTGTTCTCACGTGAAATAGTATTCTGCATCTTTCATGATTTTGCGTTTAGTTTTTAACTTTACTGAATACTGAAGTCATAATGCATATCACCCTCAGAAAGAAGGTAACGGCCACCAGAGGACTGCCAAATGAGGAAGCGGGCCATCGGTGGGAGATTCTAATAGGCAGCTTCCATACTGAAATGCCATGATACTGGTCACTTGACCATCGCCGGTCGTTACAGTGGCGAAGACTTGTTTGATTATGACCCGAGCTGTTGGTGACGCTTAGAAACGATGACTTGCAAACTGTGACATTCTTTATGAGTTATCCGTTTTGCTCCCACTCCACTGAATAACGCTAATGGAATTTTGGGTTTTTCTCCATTCATTCGAACAGATTACAGGGAATTATTCTTCACTTATGACACTTTCCCGTGGGTTCATCGTCCTTGATCAAGGCAGGAACAAGTTGACGAGGCAAAGCGACGATCAAGACGACAGGCTCTGGAAAGTGAGCGGATCATCATGTGGCTGTATGTGGTGCATTTTGCAGGTTTTCGTCTCGAGGCTCCCATTTTTCACTCCGAAAGTCATCCCACAGTCTGATCTTTTGCATAAACTATTATTAACAAACGGGAACTTTGTTCCCACTAGATTTTGGAGTCCTAGTGTTAATTTAAACTCACGGTTATATCATTTTCCACCTCTTTGTCGTTGTTTGGTGCTGAATACCGCAATGAATGGTACGCTCAAAGATGACCGGGAATGAAGCTGAATCTGAGGGAGATATTTTTCAGTTCGAAAGTAATTGAGCTTCACAATCATTAGTCACTTGGCACCAAAAACTGGGATATCGTATGGTGTTGAAAATTCGTGAAATCAGTTCACCTTGATACAGATAATTAATATGTAAAATGGATAAACATCATGCCCGATATGAAATCATTTATTTGAAAAGCTGCTTTCAGGATGAAAACAAAGCTCTTCAATCCGATTTTGTCAAGTGATAAAAGAATAACGTCTCCGACTGCAACTGAGCGTAATTTACGCAATAACGCTTGTCCCGTTCTTCGCATCTCTGTACCGTGACCGGATAACTTCAATGAAGCCGTGGCGGAATCATCTACCTCGTCACCTCGATCGAATGGACCTCTGTGCTATTAATTGGGTCAAATCCGAATTTTTGAACAAAAATACTTGGATCGAATTATGATAGATGTCGACCGAAAAAAACGCATCACTACTAGTTTACCGTCTTGTTACTCATCTGCATTTCGGTTTGGCTATTTTTCGTAAAGATACTTTGAGTATGCAGTTTACTTGAATGAACCTCCGAATTCGGCCCGCGCCGATACCCGATGACAATTCCAACCGACCCCATGACCTTCATTAACTTCAGATTATTTCCCAGCTGGTGAGTCTCAATAAATCCATTGGTTCAATTATGTAATCCAAACGTGTTTGCTCGGTGCACAAATATAACACCAATTTTCAAATCTGAATAAAACACCTAATGACCAGATTACCTCAACGATTTGAAATATCTCATTTTTGTATAAGGTCGATATCTTTCGATATGTTCTTAACGTAAGATTTGCAACAGTCGAGCAGAAACTCCTTTGCAAAATTATGGCTAATTTTGCCTTTCTTTTCATTCACATGACCGAGAAATGAATGCACGCTCACAACGAGATTGCAACAAGCAAATGTTTTGCGTATGTGTACATGTATGCTTTCTCACGGATTCCCAAATCCGGTGAGTGATTTGATCAAATCACTTGTTTTGTACTCCATTATTAATAATGGAACAACACCTTCAGCGGATGAATAGCAATGTTTGCGTGTCTTTTGTCGAATCTTCTTCTCATTGTTTGATTCAAGTTTTCCCAGAATGTTTGCCAGTCCCAGTCTTCCACTTCTTTTGTTTATTAGGAAGGCGTCTGTTAAGTTTTTCGCTTGCCCTCACTTTATCACGTACTCCTTTGGCAACGCGTGATAACGAAATGTCGCCCATCGTAAGACGAACAAGTGAGAGCGTCACTGAGGTTTGATCAAACCACTAGCATGATTCATTTGAACTCATTATAATGCAAATATTTCCACATGTTACCTTCTACCAGCAGTAGAATAAATATCCAACAACACTTAAGGACTGATGAGTAGATAATATTTTCAGAATAATAAACAGACGTGCATGTTCACAAACACCAAGTAATCGCGCGGTATTATAAGTCTTCGGATTTGAATATGCAGTCTTTCACGAGAATTCGCTGCTGAATACATTTTCCAAACATCTGATACACATTCCTTTACCCATTAATTGAAATCCACTCTTCTTCAATTCAGAGTTTAAATTAATATTAGTTGTTTACCTGCAAGTCCTACTCGGTTCATTCAGTTTCTTGTCTGCTCTTCTAAGTTTCTACAAGGATTTACGGATATGATCTAAAATTTTCTGTCCTATTCGTGACACGTGTGTCAAATAAAAACTAGATGGTGCGGTTTCTTCGAGATTGTCTTAAGGCACGTTCATTAACAAAGGGCGCATCTACCATGGCCATAAACTGGCGGATTTTTGCGACCAAATCAAATAGCGGGACGCTAGCTATTCAACAGAAACGTACTGCGGAGACTGCCAAAATCGCGCCTAGAAATTTTGAACGGCTAGATATGACAAAGTGTCAACGGCTACGGATATCGCAGCAGTTTTCAGTGCTATAGATGATAATGAATCATGACTAATGCAGTATTGCATCTCTTCCAGGTACGACTTGCCCAAATGCTGGATTTTTCCGTTTTTGGTGAACTGGGGCACGTATTTCTTTAGGTCACCCTTTTCTCTCTGCGACCTGGTTGAATTGTGCAGTTCCTCTATTGTGCCAACTTAAACAGCTGAATACAATTATACCAGTGAATGCAAATAGATTCCGAATGCAATAATGAATGTAGTATTTAGTCATTACGTACATTACTCACAACTAGCAAGGGTGAATCCCGTTGCATCTGGAAGCGTTCAATGAAGAAATGGTGTCAATTGTTTTCAAATTTGCGTATTTTTCACAATGTTTTATTGACTTGGGAATATGAACTTTATGCATGTCTCACAGCCTTCCTGGATGTTCTGATTATTCCACTCGATTAGTCAGAGGTATTTTGTTGGTAGAATCAATGTGGCCGCTTACGCGCGTCTGACAGTTTCGTTTACGTTGAGTTTTCGCGGGTTAGTGAAACTCCATCTCTACCGAACATTCAGAGTTTTTATTTTTCTCAATGTCCTTCACTTGGAGCACCGAATGCAATTAGTGGGTGAAATTAAATATGTCGAAGAAGATCCATATAGCGTTAACTTCTCGATCCCAACCCCAATGAAAGGGTTTCTTTCAAGCAATCTGGTATATGGCTCGATGCAGTTACGTTTGATCCGCATAACCTCTAAGCTTGCCAAGTTTACCACAATGTTGAGACCCGAACCCACCTTCGCCAATCTCCACCAGCTCCCAAAACAGCTTGCGTTTGCTACTCGCAGGTACTTTATTCTTGATGGAGTGTAAAATTCAACGACAATATGGCTAAATCAACTGGTATCGAAAATTAATGTAGAGGTTCGCGGCCAAGCGGTGTACCAAACCGTGCTCTTGTCCACCCATGGAACTAGAAAACTTTCCGGCTTGACGTCCAAATCAAGTAACCCTCTCCCGCGAACTATGATCACTTGGAATCGGCGAAGATTCAGAATGAAAACTTCTTGACAAAATCGGCGCAAATGTGAGCAATCACCGACCTCGGTTCAGTCAACTACTGATTTGATCGTTGCTAATACTGCAGTCAGAGATATCTTTGACAACTTCGAATTAAAAGAATCTCGCTTGAAGTTATATTTATCGCGGCTGACTCTCTTTTTAACCTCATACGTATCCATTTTCTTCGGCAATCTAAACCTATTCACAAACATTTGTAAAACTTGATGGAGTTAAGTGGGTAAATAACTTATTGCTGCACACATACACATATGCACACTGCCAACGGAACGTTCACTCTCGCCAGTCTGGTCGCTTCTACCGCTTCAGACAGCGTAACGAGCTACTAACCGAAATTCCTGAACTCTTCGAACCAACCGTTTCACACGCAGACCTGTTGACGCTCCCCTCAGTTGTTTGACATGCCTTAAACTGATTCGGATTTTCAGGACGGCCAATCTGGATATCATTTGACCTTTTTCAACTTCTTATCCATCACCAAACACATGACACCACGCCACAGAACTATTCTATTCCATTCAGAGAAAATGTTAGTGATTCTGAATGATTTCGAAGTTCTTACGAGCACCAATTTATCCATTGTTAGTAACCAACGTCTGTTTGATTATTTGAACAAATAACATTCATATTGAGCTTATCGTGATCCGGATTCAGTCATTACCAAGTTGAATGACCTCGAATTTCCTAATGTCTCCCCTAGTGATCCGGCATATCAACCACGAGCACTTGTAGAGCATTTTTGGATAGAGACTGACCATTCGGCTTTTGAAATGTTTCTTATGTCAACCGGCTGTTGATACCTTCAGAGAAACGTGTGGTCAATGGGGGCACTGCTATCATAGACAACACAGACTATTGATGGACACAGCACGTCGGTTTCTTGCAAGTCCATATAGACTGTTTAACTGCTTGCCGGGGTGACGTAAATTCATGTCAACAGCCCCCACAGAGACCCGTAAGGGCAAGATTTTTATCTGGTGTCTTTAGAAAATTATAAAAATATGAATCCGTCGCGGTCAAAAAACAGAAACCTTGTCGTTGATAAATGTAGCGAGAAAGATTTACTAGCTATTCCTCTTTACGGTCGAACAGACTCCATTTCTATTAAAATTGCTTTAACTTGGGTATAAGAATAATAGTTTACGATATCTTACTACCATCGATCCATTTCTGCTGAAGGCATCAAAACCGATTTAGCAGTGAAAAACGACCATTATGTCTGTTTGAGGTCGGTTTACACCAATAACCTACCGGTAATCTATCTATGCTCTTACCAGAAATCCAAAAGTGATCCAAAAATGCTCGTGATTTGTTCATACCTTGGAATTAATGGGGTTCCTGTATTTTCTGTCTTTTGATTTGTGTTGTGTTGGATTTCTAGTTTGCTGCATGGATGGTCAATTGGTTTTACGGTAATGACTGGAGGGGCAAGGGGTCGTTCGCCATCATATATCTTAGTTTGGCCAAGGTATAACAGCTGTTGTGTGCGGTAACAAGTGTTTGTGAAATTCGGACCCTAACTAGACGAAGCAAATCATGTCCACGTTGAAAAATCAAATCGAATATCTGCTTCCGAGTTATGACTGCAATAGTGTGGATCAAATCGACGGTTCGATGCAGCCTGGTCTGGTGATCGCTACCCAAAAAGAGTGAATCAAACGTATCCATGATTAGGGGGTTCTAGTCATTGAGCGTGGCGCTTAGATCACAAACGTCTCACCAGCAGTTAAGATGAGGTCTACTGGTGACGAAATATTAGCTTTTTGGTCAAATGACTGTTGAGCTCTTCAACGGAATAACGAAAACGGTAGTAGTGATGCTGGAAATCAGTACAACGAATAATCTTCCATTATTACTTCATTTTTGCAAAACAAACGTTAAAATTTGCGAAGGGCTGAAAACACATCACTGGCGAATAGTGTAGTAAGTGGCATAGGTCGAATAAGAACCCACGACAGGGGGGGTCTGAAGACTTCGATGGTAATTTCGCAGTCACCGCTGTTCCAAACAGGCGATCCAATCCGGCATCGAGCCGAGGACAATTAGCAAGAGAGCGGTCGTGTTAACGGATATACTGTGGGACTTTAAGATTGTTTGGTGACCAAATTCATCAAGATCTATGAACTCGTAGCAATTGTCGGTTGCATGGAAATCCTGTTGGAGAAAACTTTCGTCGAAAAAACGTCCATCCTGAATTTAAATTTTATTGTCAGCTTCAGTTGATTTGCGTTTTACTCGGATAGTCCTTTGACAACTTCTATCGGCACCACAAATTTGTTTGAATCGACCGGAGTTTCAAAGAGCGACAAATCCATTTTGTCGGGTCACATCGGCAATTCCTCGGTGGACTCGAGGAGATGATACCTGGTGCCAGGACAGGGTTATTTTTAAGATGTGAATGAAAAGATAAAAACAACTGGGTGAAAAAATCATGGGAATCGTGATTGGAACCATTCACTAAGTATGCATATCTGATCGTTTGTCCAACCATCCCCTTTCGTTTGGATATTAACTTACGCATGAATACAAACGCCTATGGTGTCATAAATGCAACTGCAAGCGCCTTTGAAAAACCAGTACAGGGCACGGTCATTGGGATAGACTTGTGATTATTTGTTTAACCACTCAAATGTTCTCCATAGTACTGACGCCTTTTAATAACCTCTATAGTGTCCTTTTTCAATCTACAAATTCTACGGGATAATAAAGTGACTTTAAAAAAAGATAAATAGCAACCAAGGACTATCGATTAAGGTAATGCTGGGCTTAGTGATTGTACACTTAAGCTGGACCTAATCAGTTAATTTCCTGAAGATGAATTTTTGCTTGAACTCAGTCAAAGGGGACTGTTCTTGGGAAATATCAGATGGCCGTTCGTGTCAACGTACAAGTTCTTTCGAGTAAGCAAGTTTGAACAGTAACAGACGAATATTAATAGCTAATCGATAGATAATATAACCTTCCATTAGTTGCGTTCATTAAGGTGTGAACAGAGTGCTAGACACGAATGGCCAATGATAAATTACCCTGCCTAATTCGTGAACATAAATCAACATGTATGATCCTAATGCATGTTCGAACCGACTACCGATGATATTGATCGTAAAGATATACGATGGCCAAGTGGTCGTACACCATGTTACGACTTTTTAATGACAGGATCATGCATGATTAAAATATTTAATAAAGGTAACCAAAGCTGAATGTGAATTCACGGTGAAATCAGAAAAGCAGCACTGACCGGTGCTTGGTTCATCCACGCTTGAAATTACGTGAGCCAACTCGGAGGTCGGAAAAACAGATCTATGACTAGTAAAATAGTCCATGCAAGCTTTGCACAACCTGCGCCATATAGTCCTGACTTCTGAATAGCTTCTGGTCTTTCGGTAAGCTTTATGAGTTTGTACTTCATTCAACTATTTATTCACGAACAGTGTGTGGATACGGGGACTCATCCTGCCGGATGCCATCCTGGAAATCGACCGGTTAGATCGCATTTAATACCAGTGCCACGATTACTAAGTAACGTAATGAAGGCCAGCGTCGTTCGATCTTGCCAAAAGAAAACACGTTTTTCCGGATTTGGGTTTTTGCTATCATCAGCACCGGATCGACCAGACGTTTTCATTTTTGCTCACTTCAGTTTGACTATCGCAATCACAATTTTTGTTTTCAAAAAAAACTGTCATACTAAGACTTCAAAATGAGGATAATGTTTGTACGTGTCGCTGACTTCAGCGTCTAACGGTTGACAAAATAACCGTCCGGGATGAATCAACCAGAGAATGCCGAAGAGGAAGACCAGCTGTTGCCTGAGCTTTATCTACTAAAAACAACATGACAACCAAATGTTTCGCAATCGCGCATGATCTTAAAAAAATGTAATCTTTTAAGATTTGGTCATCATTGAAGTGCCAATTTGTGATTAACTTTTCAAATCGTGATAGTTAGCTAACATTTATGTCCGCTCATAATTAGGTAACACGGACTGAACATTGCAAACCTAACGAACTGACTTTTTTAACCATAATCAATAGGTGGTTATAAATCGAAAGCAGATTACTAGTAATTACTAACCTGATTTTATCTAGATTAGAAGGTTAAGAAAACACAAAGTAAACCATATTTACCATGCTGGACTATAATCACTTTGCCAGTCGACCACGACAAGCGATATTCTGCCTCAATTTGTTGGTATGTTGCCCAAGATATCAGTTTATATCGAAACACTGAACTTGAGTCAACTGTAACCTCCCTCGACTATGTCGACCATGACTGACATACATAACAGTTTGTCAATCGTTGGAAGTAATCCGTGCTACAGGAAATGCCAAAATAGAAATCATTTAATATCGCCAGGTGCTGGGAATTTCCTCTAACCCATTTGGACTAGACTATGCTCCTTGCTCTCTTGCCAGCTGCCGGTGTATGGAAACATGTCGTACAAAATACCCCAATAAGTTGGATCAGTCGGCTCCAGAACAAGTGTGCTGTTAGACATCGACAGTTCGACGAATCACCATCTTCTAGCCTCGATCTCGACTTCGGTCACGGCTGCCAGATAAGTGACTCGATTTTCGCTTGAACACATGCGATAGAAACATCAGCAACTTGAATACAGTCAAAAGTAAGAAAATTTCTGACTTTTATTATTTCCTGGATTCTCTTCACGGTAATGTGTTCCGGTTCGCTATAACGAGGATAAGGTGTAAACAGATTCGTCCTTCTGAAATTATCCAACATGCCTACCTGACATTTAAGGAAATTTCAATTTTCTGAACTTTGAAAAGAATTCACCCGATGAGCATGTTGTTCTACAGCGCAAATACATAAAACACGTAATACGAGCATCTGCTTCGTGTACTAATTGTTTACGGCCCCGGAGCAGTTTGAAAAACGTTGGCTACTTATGTGTGCTTCGCCATACGGGCTCAAATTTTCCCTAGATATGTTTGTAAAGAGTCAAATATCCGTTAGTTGAATGTCTGACTTTAACATTAGTGCACCTAAATGGTCATTAATACTAACTCGATCGATTTCGCCTTTAGTACTAGGTTAAGTTCGGTTCATGTTTCAAAGATAGTCTTGAATCATTTTCAGATGACTTTCCAGTAAAAAACATTCCCAAATGAGCACGAATGAGCACTGGAGTCATTTTCTTTTTTATTTCACATCACGCAAACCTAATTTGGTTTGCTTAGAACTAAACATACCATGCCATCATCGAATCAAAAATCAGTACTACCTTGGAAATTTGAAAAAAGGCTTGTAACGTGTTTAACAAAAGTGAATAAGACTGAAGTACAAGTCTTCCACTTGCATAATCACCAAAATGATCCCTCGACTTTAACTTTGAATGAGCATTCTGAGTAGCGATGCACAATACTTCATTATTTGGCAAAGCAATGTAATTTATACTTGCTATTTCATATACATGAAAGACTAGATTTTCATGGTTTCGCAACCAAGAACCACATACTTGTCTAAGTACCACACGAGTCTGAGAAGTGTGAACAATGCAATTTGTAGCGGTCTCACTTTATTGAAGACTGGACATAATACAGATCGACACAAATTAATGGAAGCGTATTTCTAGCCTAAATTGCTGGGTTAATTATGCGAAATTCGCCGGCACGAAATGGCATGATTTAAGCTGCATTTCACAGAGGAGCTCAGGATAAAAGCGTCACGTGATCTGGCCGAGAATATGAGACGTTCCTTGCCAGTAGCATTTGCCTGCATGTATCTTCCAGGGAATTGGTTTACCCTTCCTTTTTCTGAGGAAATAACTGATCCATGTAGAGAATAAACGAACAAATGTACAATCCTCTCGAGTGAATAAGGCACTAACAAGATTGAATTATAGCACACATGTAGATAGAAATGTAGATGCGCATCCAAACAAACGGTTAGGTTAGTTGGCCTGAACGACAACCCTTCAATCTGCACCATCCACTTGGCCACCTCGGGTCATTCGACTGACCATACGCTCGAGGAGCACCAGACTCGTGTTTGGCTTTCACTAGAGCTCTTCGGGGGTACGTAAACTTTATCTCGTCCAGGGCATGAATTCGTGTCTCGCAACTAAACAGTGTGCCTCTCCACTTCACCTTCACGCTGCCCTCGGTGCTGCTTGGAATTAGGTCCAACTTATCACCGGTACAGATCCCATCGTTGGTGTTTGCTGTGAACTAGTGTTAACCTTTTTGAAGCAGTTTGACAAGGTAATAAGGCGACAAATTTCCAGCTCTGATTTGATCAGCTGTTACTTCTGAGTAAGCAATTCACTAATGAGGGTTCAACAGAAACTACTCCCACTAGGCTACCATGGCAACTGCTCATATCACAAATTCAGCACTGTCCGGTGACTTTTCCTATAAATTAAAATGATTCATTTGAATTTTATCCATCTACACTCCAATGAAAAAAACAGACAAGCAGAATCCATAAGACTTTGATCGGCCTTTGTTAATACACCAATGGAATGAATTATAAACCTGAGGTGTGTAGGCTTTAAGTCCCCAATTGCCGCTGATTAATTCCAAGAATCTTGTGCGATAAAAAAATTGCCAAGAGATTTTCGCTACTTTTCGGCCGACACGAAGACACAGACAATGCATTGAAATGACCTCTTGCTTAGGCACTCTACCATCCAAAATTCAGCCGAGAAATTAACGGCTAAAACTTAACAAAGCTGACTGAAATGCAATTGTAATGTCCATTTTGCATAGAATTTCACTCCCGTATTTAAACCTCCACTTCAAAGTGACAGTCGGTCGAAGTGTGTACTTCACTACTTTTCTTTCCACTTTTCCTTACTCTATGTCAGTGCAAAAATACTATGCTCCCCCTTTATTGCTGTGGGGCATTAGCTGTTGCGAAAGACTTATGAAATAAAAAACTGAAAGATGTAGGCAAGACTTTATTACGTGACACAGGTTGACATATCACGTTGATGACCATTTACCAAATAGTTGATCAACGGCACGCAATTTACCGGACTTGACAGAGGCGTTCCTAGGCGACGAACGGTGTGTGCGGAAATCGAAGTCTATATTTTGACCACATCCGCACAGATCACCCAAAGTTCGACTGTTTAGCGAGTGTATCGTTCAATCATTGCCACTTGAGCCGGACCGTTTAGGAATCGCATTACAAACTGTACATACATCAATTCGGCTCCACGTCTGTTACCGTTTGGATGACCAGGTGCAGTGACTAATTAATTACTTTGTGTACTGTTTTGGGGTCCGAGGACAGTAAAAAAAGGTGATGCTGATAAAATCGTCTCTTTCTGGAGGGAGGTCAACGATACGAAATCAAATTCACTTTGTAACGAAAATGATGCAATCTGCACTTCCCTTGTTGGTAAGCTCAGCCTCATGTACTTAATGAACTTGGCACATGCATATGCACCGACAAAAACGGTACGACATTTTTCTGATGGCCAAATACAGATAACAAACAGCGGCGTCTGCCTAAAGAAGAAATGTATTCATCTTCCTATCAGCTGGATGGATTTGATCACTAAGCGGACGCATGGAAGGCATTCAAGCTGGCCAGTTTTGTTCTTCCTCGGGAACGTCTTTTGTTTACATTAATAATTTTGTTATGAAGCAATTTTATCTCCTTTCTCTTCTCGTTTGAAGCTAGGCGCCATGCCATAACAAATACTCGTAGGTTGTGATAAGCTGCCTCCAGGCTGCCCTAGGCGTTACACCCAAGTCCTAGTTGTGAGGCGCAAATCTCAAGTCGGTATTGTGCAAAGCGTATTAGGAAAACAATCGGTCTAGCAAACAATAAATAGAGCAAACTGGGGTGGAACTATGATAGAAGTGAAACGAATCTACCCAAAGTTTGACCTCCTGATTCCAAGGAATCTCCAAACAACTGCACTTGAATCTCCGGATGTCAATAAGACGTCACCGTACCCACACCATAACGACAAAATAATTTGTCTAGTTTTCGTCCATAAAGTTCACCAGCGAGTTGTAGGGAGGATCGATACAAATCTGGAGTGATCTTTTAACAAGCTGATTCCCATTTTTCCACCAAAAAAGAAATCTAATTGACGAATTGTTTTGCAGAAAAGAAAGGCTATTGAAACATACACAGGAGACTTCAAGAATGAGTAGAACTGTGACGAAATGAACTGGGATTGAAACTCAGCAATCTTGATTCTTATTTTTTAGGCTTTCAATTTAGGCTTCATAATCGTATTTTGTCAACGACACGGACATGACAGAAACTGAATCATATCTTCCAGCTAGTAGCAAAAAGACATTGCAAAGTATATGCAAAAAAGGAAAGCGCTATTTAGGACAGACAAAAGTTGCTGAAAATTTTGATACGATACATGCCGGAAAGGTTGTAGATAATAGTAGAATTGGTGTGATAAGTCACAGATGAGCTAGAAAATTCTCGTATAAAGAAAACGCGTGCGATTTGACTGAAATAATAAAGTGGGTATCATTATTTTGTTTTTCCTTTAATCACCTGTCCGATCCAGCTAGTTACTATTTGTGTAGATCCAGAAAGTGCAGCTTAATTCTATCGGTGTAAACTACTGGATTGGATTTGTCCAGTGCATTGTGAAAAGCTTTTATTTTGGCACCTATGCTTTCGCGTTGAAAAGGTGGTTTATCTTGGAATCGTTATTCCGTCTCCGCGGTCTTGGTGTTGTGTATCCAATGGGTGGCAGCTGCGTGTACAAACCTATTTCTTTACCGAAATAACCGTGTTGGTCAGTTGTCCAGGTGACAAAGGACCACCACGAAGAATCCCAGTCTGATGGCCGACCACATGACTTGGATTTTCCGCATAGTGATATGCAAATTGCACGGAATGGCGTCATATTTTAGCCCGCGAAATCTTATGATCGATGATGATTTACTAATGCTCCCACAATTTCCACTCGATTGGGGAATACACTTCGAGGATTGATGGCCGGTACAAGTCCGGCTCAACTGGATATGGACATTAACTTGAGTTAATGCATTCGCAACGGAGATCAAATTTTCCTGCCGCTAAGTTAACCATAATTTTACTGATCCGAAGAGACGGCGATCATTGATAATGTGCATATTTTATCCTAAACTTTAGGATAAGTTATCTGCCGGGAAGATTCGATTTTTGATTGGAAGTGCACATAAAACCACACAAATCAGCTTCTTTTTAACCCTTACTAAATTAAAACTACATGTCGGCCTATAGCCGACTTGTTCAGCATTTCAGCTTTTCTTTTAATTTAGTATTCTTTAGACTGCGCAGATATCTGCTTTATCTGACCGAATTAGATCTTACGTATTTGAGTTTTCATAGGGGTGCAAGCGCAGTTCAGATTGGTCGTGGACGTTGCACGACTATAACTGTTGTACACTTTTGCGTACACATAAAACGGTAAAACCAGGCCAAAAAAACATTATTGAAATTTTGGAAACAATATATATTTAGACTATTTGATGAAAGTGGATGGTTTTTGTTCTAAGATTTATAGTCTCACGGTTAAACTCGAGAGGATTGATTCAACCGATTCATTGTGTGATTTCTCTTTAGGTTTTCCACGCACCACAATTCTGCGACCTTATCAGTAGCTTTGGAGATGAGCTGAACACTTTTTTGAATCTCCTAAAGTGCCTAAGTCAAAAAACGTTAGTTAATTCGATGGCAACGCAAATTGCATTCGTTGCATGAGTTGTCACAATTAAATTAACTGAATTGCCTTCAACGGTTGATACATTGCAGTGGTAAGCAACCGATATGAACCTGCATATGCCGTCCTCGTTTGCTGTGACGTGAAAGAAAAAGAACAATGAAATCACAGTTGGTTTAATGCTGTTGATGTTTCTCTTGAATTGCATCACACGCCATATCTCAACAGGGGGTTGTTTGCTTATCTGATTCCCACGACTTAAGACTTGTCAAGTTATCCGTTAACACTAAAAGCTAAACGTCTATTAGCCCCATATCCTGGATTCGCAGTCGTCAAAAAACAGGATAATCTGCCAAAGTGTGCACAATCTGTCATCTGAAATGTTCAGATTTATAAGTACCGGACGGTTTTGGATTCCAAATCTGAAGCGACTAACATATTGCCGTTTCGAATCAACGCCTACGTCCAGGATTAGCCGAAGAAATCGAAATTCTGACAAAATAAGTGGAGGCTAAGAATGAATTTACATAAATGCGTACGCATCCGCAATGTTCGCCAACTTGAGGCGAACTTTTCAATGTATCGAAATACTTAACATCTATGTGCTCTGGGTACTTTCGGAGAAAACTTTAGCAACGTCATAGTTTGGAGGCATTAAGGAGGACATTTCAAATATATATTCTCCAATTCTACACAAGGACACAAGCAAAAGTGAAAAGTTCTAGGTTTTATTTGACATAAACCATTCTGCAGTACATAAATACAAGTGTTTTCTTCACCGATTATCTATGCATTGTAAGGATTCAACTTTAGTGAACAGTTTATTGTGCTGACGATCACATGGTTCAACAACAATCAAGAAAGGGAGCCTCTGAGTAAACTATCATTGAACTTTGTTTTGTCGATAGGGGACCCCTATGTTAATTGATTATAACGGGGCTTTTCTAACTAATGCGAAATTTGCAAAAGGAGTCCGGTTTACTAAATTTGGATGTCCTGTATAATTGGTTATTCTGTCTAATTAGGCCTCATTTCAAGCTTAACCCAAAATTTTGGTTGTAAGAGAAATTTTGAAAGGTTTTCTTTTCCAAACATGCGGTCTATGCAAATCGGAAGTCAATAACTGCCACAATTTACTTCCTACTTCCAACGAATCACAAAATCTAATTACAGCAAGTATTACTTTGGATGGGAAAGTTAGGTAGGACGTGAATACCTGCGCAGGCAAGACACAAATTACGAATTTGGTGGATTTGATCCAAACAAGACACTTTTGCTTGACAGCAAGAACTCAAGCCGATAACTGCAGTGATGAAGCCAGATTGGCTGATGCCGGAATTCAACACATCACGCGGTTGAGTACTTGAAGCGAAAACTTGTTGTTCTTGACCGTCCGTTAGTAGCCCAATATGAAAAAATCACAGCGACCACCAAGGATTTGTACTACCAATTTCTTTCAATAGCATGACAGTAAATACCCAGTTGATGCTCTCACTGTTATATGGCCTTGAATATGTATGACTCCGCGCAAGCATCACAAAAATCTTATTACAGTTTAGACTTCACCGGAACCATCCGGAAGGTTGCAACAGTGTGAAAAAAACAAGAAAAAAACAAACTGTGCCCGATTTGCTACATATTTTAGCCGTGCCAGAATTTTTCAGCCCGAAACCATAAATGTGTGACTCTCATGTGCGACGTTTATTACACCGCCTCCAAAACTGAAAGCAATGTTGATTTAGGGCATTATTTTTCAATTAGTTGACCATAAAGCATTACGTCCAAAGTTGCAGAGGAAAACTAGATGTTTTATGAACCTAAGGAGGCCCGTGAACCTGCAAAAGTGGAACCGGTCTTTAACACGTTTCATCGCGTATCTGTTAGATAACGGTTTCGCTTTTTACACTACACAATGTGCCTAATAGACCATGAAGGAAGCAGTATGATTAAACTGGAAAATTTCATTTTACCCACTGAAGCGGTGAATTCGTATGCAATTGTATTTGTGCACTCTGCACATTTTCTAATGATGCCATTTTATTTGAACGATCATCGTTTTGTGGAGTGTCAACTATCTAGTACTAATTGTGACGTTGTCGGTTTAAAACAATCTATATTGCCTTGCCTGACTGAATTGTGTCATTCTCATTTGTCCACTGTAGGTGACGAGTACAGTTGCTAGGATTGTGCATTTCAGTGAAAAAATCTAATCAACCCGTTAATTATCAGCTTATCTCTCAGTATGCTAGTTTTCAATTTGCGACCGGCGTTGGCCAAACGGATAAGATCGCAGCGTTCGGACGTGAAGTTCTCGGGTTCGAATCCTCCCACCGCCGGTCAACTTCCCCACTTGGCAGTCCTCTGCTGGCAGCGGCCCCCTTCTTGAAAATTGATGTACATTGTTGTTTCAATAATAAAGGAAGAGAAAGACAAAAGATAAAAGATAAGTGACAGCACAAAGTAACTGATGGGGAAAAAAACAATCATTAATTTGGATGAATAATCATCAGTGTTTGACAGAACTCGGTGAAACAATAGAATCAGGGAATTCTTCCAGCGCAGCAATTCGCGGATTTAATGAATGAGACGGAAAGGGGTCGGGGTAGCTGAATATTCAAAATTAAGTTTTAGAACTGAGCTTTTCCTGCATCCAAAAGGAAATAATAATGGTCTCTTGAATTTATTTATGAAAAGCTAATAACGGTTCCTGGTTCGCTTTCAAAGGTGTTGGTCTTCATCATTCTTATGCAAAAATAGCAGTCAGGGTGCATGCAATGATTTACAAAGTTTGAACGTGACATTTTTCGAATTAAAGAACTTTTGTGACCTTTGACTTCGGCAGGAATGGTGCATACCTCACTAAAAGTGATTTCAGCATGCAGATTCAGCACAACAGGATGTCGCGTTCAGCCAACGTTTTCTAATCTTCGGTTGTTGTCCGGCAGGTGACCACCATCTTTTAGTAGCTCCCGTCAGGACCTGGGACGCTGAAATAGAAGCTACTGATGAACGTCAGGAGAAGCTTTCAAGTCACCTTATTAAATCAGAAAATTCACACTTGATGCGTACGTTTGCAGTGCGAGGCAGCAAAAAGGCGTTCATTCTGTAATATGCACGCGGGGCTGTTTGCATAGATGGGACTCAAAAATGACACAATCTGAAATGGACAATACAAAAGGAGAACAACAAGAGCCCCACCTTCTCGGCACATCGGCTCGCATTGTCACTTACAAACAAAATCCAGAACACATTCTGCCGCGTACATTGCTCTACATCGAAAGAAAGCTCCCTGTAGTATTTTGTACTCCGCAAACACAAAATGAAGAACATTTTAAGTCGGGACCACACGCAGACTTCACAGAACAGATGGGGCAGGTAATGGCATGTGATCACAGATTTCATACTAGTTCACCCGGTCACCAGCTATAACCGCTCTGACCATCCGGTCTCCCATGGGTGTTAACTTCGTAATGTAAAAGTACCGGAGCTGTGCTTGACAGATTTACAATGAAAGGAGGTCATAAGTCAATGATATTTGACTCCCGAATAATGGCACAAGGATCTTAAACGGGCGCCACGCTTGTGTCCAGTGACCTCAGAATGTTAGCCTCCGATTTGAGGTTCTCCAACTATGAAATAAGATTCAATACTTGCGAAAAATACTGTAGGATGACCAGAATGTATTTGTTTGGATTTGTTCTGTCAGATAAATAAGAGGAAAGCAGGCACCTGTGAGATGGAATAATCTACGGGAAGAAGTAACCATTTTTGTCCAGCCACGCCTAGCTTGTTGATAATCTGCTGTCAAATACCGCTTGATACCAACTAATTTTGGAATTTTACTGATTCACCTAAAACTGCTGTTACAGAAACAAAAAACAGGATTTAGCCGAATCAGGTTTGAATCAGTTCGAAAATACATATGCGGGGAAAGGACAGTACCTTGGTGAATATCAGTCCCATCTGAGAGGAATTTCAATGTCTCCTTTTCAACTTCAGTGCATTTCTATGCGGAAAGTGTTTTTACTCCTCCAAAGTATATCCAAATATTTTTCGATACAAAACATGGAGCTACAATTCAGCAAACGCCCTAAAATATATGAGCATAGCATTTATATTTAGCTTTAACGTTGCCCAGGTTAGCCTTGGTTACTCCATTTCCATTTGAAAGTGTTTATGGCAAAACTTTGGCGGGGATATTAAATATGAATTGTCGTTTTGAATAAAACAAAGATTAGGTTTGTTTACAGAATCGATTAATCCTAGTAGATCGTCGTCGACTAGATAGATGGACGATATCCCCGCATGTTTAACTTCAACGAATTTTCGACCTCAGATGGACCGAAATAATCGATCACGTGATTAATAAAAATGCGTCCGGGATAAACGTTTTCCAGGATTGAGCCAATACGAAGAGCTTTTGGGTTCCCGGATGTAGAGTCTTCTCTTTGACGAGCAGAGTCCCAGAACTATGATCTCTGTTGACAGCTCCGTGGCTCCAGTTTCTCTTGGCCTAGCCAAATATCCACCACCGTGATTCGCTGACTCCGGACTCTGAACTAATTATCCGGTGCCGAACACGTTCACTCCATTCAACGAGGACATTGTAGGAGAATTCGTTTTACTGGGAAATGAAAACCAAAAATACCAAATTGATTGTTTTACTAGAATTCCGAGCCACCTTACTGACAATTCCGACAAAATACACAACCGATTACGTGCAAACTAGAAGAGCGTAGGATTTTGCCTATCTTAACAAATGGCATTAGCATTTTGAGTTTACTAAAGACCGTCTAGGACTGCACACATCCTTCGGATAGTCTGATCAAAGCGTAGACTTATCCAACAGTTCGTCTTTTGACCCTTCATTAGTTATTTTTGATCACGTTTCTAAGATACAGAAAATCCAAAGAAGACACGTGCAAACAGCTTGACTGCCATGGCATTTGCGAGTTTATTTTTCATGTACAACATCGAGCTCGACATTGAAAACCAAAAATTTAGCTTCCCCGTACTTCGTAAACCTCGCGATACCTCAAGCTAAGAGATATTATGTGCCTTCAGTTGAACACCCTTTTTGCATGTAAGCTGCTGGGAAGCTGTAGCAAGTTGGAATATCTCAATGTTCATAAATAATTGGAGGCAGTTGAGAATCACTACTCGAGTTCAAGAATACGATAGAGTTGTTTCGATCCATTTGTTTATATTTATCGAAAGTAACCTCTGTTCACTGGGTTCGAATTGGGTTTAAACACAGCCTTTTTAGTAGTAGTTTGAACATTTATTTATTCTTTTTTGTCTAAAAGTTATTGTACTCGTTTCTCGGATGGATTCATAAATGCCAAAGTGAACATATTCATCTGAAGTGGAATCTATTTCCCACTAAAGGAATAATCAGTGACCGAACAAATTTTCTCACTGGTAGTGGGGTTCTAGTCAGTAGTTGTAGTAGTGGCACTAGTATTAATAGTAACAATAATGGTGTTATTATTGTGTTGGCTTTAGTGGCTGTAATGGTTTTGAGATTATCAGTAGTAGAAACGTTTACGGTGATGATATAAACGACTGAGGTGAATTTAGCGAAGTGGTAGATGTCGTAACATCCTCAGCATCAGTCAGACAACCGGACAGTTGTAGTCCGTAGTTAGTGTTGTCTCGCGGGTTGATTAATCAGTCGACTGGCAGTCAGCTGAATAGTCACGTCTTCCAGTGCAATTAGCTTTTTGTCGTTTGACAGAATTGCATATATCATGTGCACATCAACAGGTTAAGCAACAATCACTGTTTTTGGACACAAATAAGCCAAAAGGTTTAGCTCAGGTCTAAGCAAATATCTAATTTTGCTGCTTCGTTACCGCGATAACCCATCAACAACCTTGTTACATGTTACGGGCTAGTCCATTACTCCATTGCAGACATGAAACAGTGGACAGACATGTGGAGATCGTGCAGCTCACATGAAAGTCGTATTGGCCTGATGCGAATTTCTGCATCATCTTTTCCTGTCCTTCCATCCCCATTTAGCGAAAATAACGAATCTCGACTTTCATTACTATGCCACGGTTTTATTCGTGCATGAAATACCAGCACATTTATCTGAGTAAGAATTCGAGAGCTTTTGTTTTCGAACGACCTTCCACTGACGTCACTGACGGATTATTCCGTTACCGATCGATTCAAAAAGGACGGAGTTTCACAAGGTGATAGTATGGCTTCATCAAGGAAAGACAGTGCTCCGAAAGGTGTGCTCACCCTCAGTTACCCATTACGAATTTTTAGTGGAAGGTTAGCAGAGGGGCTAAGGAAATCTTCCTGTACCCTCAAAATAGTCCGGAGAATGAAGACATCAGACATGGTCAGCTTGTCAGCTGCTGGTCCTCTGGAACGAAAGTGTAGGTTGTCTGATTTGGCGAAAGTCATTCTGGTGCAGGTGGGCTTTAAGTGACTAACGCTTTTTGTCATTTTTATCGTACGAATCTTCAAAGACTTGGATATCGATTTTCCGCCTACAGTTGGCCAGGTGAATGTGGTTTTGCATATAATTCCGGAAGAGAACACTCTATACGTTTATGCTCTGCACCTACGTTTAAATGTGGGAAACTAAACCGAGCGAACTTGTCATCAGTTGGCCTGTGACTTCCAAGGAAACAGATCCAACTATGTCAGGCAGTTTTCATGCTTTCATTTTACAGGGTTTTCCCAAACTACATAACCAATTTGGTAGATTCTGCTGTACACAATGTACTTTATTATCCTATTATACAGTAACGACATTGGCATCCGATTTCCCGTTAGCTAGAGTAACACTTCAGACAGCACGTGACTAACCATCTGCTGACGATTGACACTAAATTAATTTCCGTGTCTAATTATATTGCTGAAATGAGCAAGCCCTGTCTGCGTTGAAAACAAATCGAAATAAATCAGACCGATAACACTAGAGAAGTTAGACATCATGGTGCTTGATTCACACCGATTGAGGAACGGTCAAGAAAGACTACTGTGGAATTTTCTGTCAATAGCCTTTTGAATGGGTTTGTGCCAGAAAGAGATGTTTATATTGGTGAATGGCCGCTCCGTGGTTTACGTGCTCACTGTTTTGACGTCGTTGTCTGTACACTTAGCTAGTTGGGTTTTCATGTATGATCAAGGAATCTTAGGAAGACAGGCAAAAGGAATCCAATCCGTGTTGGACAGAGTTTTTCGAATAAAACTGTGATCTAAGTTCCTTCGATTAGATCTAAACCAATTATGTTCGAACTCGGTAATCACCAGAGTTGAACACTTTTAGGGACATATTAATTCGTTACAATCATCAAAACCAATACCACCGAATGATGTCCAACAAATGCAAATTCGTACTTGTCTGTGGGGTAATCATGAATTTTGTTCGATCCGTTAGGTCTAAGTCAGTGCGTTCTGTGTTTCTAATTTCCACAGACAGAACAAACGAAAACGGGAATAACTTTGGCAAGCGATCTTACAGGTGAGTTGTAAGCCTCTTACATCAAAAAAGAGATTGTACAAAAGGTTTAGGATGAAATAGGAAATAAAACGTAAAAATATATTGATTGGGTAAAGGTACATCTCATTTGGAACGTATACTCTCCAACACACCTTGTGAACGCTTTCACGACTGTTCAAGCAATTGCCTTGTGACACATTTCCGTTGACAGTGTAGCCGTTTGACCAAAGTTGTAATATCGTGCGATGAGATCATCGACAGTTGCCGAGAGATCACAAATGAAGAACACTGGCGATTCTCACAAATAATTCAAGCAGATGGCATTTACCCTAGTGAAATTTTCTTGAAATTTAGGTGTCCTTAATCGAAATTTACTGAGAATCAACCGGGGCCACCAGTTTGAATGTATGGGCTTGTCCGTCTGTAGAATTTAGTTGTCAACTTTGATAAACCACATTTTGTACCTTAACTACTTGATTCCATTGGTCAGTTTCGATGAATCCTCAGCCATCGTTAACTTGCTTGCGCTTACAGTTGTAATCTCCTTCATGCGTCATGTTTTTATTCCGTTAAATTTTGTAGACAACAAGCAATAATTCAGGGGTTTACATGTAGGCATATATTTACATATGGATAGCGTCGAAACAAACACCATGTCTGTCAATCATTAAACGTCAACTTCAAGGTAAGCTGCATCAAATGAAAAAGAGAAAATAAAACATGGCCGTCCATTTAACTAGCAGCGACTTCCCCGTCTTTCTTTGGAATGCTTTTTCCAGTTAACCCAGATCTGAATTACCGAAGGCGGTAAAATCCGAAGTGTACAAATGATAAGCTCCCCTCCCGCTTGCTCGTTTGAATCGTGTTGTTTCCTACTTCCGCTCGAACATTGTTAACACACGCGCGTTGTCATATGGGCTCGGAAGCTACTGCGGCTGTCGAACGGCACACCCGTCGGGATTTAACAACACGATAGGGAAATCATCCCAGTTACAATTGTCATGTTTTTCCTTGGTCGACGTCTACCTTGTAGACAGTGCCGTTGACCTCTCGTTTACGACACCTTTGCCGATCCACTTATGTCCGCATGGTGATGCGGCTGAGTAACAACAACATCGTCATCGTTCCAACGGGCACGTCAAATTCTTAAAATTAGCACCTATATGAAACAAATGGAATTATTAAAAATGAACATGATGCTAACAGATAATGTACCAATTCTTTAGTTATGAAAAATAACCAACATTTTCAACTGAAAGATTTAGGGGGATGTAATACTCTACACGAACGATCATTCTTACCTGCACACATGAGTAGACTAGATCACTGTTTGCGTGGTTTCACCAGTGTTCGCGTGCTTTTCTGGTCTTGTTATTGAACTTGTGCCCGGTTTGTTTCCGAAATAATTTGACAGCCTGGATCAGCATTATTCTCGGTCCGTGGATTCCTAGGAAGCAGGTAGAAGCTGCCTATCCGTGAAATGATCAGGCTAAGAATATTGAATATAGACATGTACCTAGTCTTTCGGAACAGCGAATTCATGAAACTCGGGTGAAGTAAGTCAATGAATTATTTAAAAAGAAAACTTCCAGTACGTTTTCCTCGATCAAGCAGAGCAAGATTGTCTTTCCGATAAGAACCATAGCCAAATGAGTCAGCTATCCACATTGCTGATGATAGAGGATTAGATGCGGTAAAAGAATTGAGCTAATGATGTTCATCGGTTGCTGTCCCTGACCATTTTGCTCTAAAATTGGCCTTAAAATAGCTCTGTTTACGCATCTGAATGAGCGTCCGTATAGTAATTCATCCTCGAAAGTACAAGGTGAGAGTTTAGAAGCCCAAACAATACTGACAAACCGGAAACGGATGTATAAATGATGTATCGCCCAGGAGTAGAGTGTGGACATCCCGGGTATGAACTTGAATATTTTGTGTTTACCTTCGTTCTTTACACAGTGTATGCCTGATTTTAAAACAAACACTTAAGGAGAAATTGAAAGAATTTTACTTTTAGCTAAATAGCTTTGCATAATGACCGAGTTAGTGATTTTTTCTTCTGAAATAAACCTCTTTCGCCACTATTTTGCGCCCACACATATGTGGGAATAAAATACAGGTATGGTGCACGAAGGTATTGTGCTTACTACAGTCCTCCGGATTTCTGTGAATTTTTCGTTTCAAATCCCGTTATTTGAAGAAATAATTTCGCCATCACTTGGCGTTTCATAAACGGTAGTTTTCCGTATTCCGTTAACCAAAATGCAGAACTACTTGTTTGTTTTTATTTGAAACAATCAGTCTGATGAGAAGAAAATGTATTCAGATGAATGAAGATATCGGTGTGCAGTTCCAGTATGAAGTGAAATTGGTGAGTTTAATAGCACGTTTCACGATTTTAATGCTATCTCACAAACCTGAAATTCAGGGACATACACTGGACTTCAATTGCTAGTGACCATGGGCCGTAGATGAACACTGTTCCTCTTTGTATATTGTACTGGTTCGGTTTCAGAAAATTTGTTTTGTAAACTCCGAACTCCAAATCACAGATGATCAGTCACCAAAATGGGCAGAAAAGATAGGCGGTTTTATCATTCGCTAACCGTATCTACCTCTTCATAGTAACATAGAACAATCGAAACCGGTCTCACGTCAATCAGAATAAGTCACATGTGTTAGGTTGTCACTTTCTCAGATTTTTCGTCGTTGCGCACGACATCGACTATATCGATGGCAGAAGACTGCCAAGTTACACAGAAGCGCTAAGCATTCGTAATCTAAATTATGACCTTTGTAGGCAAGTTAGCTCTTAATTTCTCCACTTCTGTCGTTGCAACAAACTTTCCAATCAACCTTCGTTATCCACTCTTTTCATTGAAGGATGTATCTTTCTCATTTGATTTCCGTTTCTTTTTACTATTAAGTCAACTGTTGTGACTTCAAGAAACAGCAAGCTTGAAGATGCAGCCAAACGACCCTTGACACACTGTACAGAAGCTTTTGGCTTCCCTATTCGGATAGGTGTAACAAGTATGTTTCAGACTGAACCAGATCGAGCATATAAGGTGCGAGGTTAAAGCCAACCGCTGGGGAAATTGGCTTCATGGCACCGAAAACAAAACACTTAGTGTCTCAAAGTTGACCTCAACTGGCACTAACTATATGTACTTAGCTAAATGTGACAGGAGCAGAACATCACTCAAAATATTGTTGACAGTTCTAGAGGAACGAGTGATAATTAGCTTCAGAAATCCCACTGGATCTGGCACCTGTCTCAGAAGGTCTTCATCTACATCATTAATTAACGGTGTGAACGATAAATAGATAGTGTGCGAGTTCAGCACAACAAAACAGTTCCAAATCGTAAGTGTCATCAAGGTTTTGCCAGAGAACTCGTTAACCCCAGCTGAGACTTTATTCGCGCATAACATTTACGCACTCGCATAAAAGAGTCATGGCTTGCTGTTTAATCTGTTTATAAAAGTAACACATGAATCATTTTCTACACGAGCCAGAACAACCCCGACCGAACTCAGTTTTCCCCTACAAATCTCACGGTAGGAAGAGTAGACCTCCAGAGAGAAATGGTGTTTTTTTCAAGGCATCGGTCTTTCTCTAATAAGAATATTTCATGTATGGCAGTCGATCACAAATCTCAGCTACCTCCGACGAAATTTGGAACAAAAGTTGAAAGCAAGAAACATAAATTTATAAATATTTTCGGCACAGTTTTTACAGTTATTCATTTGATTTGACCGTAACTCTTTGTCAGTGATTTCCCCAGGCAATCATACTGGTTGCAACCTAATAAGTGAGGTAGTCTGGGATCAGACAAACAAGCAAACGAATGGATATTTCTGTGGATGAGATAGAAGTTTGGGAAATCCTATACGATCACAGAAATCGCATGGTCACACAGTTGGATGAGTGACGAGTGAATTAATCGTTTTTCCGGCTTTTCGGTCGTACGGTAGCAGAAGGCCATGATTAAGCATCTTCTGAAAATCTTTCGACTAATAGAGTTCGACCACCGGTCTTTTAAGCCACATTGGGCTCAACACATATCTTTGGTGTGTTAGCTAGTGAAATCGCATGCGATTCATTATCACTGCAATTTTCAGAATCAGATTTATGGGTCCAATCTTTCATTGTGGTGAACCGCGGTGGTCATTAGACATTCCTTTTCTGATACAATCATTTTGTACCATATATCTTGGATACGCCGTGCCGATTTCGTAGTGCAAGTATTGATGCTGGATAATCCAGTTACCGGGTTTCGGCTTAGGCTGGTTTTTCTGCTTCTGTTCTTTTCACGTCAGTCAGGCAGGTCCTTCCAACATCACTGTCCCTGTACATCTTCAATACTGAGAAAAAAAACCATCAAAAGCCGATTTCCAGTGAGCGCATCAGACATCATGAACGCTAACACACTGAAACCAGTATGGCAGTATCCAGGACACGCTGCGGTACTTCGAGTTGGTTACTAAGATACTCGATGAAGTTGCAGCCTTTAACGAAATTTACACCAGGTTATTAAACTGCATTATTGGGACAGACAGGGTACATGTGAAGTGCCCGTTTGCATCATGCTTTGTACCCAAGTGTGCTTACCCAAATCCCAAGAATATAAAGTAATAATTGTTAACTACTAAACTTATGCTGTGAACTTCTACTTGAGGAAGCTTTCTAATGTCACCCTCGTGTGATTATTGTAAATCTCGTAGGGTGGTTTAAAATTGAGGTACTCACTTCAGGTTACAACTAGGTGGCACTGCTTTGTTGCAGGCGTTCGAGTCAACTCATCGCCTCATTACTCAACGCTGCTGTGAGAACTATGACGTGACTGCTGTCAAACTTTCTTCCGCAATTGGAGGTTCATCCATCGTGAATTATGTTCTCCACGATTAAGTTTCGGTACTTCCTTAGGCTTACGATTGTCTCGGATCAGAAAAACATACCGATACTTTGGTTCCAAATCTTGTTTATCGGCTCTAACAAAGCGTGCCCCCGGCCTCGTGACTATCACATGAAACCCCAATCTTCCTGATAATATACACACACCATTAGTTCTGTTGTTTCTTCAGACTTGCAATGATTTGTTCTCATCTGCTCAAGAAAATCTCGTAAATGTATGTACGTGGGAACCAATGGACTGTGCAGTTGGCACCAATACACACACACACGCTATACTTTTGATTGTTTCCTGATGTGCTGCACAACTTTATCCACGTGCAACTTCTGATGTTGTGGAACGCACGGAATCCGAATTGTTCTTTGTTCAAGTTAGTGTATTCTTAAAAGATCCTGAGGGCTAAACTAAACGGTTTTACTACCGACCTGGATGATTTTTTTAGTTTGCTGGATCGGTCTTCTTCGGCATTTATGTACTCCGGCAAAACAGATACGCACTGCTTCCCGAAATAGCCACAATCGCAGGACTCCATAGGTCACTTCTCTCACCCTTCCCTTTTGATTTATCTTTCTGTACCATCTATGCTTTGCCTGTCAATTCACTGTTTTTGTTAATAATCGCCTGGTACGTTAGGCATTTAATATCTTCCCCAATTAGCGTCATAAGATATACACGGATTAAAATCTATCTTCAACTGGCTGTCAACACTATTGACAACCACTGGATCCAGTTTTCATTGTTGAAGTTGTTATCGGCAAAAGGCGCCACATATATGACCAAGTGTTTTTCAACCTCAGATTTTAGTCGACCAAAGAGGTCTACCAGCGACCCCGTCGCGGAAGCCATGGATTTGAAATTTGGCAGAAATTAACCCGCAAGTTCTTTCGGTGGGTTTAAACACATTTGATTCTTATGAACATTTTAGATCTACCAGCCTTGTTAACGTTATGTCATGTGTTACAGATAATGGTGACGTGAAGAATCAGAAATCCACAGATTATCCTGTGCTGAGTTATGAAACAGATCTCCAGTTAGTCAAGCTGCAAGTCACTTCGGCAGAATACTTCTCATTAAAACACCAAATTTTCGCAGTGTGGCCCAATACGGTGGTACAATTATGTTAACAACTCAAAGGTGGTGTAACGTATTGGGCTACAGAGTTCAGTCGATGAAAAGAGGGTTAAGTATGAATAGGACAGAGTCGTTCAGATATGCATTACACATTCCCGCAGATCAACTGACTGTGTGCAGATGTTCCTCGGCGCACTTGTTGATTGAAAAGATTGATCAAGGTTGTCCGCCCATCGAATGGTAAAAGCCCAAAAAAGCCTGCAATTAATGAATTGTCCTGAGTGCGTTCAGTCTGGTAAACAGGGCGAAGTGTGCCACTTAACCTAAAGCAATTGCTGGACACCTTAAATCATATGGCTCAAAGCCAGATTCAGTTGCGTCGTTGTGTTCACAGTGTTCCATTTCTCTATAATTCTCTTGAGTTTTAGTCTCGCAATTTTCTTCATTGTTAATCGGTACTGCCAGTATAAACCGGCACAAAATCACGATATGTTAAGTTTAGTGGTTCGACAAACTGAGTTTAGACAACAAAGCAGGGCCAATTTGACATCTCTACGGTGTAGCAAACCACGCTTTGCGGTAATCGAATTATCAAATTCACATGAATTCTTCGGAAAGAGCAGGGCAGCAGAACTGGTTCTGCTGCCCTGGCGGGAATGCGCTGTGTATAATCCAATGGACTAAAATTTCAATAACCTATGGACCACAGAGCTGCTGAGCCAAAGAACAAGTTAGAATTGACAGGTTTGGAAGATGGGTGACCTTTGAAGATCTGATGAAATCTTTCCATCCTCGACCATCCATTACGAGGAGCTGATTATGTTACGCTAATCCGAAAACCCTTAAGGATGATTGACCATTGGAAAATATGGCTCAACGTAGATCGCAAGGCCAACACGAGAAATCCCAATGAACTAGTTCACACCTTAAGGCTAACGAAAGCAAAACGATCTGGCATGAATGGTGCAATTGGGCACAAAATGTGGTATGCTTCTCAGGTATTCGTAACATGATGGGAACCACCTCAAAGCCAACATTAAAAAACTGGTCATGCAGAAGACACCTTGAGAAAAAGGTAAAACGTGACCGGTCGCATCATTCTGATGCTGATTGTAAGTTTGGCAAAGAAAAATTCACCTTATTTTCCTAATTCTGCGGAGCTAACTGCACAAAACGTGAATAGAAATTTGCAGAAATTAACAGCATGTTGGTTTCCGTCGGCCCTAAACTGAGCTTCCTTTATAATGTCTGGATGAAGTGTACTTACTGATAATATCTTCAAAATGAATTAACAAAGCGGTATTCATTAGGTTTACGGATTCGCCCTAAAGACGGTCTTTGAAATGTGAAAGCAGTTTGCATTGATCTATACGGGGCAAACAAATTCCAATTATTTTGGGAGTTTGCCCACTAACCCTTTTTCGGTTCATTACGGGACATACTTGAGCCGAGGGTGATCCGACATGTACGTGACAGGTTGGGGTGTTACACATGCTCAACATAATTACGAAATTTATCAACAACCATCGTACAATCAATAAACGGACTTTGACCTCGAGAATTTTATCCGACCGAAAGTGTTAATTTGAACAAGGTTCGACTGAAACTTTTCATTTGGTCGTTTGTTCTCGTGTGGGCAGACACGTCAGTGTACAATTGGTTCTTCACAAACATGGCGACAGAATCGTAAAAACAACATGCATCAAGCCAAAATGGTCCACTTATTGAAAGACCAAGAAGATGTGTCTATTCAAACGGGAACAACCATGGAGACTTTGCTAAGCTCCATATTCATGGTTCTTATTTGAGCATTGTTTCCTAGTTGAAACAATCGCTTAAAGACAACAAATATTTGTTCATCGTCAATGACCGGTCGGTTCTGTCCCGTTTTTTTATCATGGCAAACGACAAAAGCCATGGATTGCTGAAAACCGTGGCACTTCACTAGAGGTTCACTCACTGGAAATTTGCCAGTTTCTTTTTGTCTCATACGGTGTTGGATCTGCCTTATTCCTGCAAAAGAGAAGTCAGACCTCAATGAAATTTTAGTTTTTTGCAAAATGTCCCCAAAATTGCAAAAAGCGAAACGGAAGGAATTTCTATTTAGATCACTTGAAACAGCCAGGTGATACAGCACTAATTTCGTAGGACTTTTGGCTCCCTTGCATCAGACTGGCATTCATATTTTGCAAAGCAGACATTATTATACTATCGAAATGCGTGAAATAATGATAACATTTCTTGTGAACTTGGTGAGGACTGTTGGATCACTTCTCCGGATTTCTGGCACGTACTGTCTAAAGGGCTTTACTTTTGGAAGCTGGGTTTCTTTGCTCTACAAAGATTTCCTATCTGGTACATTTTAGTAGTAGAAGATTGAATGTTTTCATGAAATAATTCACCATGTGATATCGTCGCTCAGATCACCATAAAGAAACCATGGAAGCATTGTACAGCTGTTTCACCCAGCTTGTTAGGAATCATGAGCAGTGCATATCTACCGCGCCCGAACTGGGACGCGAACCCGGGACGAACGATTCTGAGTCGAACGCCTTAGAAATTACGCTACCGGGCAGGCTCTGAACGGTTTGTTGAAATTCACCGCATGATGCTCCACCTATCCGTCACTGATTTGCACGGTTACTGTCCGCTAGCTCACAGCGATCGACCCCCACTGATAGATGACTTCTTATCTGTTCTGGATGGCATTCTACTGCTTTTGCCGGACGCTTCACATTTCTGTGGACATTTCGTCGACTGAACAACGGAGCAAAATGATTGTCAAAAGTTCTGCCGGTGTATTCATATTTGTCTATTGTACTGGCAGAAAAAATGTGGTGAATCCTGTTATTTCTAATTATTTTCCATTAACTTACACAAGCATGAAGGAACCATTATATCAGGCAGCGGCACCACGTAGTGCAACATCCAGATTCAAAATGTCTAGAAGAAACGCATTTTCTAACCATTCAGCCAGTACAATAGACA
>LUCM01000704.1:169198-197009 GCA_008360955.1 Fasciolopsis buskii | reverse complement strand
AATGCATAATGAATCATTTGAAAATGTTTCTAACATCTTGTAGGGGTCACCTCAAGTCTGATGGAGTTGTGTCGATTTGCTGGCGTCGGTACAGGATTGCAAAGTTACATTTGCCTCCAGTTGCAAAAGATTTTCACCAACCCACAGATCACAACAGTCTCTTTGGGGGCAAACTGCGCTCTTCAAACGTTCGTGTTAAAGCCACTCTGCCGAAACCACAATCCCCTTCAATCTTCAGGCATAGCTCGTTGATAAAAGTGACACAGGATTTGTCACCAGAACTGCGAGATCCACAGGCGTGTGTAACGCCGAGCCTTTGTCAGACCAAAAGGCTCGTGTCCATTGAATGTGTACGATGACAAGAAATTCACCACAAACGACGTGAAACAGCCCGATCCCAATTTTGAGCTGCGTGTTCATCAACATATCCCTTTAAAGTTCCCTTTTAGGGTTTAACTACTTGTTCGGTCTGAGCACCATTTTCGGCAGTATAAGGGGACGTGTTTTTTCATGAACCACGTGGTACACTTTCAAATCAGTTGCTTTTTTAAGGTCATATCACGGCCTGAGTGAAGCTGTTTTTCGGACCACCAAGTGAATATTGATTCGGGTATGTTCATCGCACTGATGAATGTCAACGTTAAGTCTTCACAGCGCTTGGTGAAGCAACCCACTACCATCAATACATCACGTAACCGTCATGATTACCGGTAGGGTGCACACGCACTGACGATGTCACCTAGGTTTGTGATGGAACGTTTGCGATCTAAAAGTCAAGCTCGGCAGTCGGAACCTCATGGAAACTAATACCCTGAGCTATGATCAACAAATTACTGAGTTTGAAAATTTTAGTTCTTACAAGCAAAATGGGATATCCACCAGCCAACGACTGTAAGACCATCAGATTACATTCGGTCAGAGGCTTTACTCGAACACAGTCTACACAATGGGTGCTGAATTTAATAATGTCAAGTAGTTGTTACGGCCACCAGAATTGGTCATATCACAAGTCACATTTTATGCAATCTAAATTGTTCCAATTCGGCACAACAAGTCTTCAGCACTTCTAGTCCCGTGATTGTGGAAAAACAATTCGTGCATTTTCCACGAAATGATAGCAAAATGCTCCAACATTTATACGTGTATTCGATCAAGCCACCCACAAGGAAATACTCTCCCAACTGCTGGCAGCCATTTCCTTTTTGTTTATCTCTGACCGTCTTTGTTAATTCAACCAAAGGTTGTCGTTGTTTGCATAACATTCGCTTGGACAGATGAACTCTAGGATTTTAGCTCACATAAAACCAGGTTAGCTGACTGACAAGAGCGGTAACCTCGGGGATTCTGATGAGGTTCGGATAACGAAACTACATTAGCATTCGTCTTACAGGATTCGCGGTGTTTGAAGTTCAATTCCGTCGGCCATTTCTGTCATATAATCAACTTTCTTGCCATAAAATAGTCCTTTTCTTGCTTCCTAGGAAGATACCAAGGTTGGGCTGTAATCCGTTGGGTCGTTTGCTGTAGACAGTGCCACAACAATTGTAAACCGACTTTGATCTTTTTGCGTCAAATTTCGAGCGCTAAGAGGCGTTCAGGCGTGCGGTTGATGGTCACATACACATGTGTTTATGACACTCAGATATCGGATGTGGATGGTAGGGTAAAGCTGAAACTGGATATGAAAAACCAGCGCTCTTACTAATTCAAGGTGGCCATTATTTGTTTGTTGTTTACGGTCATTTTATGAGTGTGTCCGATAGCCTATGTCCACGAAAGCATCGCGTCGTACCCTTCGCACAAAATTTGCATTTGCCACCTATCTATAGATCGGGTAAAAATAGCCCCATTAGGGTATGTTTTTGTGCAACATACCACACCCAATCCACAATCTCGTGTGGTTGTTTGTTTTAGACCAATGCTCAGTCTGTGTTCGTTCATTTGGTACATGTTTTTTTCAATCCCAAGGTGTGAACGGGCCTAAACATACTAGGACTGAGGGACTGAAAATACTTTAACGTACAAACTGGTACGGTGAAAACGTTCTTACGAATCACTTCTCTCAGACCAGTCAATGATAGCCAGTTTTGTTTAAAAATAGGTTCTCTTTATTCCGCTCTACTGCTCGCCCGTGGTTTACCCAGGTCAGAGAAAAGCTGGCTTCGGGCTGCGGAAGCGTGGCTTCAAAAGAATCAGCCACTATTCCCAAATAATTGCGGCTTTTTTAGTTAGCAATATTTGCAGCAGACACTTCTGTGTTTGCTTGGAATTCTCACATCAACTCCGGTCCGTCAGTACTTTCTCTTACCACACAAACTTGTTTGAATGGACAGCCCATTCCAACTTTTTATCCCATCTCGCCTATACGCATATCTTATCCGAAGACTAGTGCTTCAGGCAAGGATTCACACTGTACACGGACGGGGTTCATTCACTGCTTGATCAAAATTTTGTGGATTTTTCTGGCCGTTATTGCTTTCTTGAGCTAGAAGCATTTTTTCGCTAATTTCTGAAATTTAGCTAGACATGCAAAATGTGAATAGGAATGCATTTGAAAATCCCGGGCTAAAGCTCACGGGGGGGAACTCCTTAGAACAGTTTTCGTAACTGTTCTGTCTAGTTTCCTGTAAGTATAAATGTGTACATGTGCACAGATGCAATCAAACAACACCGCATAGTTCTCTTGGCGGTCATTGAAATTTGCTACGTGGTGCATAGCATCGAAAATTCATTGAATTATTATCAAAAAGTTGTTTTCTGTGAAGAAATAACGGAAGCCTTTCTTTCGGGTCCTGATCTCATTTGGGGATATCAATTGAAAATTGGAATTCAGAACCAAATCCATCTCAGACTGGGAGCCCATTGATGGAAAGAAGATTTAATTAATATTATATTCTAAGCAATGAAAAATCTACTGAAATATTTGCTCATTCAAACATCAAATGCCGTGGGTTGAGATCGAATCGGGGATCAAACCGATGAATTGAAACACTCAGAATACCTCCTCGGTATGCCTGCAGGGGCCGGTCGGATCCCGGATGGTTGTGTGTGACTCATTAGTGAGAAGATTGCGATGGAATTTCGGTCTTCGTTGATAGTCCACTCCTTAGACCACCTCAAATATTTGAAATTAACGTATTCTAACCATGTATTTGACCTTCGAAAATCCCCTAATCCACTATTCACAATGAAAGCAATTAAGAATATCAACAGCGCAATCAGAAATATTGGTGAAGAGCTCAGAAGTAACGCCACAAATTACGCAGATGGTTCCCTGTGATGGGAGTAGTCAATGCATTACGCGTGTCGAAATCTCAACGATAGGTGCAAGATAAACTCAGGCATTCGTTATTCTAGCCGACTTCGCCACAAATGTTCTTCATTCGTATCTAAGTCAAGAAATTCTTTCACTCTTTTTTTCTTTTAATCATATATGCACCTCTCCATCAATCTTTTTCTTCCTTCTTATTTCTAGTTTCTAGTACATAATCAGCTCCTTTAATGTATAAATATCGAGATCCATTGACAACGACTTGTCACCCTCACTAGTTCAAAGATGTGATTCAGACCAGGGCATTGATAATTCCGATTTAAGCAGGGATATAAAACGCACTTAAGCTTCACGGACGTAAATTATTAACGATTTTATTCTTTTGTTGACAGACAAAAATGTCAGCGAGCAAAACATTTGGGATCATTTGTTAGCGGAACTCGTTCGTATTTTGGACGCGAATATCGGTTCATTATTTCAGAGATCTGAATACCAATTGTGTGAACAGAAGGGTTTCTCAGGCCTTGGTGAAACTGGAGCGACATCGGATAGCAAAACCTGGCGCAGGAAACGCCTAGCCGTTTGTTATCAGTTGCCGCATAAAGCCAAGTTAAGTTAGTCAGTAATCAATAACGGTCCAGACAGTGCAAAAACGCTCAACTAGGCGTTAGTAGCAAAAAGCTGGCCCAAACGGCCAGCATTAGTTATGTTGCGTTGGGACGTGACAATTTCGATCACTCGGGCCTGGGGATAAGCAGATAAGGTTGACCAATTCGCTTCGAATACTAGTGATACTAGTCAGTGAAGTGGCTACAGTGAATACCTAGACTGTTCTTCTGTGTCAATATCAGGTGATTTCCCCCATCGGGCAAGCTCCTTGTCCGTGCCTTGTTTCTCATTTCGAACGCCACACGCGCTCGCCTCTAAGCCTGTCACAGAAATCAGCACACTTTCAATCCCGCCCCGATCTAGGGCTCTTGGCCGCTTCCGTGTTAGTCCATGGGCTTGCAGTCGATCGAATTCCAAGCCCATGTGTCCTCCAGCTGACGCCTGAGGCGTTTGCCAGTTCAATCCGATTGGAATCGTGCCTCAACCCGTATGACTCATCGTATGGAAGCGCCTGGCCTTGCATATTCGGCCTCCGACCCTAGCCTTCCAGACTGATAGCTATGACCCAAGTCAAAGGGCCAAACGGTAGCCAGAGCAACAGAACAGTTTGGGATTAAGAGGCACTCACAGGCATGCCTTTGGTTGCCCGCAGGACCCTTTCAATCCAGATCAGTCGGTTGGGCTCTCCAGGTTTATTTTGGCCGACAGGTAGCGATCGTCCAGTCATTTGGAGGCATCATTACTAAACCACGTAATATGTTACGACATCCGTATTTGATCAAAGCGAAAATCTAACTCATCGGATATCTATTAGCACCCACTAGCTGCCATGTTCTCCGAGGTAGTTTCACCTTTATAAAGGCTTAGTGTCCAAAACTAGTTTATCCCTCGAACTGGTCGAAATGCACACATTTTCTTTTCTCTCCGAGACTAAACCCAATCTTTCTGACTAGTTTGAAGATGATCAATTCCCGTGGTGAAATTTGTTACTCAGGTATTTGGGGAGTACTTGTGAAATATTCTCTTAATCGCACGTTAACAGACTTTCAAGCCTCATATCGTTACCATGCGCATCTTTCGTGACCACATATGGCGCTAAAGGCTATGCTACCACTCATTTGTTCCATCTCTTGATCGTGATTCTCTCATAGAAGAACTGGTCTGCACATTCGGCTCTTTCGGTAGTGGTCCTCTTGATCGAATCCTCCACAAAAAGGCTGTTCATCCTGCAACAACAAACACCTTTCGTAGTCACTCGTACGGGTCCAGTGAGTTTAATTCCTTTAATAAGAACGGCTTCTCACCGTGTCCTGTCAATCTAGCAATCTTCCAAGGCGATTCTAATTTCGTTATATTTTTTTCGAATTTCCAGATTTACCAATATGATGGTGACTATGCCTGCATCTATTCTAAGGCTTTTGACAGAAATCCCAGTCTTATGCGGAGGAATGTGGAACTAATTGGAGACTTGTTTACATCATCTTCATTGTCGAGCATTCTCAAGCGTGCTGACGTCCCACCTAACCTCGAACACGGTCCCTGGTACATAACTCCACTTTTTGTCCTTACACTTTTTCAATTCACCGGTAAAAGTTCCGGTTCGTTGCCTTCAAGAATTGTGGACTTGTACATTTTCTTCAAACCAACGCGTCAAAACTGTGTTCCACGTGACGTGCAAGCAAATTCGTGTTTTTGTCATTGAGACTAAAAAAGTTGGCATTAGTTGATAGACTTTCTCTTCGGCTTATCTTTTATGCATCTACACTAGTTGATTACAATATACCTGTGATGACATTATTCTAGGTCTGCTTGCTAATCAAAATGTTCCAATCATTTTGTGGTATTGACAGGTTTCTGAAAAGGTTGACTGACAAAGTTAATTAGTCTCTTTATTTGTACTTTAGTGTACGAGAGTCGTGAACAAAGAATAAGTAGTCTTACACATCGTCTTCATCGACATCTGTTGGTGATGAGTTTCATATTTGGCTATTGTTTTTTGATATTTCATTTTGTTATTGTTATCCGAGTGCATAGTGTTTCACGTGAATCCTATTTCTCTTCTGGTATGCTTGCTCGTTGGATTGGCGTTGTTCCTCTCCTGGTCCTATAGGTACGGTTACTTTCATCCCGATGTCCCAGTTGCCCTTGAGGGACTCGTACTCCCCTGTCTATCGGCCCCACCGTTTTTGTGCATCGTCTCTGCAGTCTGTTGTGTCGCAACCTACGATCTGAACCCTAGTCCCCAATCGAAATTAATCCAACGTGGTCATCTGTTAAACCATGACCTTTATTAGCCTAGACGAGATGCAATATTCGGTGACTCACTCGGCCTAGTCAGGTTATTAGGGTAGTGAATGGACGTATTGGTGCTGAAACAAAAGTCATCTCATTTCTTGTACGACACTGAATGATGATTTGGGGACAGATGGGAGTTAAATCAACTCATTTATCACATCATATCTAGGGTTAGGACGAAATAGTCCGGAACCAAGCAGTAGACTGAACGTCTACAGTGATTGACACCTAAGTCGTGGCAGCCGAATGCAGATGTTTCAATTCGAATTTCAATTCGAGCAACATGCAGGAAACAAAATGATTTGGAAACTGTTCTCAATAGCAGAAACACAGAAGACCTGTAATCTCGTAAGAATTTGTTATCACGGACTACTTTCTACATTTTATGAATATAGCGGAAAATATCAGCTAGTTTTAGTCACTGCCATGATTGTATTTCTTTCCAACGACCAGCTAAAAGAAATACTATGGTAACTAAGGAAACACAAATGCTTAAAATAATATGACTAACCATCAACGTACATGTTCACCGACGTCACCTAGTTTGAACAGAGCTGATTAGTGTTGATTTCCTGTTGGCAACTGCTATTGCAAACTGGGAAAAACAATTAACAGCAAAAATGGCTGTTCTCAAAGAATCAAACCGAAAAGAATTGGACTAAAATGAACTGAAATGAACGGAAATAAACCAAACCGAACCGAAACGCATTGATCTGAGCGGAACCACACCGCACTGTGGTGTAATGTGCAGTAAAAGCTGAAACTATCCAATCACCTCCTCACCCCCGGCCGTAAGACAATAGTTGGACCAAGTAGGGTAAAATTTGTAAAATCTCAGTGACCGCCAGACCAGACAAGATTGCACCACCAACTTAATCAATCGGTGGCCTATTTAGGTCAACAAATTTCGTCTATGCATTCATTTTCTCAAATCTTCTACTTTGTACCATCCTAATCCAGATCGGGATTGGAAATTCCCTGTTTGAGGGTCATCTACATTATGATTTTGTGTTCCTAGCCAAATTAGCATTATTGTAAAAGTCAGATTAGGAGTTCTGGTCCAGTCTTGCTACTAAACACCAACCGCTCTGTTTGGTATGGGAGAATTAATCTTTCTAAAATATTGTTTTTACTAATTTATCCGACCGATTTAAGATAAGTGCATAAATTATCGGGGAGTACTTTGCAAATGCGTTTAGTTCAATCAATTTAATTTTGATTCGAATGCATTTTAAAATGAGCTGAAAATTAGAAATCGGTCAAATTTGCCCTTTGTGAACCTAATTCACAAACTGTTCACAAATTAACCGAATTCGATCTAAAAGATCATCTGCATCGTGCTAGTACTTCATGCAGAAGTATTCTATCATCTCAACAATTTCTGTTTTTTTGCAAACTGCTTTTTAGTCAAGTGCTCACTTGTTCCAAAGGAGTAAATTGAATTCGCAAATACAAATTGCCTGATTCTGTTCCCGTGACAATTGCTACCGTACGGGATCCATTTTTGTAACGCAATCGTATCGTTCTCCGATCGTCTTATGTGTGCGCGACAACATACAACAATCGGAATCCGATTTCGACTATTTAATTATAGTAACAGAAGTGTGCTGCTTGAAAAACGTGGAGCTAATCGATAAATGAGTAAACGTATCCAACATTGATTCTTCATCACGAATTGGGGGAGGGTGTTTTCATTTCAACGATTCTCGTAAATAATCGGTAAGATTTTTTGCGAATATCCCGTAGTGAAATCTCCATTATCAATGCAGATCCATACAAACTCGCCCAAACGAAAAAACTAACAACCATGTGTAACACGTACAGATGCAGTTGAGAGGGTCACTCATTTTGTTTGATGAATGGATGCACTGGGTGTATACTTGCATGGATTGTGTACGATGGCTATATCCTGCAATAGACCCGTTAGTCAGATGATCTACTAGATTGGCGGAAGGTGATCAAGCCGATTCCGTTTTATGGCACGAACTTTTCAAGCCGAACAGTGCACCGGGCTCTTCGGCATGATTCCAAGCTACTTGGGAGACAAACATAACCACTTTTGTTTTCAGGTTCCACGAGAAGCCAGAGGTTGTGTAGAATGGGGAACCCACTTAAGCAATGGACATTCAAAAGACGAACGCACATGCCAGAAAAGAATCAGTTGCCTTCCTGCGACCTCAAATTTGGGACAGAGTCCGCAAGATGATTTTCTATTCTATTAAACATCTTGTTCCACTTGCCACCTCCAAACACATGCAAATTCATCATCAAATCTGTTGGACCTTATTCGGCTGTGCAGTTACATTCCTTTGGAAAGTGATTGATAAGGCCAGTCCAGTGACTTTAACCAGGTGGATTGCTGCGTACCATTGGAGTAGTGATTCGATTGCCACTAGAGATTCGCCTACGCGATTCGCTTTCGAAGATCGTATCCTAGGTAGATCAGAGGTGAGGTATCTTCCCAGCAGTCGGAAAATTGCCAGTTCATATCCTGCTTGTGGCTTGGAAAGTTAGTGTATTTCTTCTTATATGTGTATATATATATATAAACCGCGGGATCCATTTTAGTTATAAATATATATATATATATATATATGTATTACGATGATAAAGATATTTCAGAAATGTCTAAATATACGCGAGCGGTGGAGTGACAGATTGCTACTGAGTGAACTCTACTATCTCCTATAAGGTTTTGTGCGTTCTAGAGTGGTTATTTCGCGAATAACAAACTGTTTATCATAAACTCGTGTATGAATACAGTTGAACCAATGGAATTGGGCAACATTGTTCATGATTTTTGACTTCTCACCACCACCGTCAATCTGCCGTTCCTGAATGGCTGCTTCTTCTACCGTTTAGACTTAAGCAAAGTCGAGATCAAGCAAACAGCACGCGCAAAAAGATCCGAATTTCAGCAGGCCAACCGCCGTGGATCTTTTGCAAGTTTCTTGTATTAATAATATTTTAGCTGAATTGAGATAATAATATTATTGCTATAGTTATGCTTGCTTTCTCAGATCATTTCTAAAAATGGAAGCTGCAAATTCTGTGATTATCTGGTGCGTTTCTTAAATCATGTGGATAAAATTGGTGGAATGTATTTTAGTATTTTACTGGCCGACATTAGCCGACTAGTCTAAACATTGAAAAATCCACCTGCAATTGTCGGGCACACAGCGAAATTCTCAAGCTTTAATTAACCTAACGGTCTGCCAGGTGGTAACTTCGACATTTTAAAAAAAAAGACTAAGAAAATTCTTCTTTATGAAAAGCGATTTATGGATTTATGTTTTCAGATTGTGTTCCCAACCAACTGATTTGCAGCCTCGCAGCCCACGAGTACTGTACCAAAATCCCTGCCGATTCCAAACGAATTATTTCATTGCTCCATTTTTTATAATTGATGGTTGTGTCTATTCTATAAATGACCGTTAGGTAAACTTAAATGGATTTCATTTTTTCTCATATATCAATATTCATTTTTACAGTAGGTTAGCTTCTGCCAGTTCATATCACGTGATAATGCCGACTTCACCCGGACGTTTTGTTTTCATTTAACCCGAAGCACGTTAACTGCCAATGCTGATATCATGTGTCACGGTCTAGGATTCATGGAAGCAGCAGTGCTTTAGGCAAGCCGACAATTGGCCACACGGTACTGAATTTCACCCACCTGTTTTTGATTCGTCTCCCGTGACAGTCCGACTAAGAGATAGCCGTGCTGTAATTGGACAAAATTTACATGCATTTCCCGGAACCTGATTGGCTCTTTTGCCCATCCCATATGGGCAATGTCCCAGATGTGACCATCAGCTAACGTGATTCACAGATAGGATAAAATGTGTGCCATCAGTAACCGGACCGATTGTCTAGTAAAAAAAAGCTTCACTAAGCCCATTGTAATCTGATCTTGCTTCATCTCCTTACAAGTTATCTGTGAAACAATGTATGGAGCAAAAAATGCTTTGTGGAAAAAATCTACTACTTGTTGCTTCTGTTTCTATGGTCATCTGTGTTGATATCGTTGCGGGCAAAATTTTATTAAAATTCTCTATCTGCAACACAATGGAATAAAGCAGGAGACGAGCACCGTACAATGCAAGCGGACTAATTCATCATTGTTATCATCATCATCATCAGCAGCAGCAGCACATGACGACTCTTCAACGACGATTGTGGATATTTCTAATCATTACCACGTTAACGGGATTTGGGATTTTACCACGAATGACGCATTCCCTAAAGAATTCCGCCCCCATTACAGCCGAGGCTCAGTCTGGTGGACAGAACAATTTGTACCGCATCAATATGCCTACGGTATACGTGTTGGAGAACGCTACAATTGGTAGTGTCATTGTACAGGACATTCGTACCCATTTAGGTTTACCTATGAACAGTATGGTTAAACTTGGTCCAGGTTCTCTCACCCAATTCTTTCGATTAGATAACGATTCCGGGCGTCTCTCCACCATAGCCTCGCTGGATCTAGAATCTCCGGAAATATGTAAGGCCGAGAAATCCTGTTGCCGACAGGAGTTGCCGACCGGTGCGCAACAATTTCCTATAAGCAAACCCTCGTATAGTGATTCCTCTTTACCCATCCACGGATTAAATGTGGTACCCGACACATTTCATGATCTGCCCATGAGAGACACTTGTCGTATGATGGCATTTGTACTATCCCAACCAGGGTCAGAAAAGCAGTTAACACCGGTAACTCGCTTGTATGTGACTGTGGTAGATCTTAATGACAACCCACCGGTATTTCGTCTCACGGAAGATAACAACAAAAGAGCCGGATCGGATGGCAAAACCGGCTACAGTGTGAACAAACATCTCGGTGAAACGCCTGCTCTGAAGCTGGCCTTTTCCGAAGGTTCTGCTGGCTTACAGACGAGACATGATTTACCGTCTGCTTATGATGCCGACTTTTCCATGGTCAACCGTGTCAAACGATACTGGTTGGAGTGGGATAAAGATAAGAACAAATTTCCCCTTGATTCACATGACTCCGAGGTTGTGTTGGGAACCATTCCTAATGTGTTGACCGTAGACGACCAGAACGGTATGACTTGGGCTACTTTTGGCCCGTTCCGTCTGATCTATCTGGAACCGGGAAGGAATATTGCCCTGGAATTGGACGCAGAGCTTGACCGCGAGCAACAAGATCTTTATAAGCTAATTCTCGTTGCCGAGGATGGGGGTGGTTTGCGCGGTCAGGTTCGGATTGATGTGGATGTTCTAGACGTGAACGAGTTCACCCCGGTGTTTGCAGACGAAGCACCTACTAAAGAGCAACTGTTACACATGAAACCACGTACAGTCTATCAGAAGCGATACAACGTTAAGGAATCATTGACTGTGGGGAGTGAATTGGGCCAGCTACGCGCATATGATGCAGACCACTCTCCTGGTAGCGTGATCACCTACCGACTTGGACCAAGCAATCCACCTGGAGATTTGACCAACACATTCCATATTCATCCTAAGACAGGTGTATTAAAACTCGTCGGGACCCTAGACTATGAGACAACACAACAATATCGGTTGATTGTAATCGCTCAAGATGGACCTGCATCAGACACTACTCAACTGGGTTCTCGGAGCACAGTGCCGCGGAATTTGGTTGGCACCTATCGTTCCGCGACAGCCATTGTGGAAGTTAACGTAATTGATGTAAATGACAATGCACCTGTGATACGATTTGAGAAAGAAGATGAACTCTTGCCCAATTCACCCAAGGGATCAATCGCTACATCTGCTATTGGCTCCGGAACCGTGTCCGCAGACGGTTCGAAAATTCCTTGTGAAGTGTGGATTAAAGAAGACCTACCAAAAGGTTCACCTGTGACATTTTTCAGTGTGTCTGATCGTGATCTGGCAGACAACGGCCGTGTAACGTGTAGTTTAATGAACTGGACTGAACGCTTTAGACTTCATGAGTTCAGTGGTCTTTACGGGTTGGAAACTATGGATACATTTGACAGGGAACAAGTAGACAGCTATTACTTGACTATTCGATGCCATGATCATGGTGTACCAGTACTTCAAACTGATCGAGCATTACTAATACATATTGAAGATGTGAACGATTTACCGCCGATTTTCCAATTGCCCGTGTATCAATTTCACGTCCAAGAGAACAGTCCTCCGGGTACACCGGTCATACCTGCCAGTGTTAATTTTCCAACGCATGTAACTGCAACTGATCCGGACTTGAATAATACCCTTAAGTATTATTTGGAACCACGTAGAAAAGACATGAAATCCAGCTCACTTCCACGAGCTGAATCCGGCCCTGCTAGTTTTGATAGACTGGATGGCTCGCTAGATCATCAGCTATTTCAGATTGACCCAAACACCGGGCTGATAGCAACTCAGGGTGAGTTGGACCGGGAAGAGAGAGCCCGATTGATGTTTCAAGCATGTGCCGATGATGGGAAACACGTGACCTGCACGGATGTGATTGTGCTACTGGATGATGTAAACGATAATCGCCCTCAGTTCGACCGAGATACGTATGTGGTAAGGGTGGAGGAGAATCAGTTGTCCCACAAACCGTTTTTGACATTCCGTGTCACAGACGCAGATGCCGGGAACCATGGGTTCGTATTTGATTTTCTGGAGGATCCAGCTACTCTATCGGAAACAAGGCGCAAAGTAACGGGGCGAAATCAAACGGCTATATCGCACGACTGGGAACAATTTGAACCCGGGACAGTAAGATATCACTTTGCTTTGCGTGAAAATACGCTGTACGTGCGGCGACCACTTGATCGTGAATTTCGATCAAATTACCACTTTTTTGTCACCGTGACTGATTCCCAAGAAGCACCCCGAACTCAATCAGATGGATCCGGTTATCGTCAATCATATCCAACAAACTTAACGAGTAAGGCGGAAGTTTTTGTAGACGTTGGAGATGTGAATGATAACACACCGACATTTATCTTTCCCAATTCTACTGGACCGTCGGGCAATCGTTTAAGTGTCTCTTGTCATGAGACTATGGGTAGTTCTGTGAGTCGACTGCAAGCCACAGATCCGGATCTAGGTTTAAATGCCACGGTAAGATTTTCCCTGATTAATACACCCGAAGTGGATCCGTTATTTTACCTGGACGCCCAGTCAGGAGAGTTGTTTGTGAACACAGGCCAATTGGCTGACAGATGCGGTGAAAGTTTGATTATGGTGGTCTCTGTAGATGATCAAGGTCCACCAGAAAGTAAGCAAACACGCCCAGCCACGGTGGAACGTATGCTTATTAAAATAGAAGACAAACCAACCCTGGCTGAGCTAATTGCAGCCGAAGCTAGACAACAATGGCGTGTTTTGAGCGAGGCAAATTCCGATGGACGGCTTGTGAAATCTTCCGACGGGTCGTCCGAAGGGTTGTTCACATACGGTGCTCTATCGACTCGGACTATTCTCAGTGTGGTTCTCGGTGGCTCAACTGTGTTTCTAATCGGCTTGTTAATTGTGTGGATGATACTGTTATTGTACAACCGTTCACGACGTCGCAAACATTTGCGTGCTCATGAATTGCGGAGATTTCCTAACAAGTCACGTAATGAGCCAGCATCATTTCAGTCTGCTATGTCTGCCGGTGAACCGTCGGAAAAGAACACTCTTTTCGGAACGTTAAATTCTGTGAAAACGGAAAATCAGTATTGTGAACAGTTTGTACGAAATGTCGTTCAGGGAGAAGATAAACCAGGTAAGTCATGTGATGTTCGAATCACTACCACTCTTGAAATCATCTGAGATGAATGCCCTTTCCTTCTTTTAAAGAGTCCTATAAACGCGGAAGCTTTACTATTCGTTTAGTTTATTAGCCAAAAACCAAGAAAACATACAATAAGATGCATTCTTCATGATTGTGCAAGGTGGTCTTTGGTTTAGGCCAGTTCAGTCGTTGTCCTAAAGTACTGTTCGTGGACTTAAGGTCCGAAACGTAAACATACCCTAACCAATCGGGATGATTTTGTCAGTGCACAGGCGTAGTTGACTGTGATCTGCTTCTTAATATCTCTGTCATATGGGTACACACTGAACCCTAAAGTTTCTTATCAACATTGTAATAGTGACAGTTTGTTTCAATCTTCGCTATTCCGAATTTTGCCTCGAGAATTGTGACCCTGTTGGGGGCTTCCCATTTTTCTGCTTGAGTGACTTAAGGTAAACCTCATTGTAAGGATCCTGGAGGGAGGCGGGAAACCTAAGCAGGTAGAAAAACACCAAAAGTAGCCGACAAGTGATAATAATCGGAAAACTGCGATCTGTGGTTTTTCTGCCATGATTACTTCTAATCCTATTTGATTTCTGCTTCCGTCAGTGAATTCCTATTCTACACACGGTGGTACAGCCTGACATGTCTCTACTTTGATCACCTGGTATTCAAATGAGACAATAATTTTAGAATAAGGCTAAGTTTGCATTCCATACCGTTCGCCTAAAACCGCTGCTGACTAGATAAATGATAATGAGTGAATGTCCCTAATAACGGTCTCTTTACTGACACGTGACTTGTTCACCATCTGTCCGGTTTAGTGGTTTGTAGACTGGGCAAAATAACCAGAAACAGATCAAAGCTAAAAATGCCAAAACAAAAAATACACAGGATACGCGGGATAGTCATCTTGCCCATATGATAAAAAAACGAAAACAACAACTGTCATAAAGGAATCGGCAAAAACAGCACCAACAAGCCACAGTCAAAGTGGCAAGATGAAGTCGTTTTGCTATTTTATTCGTGAAGCGCTTTAACTTGACTCGTCAATGTGAAATGAAACGACAAGTGTGCATACATACATAAATGGAGTAAGAAAAAAAAGAATTAAGGTTTGCATGTAGTCGAGACATGCATTTACCTATTTCGCTTTTGGTAAGCAGTTGGTTTCTCGCATAAATAAACAACAAAAAAGCAATGTACACTTTGACTGCCGGAGAGTTGCTGAACCTGCAGAGTCCATTGCTGAAAATAACCGTAAAAATGTGATTGGCGGCCTTAGAATAGTCGCAATCCAACAATGATTACGTGCTCTACTGACTGGAAAATTGCTTAGAGAATAATCAGAACATACGAGTTTTGTCTGGGTTCCGCGAAAGAGCTTGCTTTGTACGATGCTGTCTATTTTGGAAAAACAATCTGGAAATTGTGACTGATTGTGGAATATTGGCCCACCTAACCGCAGGCACATCTGCATCAATATCACTATCAAACATTTTGATAACTTGAATGGAAATCATTCAGAAACTTTGATTTCAAAAAGTGTGACCTCAATTTGACTAACGCCAAATTCCAGTGACACGTCGTTTAAACCGCTGGATCCCAGTGACTGAAGACTCTTCTACTACCGAATCGGCACATCTGTAGCCCACATACAAATCCGTTATATTTACGTATCGGAATCTCCGCAGGAAAACGACTCTGATTGTCACTTTAAATCAATAAACAAAGGCAACGTTTTGGTGCAGGTCTGTAAATCAATGATCATTGCCCATTTTTTTCAAATTGCCGTCCGTCATGCATCCAAGCTAACCTAAAAAAATTCCATCACTATTTGAAAAGGTCTACATAAACTTTCGTTCAAACCTTAGGTTAGCCAAAAAACAATTTGAGTTTTCGCATCCACTCCATCCTGACCTGCTGCTTAATAAGTTCCCATATCGTCGAAGTTCAGGTGCACAGTTCTTCCAAGTAGATTGTCTTTTTGCAGGATTTTAGGTGTCCTGCTTCTGGCAAATGTTCTTACTCGCAAAGATGCCGAATCGATAAGCTATTTTTTCGCGAAGCAATATTTGAGAGGCATTTTATGGGTTGAAAGGCATTGGACAACTATACTGAAACAACATCCATAAATAGCAACAATAATGCTCCACATTATCTGACTTTTAAAGGATATATGAATTGACAATTACAATACGAAGACTTCTGGCAAGGAAATGTCATTTTTCTGAAAGGGTACGGAACTCTTTCTTCCCGCTTTGGTCCGCCTACGTTTGCGACTTTTGTGGATTTAAAATACAGTGTCTGATGAATCATAAATAGGGAAGAGTAGATATCGATTATTCCGTTATTTTGAAGAGACAGTAATGTGAGTTCATTTTCATGTCGCTTCCAGGCGAGGGCTGTAACTCATGCGGTATTACGAATGCCGTACACAAATGTAGTAGCATTTAAGCTTTTTTCCAATCTCACCCAAGCCACCAGGTTTTCGTGTGTAACTATTAAAAAATCAAATTTGTCAGAACTATGCTCAGTCGCACGAAGATAAACTTGGCTTAACTAGCAACTCTGGAATAAATCCCGGGGACCAGCGATGAGTTTTGCAGCTAATGCTGATTGGTTCGTGTCATCCGTCAAGTCCGTTTTGGTAAATTGCCACCGCCTCAAAAGGCCACCGGGTTCTTTGCACAGCACTGTGGGGTGGCTTATGCATCCGTTCAATAACTAGACGGACGATTTCCTACGATATTTCATTAAGAGACAATGGTCCAGTCGACCACCTGCGATTTTGGGGCAATTCATTAGCTCCGCCCATAATGACCGAAACAATCCGCTGCTGATCGTCTTATATGAGGTCCGAAGGGAATTAGTTTAGACTTCTCTAAGGTTAGAGGTGAACATAGTTACCGTGGTGCAACCAATAGATTTTTGAGTAGTCATCATCCCAACTTCGAATCTATTTATACTTTTGGCACAAGTCCTGACTTTAAGTTTTTAAAACCCAATTTGTAGAGCACGATTGTTCTTTTTTATCCGTTGGTATATTGCGGAAAGCTCATTTGATCCATTTAAATCTAGTGCGGCTCACTCTGGGCGCAGTATCGGTCCTAATACCGCGCAATTCAGTCGAACGAGTAAATAGTTGCGGTCTCAGTTTTGATTTCATCATTCTGCAGGTGATACATTGAAAAACTTCCCTCCGCACTTTCGTGAAGGTTCTAGCAATTACGAGGCATACGGAAGCATCTGAAAGTATCATAAATGTAACTGTAGATCGCCAACAAAATATGACTGACGTTTGTTGTTAATGTAGGCTCTTGTGAACGTAAAAGAAAATGAAACCTCAAAAGTGTATGAAAACAATTTGGTCACGTGATTTATCGTCGTTTGTAGTCATTACTACTCGTAAGTTACCATTTATGAAGCCCTTACTTTATCGAACAGCCAAGTGTACGCTGGGCGAAGTTAATTATCACAATTTTATGGTGGCTGATCAAGAACTGAAGGTTTTGGTTATTTAGAAGGCGCTGTGATTTACATCACAGTTAACATTTCTTCAAGGTTATCCAAGAGAGCTGCGTTAGTCGTCTGCGTGCTTATCGTGACAATAAATTATTAGCCAGCTAGAGATTGTACAATCTGTTGGTGGCATATGATAAAAGATTGTGAGCTTATTAAAGCAGTTTATTCAATTTAAACTTTTGCGGCTAAGCACTTTTACCAATTGCACAATAACAAATGAATAAACTCTCCCAGAAACGTAAATTTTATGAGGGAAATCAATTATGTCCAGAAGTGATCATAGAGTTAATCACGTTCACGTTAAAAGTTGGCCACAGAAGTGTTTTTTACTCCTAAGGTAAATTTTAACTGACATTTCACGAACACTGGTCTCGGCTTTGAGGCAAATTATTTCACCGTTTCAAATGTCAACCGAGTAAGGAGCATGAGTTAATTGCGCACTAACGCAGTGAAAACGGCTGTCCTGCGCAGTAACTGAAATTGCTCGCGTATTTATACGGGAATCCGTCAGCTTTGTCACTGGACGAATAGCAAGTGGACACTCGGTAAATGCTTGTCAAAAAACGTTTCCAGCAGGAATTTTTTCGAGAACGTTGACCCACTCTTTCATCATTGTTTTAGTTGTTTACTTATATACGAATAAATTGACCGCGAGTTGCCGTTGATTCCAAAATGATGGAAGATATAATCAACGACACCTTTACCGAAAGAAGCCGCTTGCTGCACTGTCAAAATTCGGTGAACATATATTGCTTTTAGTAGAGCGATTTCCTTCAAATATGATGTAAGTCATGTGGAAACGTCTTGCAAGTTTCATATAAAAAGGAACCATAGCATAAATTCCAAAGTTATCCAAAATGTGCGGACGAGATTTGTCAATGTGCTATCTATACGGAGAACGTTGACAAATACTAACTACAGTCCATGGATATCACATCAAAATGATCAAAGCTTGCGGCATACTATTGAAAGGTTTTGTTAGTTTCCGCTGAATAACAGGAATCTAAACTCAGTTACGTTTTTTCTCACAAACTAACATACTGGGGGCAAGTGTTCAAGTAGAACTTGTTTCATGAGTTTTTGGTTAAACTTGTTGTTTACCCAAAACAGCTAATGTTACGTGCAGCAAACCTGTCCACCCGGTTGCCAAGGCGTCTCTCTTGACAGTACGAGTAAGCACTATGCATCAGATTTCTCATTCGGTGGTAATATAAGTAATTGTGGCCAGAAGTGACGACCGTGCACACCTTAAGGATTCACATTGGTGTCAAGACTGATCAGTTCAGTGACCTCATCCACTCCAAAACAGAACCATCTAAGATCTGATTGACACTAAACTGCAGTGGTCATTAGTCCTGAACTTGAGTTAGACGATCAGTGTTAAACATAATGTAAATGATTCAGATGCGAAAATGACTACTGTGTACTGGAGTGCCAAGAAATACATTAGATTTTGTGACCATCTGTTGAACAAGTACTCACATGAGAGAAATGCAAACTGCACAAATGAAATGTTCCTGGAAAAACTACTCCCAGTGACAAGTGAACTGATACACGAGAACAAGTCAAATACAGGCAATGAGATCACGTATTTGTGCGGGCAATTCCGTAAGCAGATGCCAACAATTTAGCCAAAAAATTTCCTCTCCTCTTGTTGAGAAATAAGTTGTCGAATAAATGATGCGATTTGTTGTGGTTACTATTGTGACCGATTTTCGATTTATTGAGCCAAGTCCCAAATAAAGGACGATTATGCTTTCATAGTTGTTCACTCGGAACAGGTGTGACCGGGCAAAAATTTGATTTATCGGAACATAACAGCGATCCTTGAGTACATCATCGCAATGAATGGGATTTTGACATTATCATGTGCGAAAACTTTTTCCATGCAGTTAAACAAGGCCACACAGTTTGGTGGGTAAAAATTCGCTGATCAGCACCCAGTTAGAATGAAATGTGTGAACAGATCCAATTTGAGGAAGTTACGAATCATCCAGTGTAGTTGTTAACATCTGTTTGTCTTTCCGAGCTCAACGAACCTCGAGTAGGCAAATGGTATATTCAACTCTCGGAGAACATTCATGGCTGTTCAGCCCAGAAAGTTCGGTAGCAGTTTTGCATATGGGATGAAAATTTTCAGTTATCTTGGTCGAATATCACCATGAATCGGTGAATCACTTTGGTCAAACAAATACACTGGCGCACAAACGACACGTTTTATTCACGCGTATATATATATATATATGCACATGTATTTCTTTATCACACCTTAATCTTCACCTGGTAGTCACTTTGTTCGGACGAACCATGAAAACTTTTCATCTTCAGCCACTTTTGTATGGAAACGTTTGGCTATGCGCAAAACTGGAAACCGACAACATAACAACGAAATACATTTCCATTGTGAGCACGGTTCCGTTGCCTCGCTTCACCTCACCCCTGGAAAAAGTACAAACCTAACAATAATAGTGTCCAGAGAAAAAAAACATTCTCCTGTAAAAAACGAATCTAACGATTGCTAATCTTCAGCACTAATCAGCAAGCAAACCACCAGTTTTTGTCCATACAACGTGATTAATCCGTGTTTGAATTCGTGTATCCTTCTCGAATGGGCGAATGTGTATGGTTAGTTTTTCGTCACCCCTTTGCGTACATGGGTGCTATGGGATTGTATGTCCACTTCCGTACCAGTACCGATGCCTATCGCGTTTACAGTTAAGCAAATAAACGAGTGAGAACAATCCCAGTGTGGATGAATATGCATTCAGTCAAATAGACAATGGATAACGATTTCCCATGTGAATGTACGAGACAACGGTGACCAGAACAAAAACTGGGAATAAAATTCGGAAAAGGAACTTTACGAAGATTCTTTATGCCGAGAGAACGGGTGTCGAGGGAATGTAAAATACCCCAAACTAGGACCGAAAGAGAGATAACATCAATCCATGCTGTGGTTGGTTAGTCCATGGGACGTAGAAAGCTGCAAGGATATTTCCTCCAATCATTTTATAAACAGACCTGTTCAACCTTGGGGAAATCGGCTGTAGATTTATTCTGTTTTAAAAATATTAGTTACTGACGGAACGATTTGGCACAAACTGGTAGATCAATGAAAAATGCGAGGCTGGTCCTTACTACTTATTACCATCGCTTTAAATAGGTAGATTTATGGATAGCCTTACGGTTGTACTGAAGTCCCATTAAACTGGGTGAACAAAGTTTCGAGAAGATTCATCACTTCAGTTGTATCCTTTACGTTTCGTTCATGTTTATTGATTCTTGTGTGGGCGCAAACCAAGCAACGGGGATAGATACGTATCAGGATGCTGCTTAGCCGAGAAGATTGCTTTTTCACTGAAACTCTTGACATAAATTTTGTATCTTCCTAAGTCGGACCAATTCCGATGCTTTTTAGCTCTCTTCTGACAGGCCTCGTACCTCACTTATTGAACCTTCATCCCGTTTTACCGATGCCAACGTCCTGTTTGAAGTCATGAATTGTACCTCACATTTAGAGGAGTCTTGATGTTTACCTTAAATTAATAGTCTTCTGTCTTATGGTAAAAAGTCCTTCTTCTGTCAGGGATTGCTTCTGATCTTATCACCATCGCACTCTTGAGCGATTCGCACGGTCGACTCCATTCACTCTGCTTTCTGGCAGCTTGCTCTTCCCCGTTTGTGCTGATTACTTGCCCATTATTTCTTGTGTGGGATGTTTACGCTAATATCAATGTTCTATTGATCTATGTCACGTGTTAGGTTACCCAAAATGGGCAGCTTGCTGTTTGATGACAGGAAAATTTACTCACACGAAGCAAAGCTAGATGAGATTTAGAATAAACGGTTAAAATGGTTATCATGAGGAATTTAATAATAATTAACCTCGTGAATGGCGGTCGTGTTGGACTATTTGGGAAGAGAATTTTATAGGTGGCTCCGGATACGGTCGGTGATTAAAAAAAGAGGAAGCCCATTCGAACCACGTGGCCAACCGTCAACAAGTTGTTAACCATCTGCACTGTCAACCAGTTAGATGTCCACCTGGAATATCATGTGCTCCTATGGATCCAGGTATATTCGTTACACCGCTCAACAGTTAATATGCATACAACAGTATGAACCGGCACGGTTGAGAAACGAGGTGACGACAACCTTTGAGAACTAGGCTGTGAAATACATGATTCGTACGGAACATTCAGTGCACTTTAAGGGTTTTCTATCGAGATCCTAAAACTTTCGGAACTAAGTGCGAAACGTCAATATGCAAGTGGTTGAGGCGGTTAGCTTTAAAACTTCACAACCCGGACCATGCGAATAAAACAACTTGTCTGTTTTTTAACCTTCCACAGCCACAACGTATGAACATTACAAGCACTACGTAATCAACCTGAGATTGGCACTGCTTTTCAATGGGAAACAAATATCCCCTGGGTTGCCTGTAACAGACAATCTCTACAGTGTGTTCAGATTCAAATGTGAAGACTTGTCTTAAGTGGTTATTTGCCTCATGCTGTTATAAGGACTTGAAGCAATTAGAAAGGATGGTGTTCAGGCTCTCGTCGATGTATTTCACAAGGACTAATTTGATCGGCGATCGGGACCCTATAAAAAGCTTGATAGTCCTTCGAATCAAATTTTTTTGGATAACTGGTGAAGCTTTTTCACTAACGTGTCTGCTGTCACATCCGATATTTTGCGGTGGATTTTATAGAAGGGCAATCCAAGCACCGAAAAACCCAAGAGTTTTCCTTATTTTCCGCAGACTTCGGCTATCGTTTAGTGTCCTATAATTTTTGGTTAGTAACCTATGACTGTGGTTCAGCAGCCCCTGTCTAGAGCAGATTATATATGTACCTATAGACAACACATACCTCAAAGTCACATATCACTTGCAAATTTTCTGACCTAATCTCTTGACCGGGTCGGTAACCTGGGGTGAATTGGGTCAAAAGCCTCATAGTCACCAAGAATGGATGTGTTTATTCCAGCGCATCTTGTGTTTGTACAACTCCTTGTTGTCAGATTTGACGTAAATAACAGTGACTGCAAATAGGATTAGACTTCACCACCATTATAGGTTTATGTGTTTGTGTGTTTGAACTTTTATACAGGCAAATGATGTGAGTTAAGCAACAAAACTACGATTTCCATCTCATCAAGAACAGATTGCATCTTCCGCCTTGGCAGGATTCATACCAGCTTGTAGGAGTAGTCACCCGTGAGCCAAGAAACCCCACAGAAATTAGATAAGCAAATAACATCCATCGTGTCGAACTTTTTGCAATTTGGCTACCAGGGCAGAATTTCACCATTAGTCAACTAGTATGTACTGGCTCAGTTCTGTAGGCTTGATGGACTACAAAGTTTATTCCATTTGATATGGCAAATCCGAAATCTGTTCGAATGTGCGAAAAGTCTTCGGCCTAGGTGCACTTGGAATTCACCTTAAACTTGTTAAAAGTTCCGCTAGAGCAAGCTTGCCGTTTTTGAGGATTTGAGACCAAGACCGAGACAGGGACAGAGGGCGAGTGGGTTAAAGTATACTGGAGTATGAATAGAAGTTATAAGATAGTCCACTGAACAAAATGCAGAATTTGTCAAAGATATTGTGTCGGCAATAACGTGTCAGTTGACGTTTGCACTGTTTCACTTCACTTTTCTAATTAATTATTGTCATGAAAATTATGCCACGCTTTCCCATATTGCAGTCGATAGCAATCTATTTTTCACTAGAAGCTTTTAAAAGCAGGAAATTTCATGCACGAAATATGAAACGCACCGAAATATATTCCCAACTATATTTGTCATCTTGGGAAATACGTTTAGGATTTCTCAGGGGTTTTGGAAATCCCTGCGGTGACTATTTTCGGTGGCTGAACATGACAGCTGCATTACAAACCTTTCATAATCAGTTGAGATGAAATCATAAATATTTAGGTAATAAAGCCTCAGCTCAATAGCATTTACATTAACTTTGTCCTCGATTTGATCAGGGAAACGTTTCGATTCTGAATTGCTTGAATTTCAAAGTCGAGTCTAGGACAGGGTTGGCACAAATCCAGCGCAGATGACGGGGCATTCCGTGCGCGTGTATGATGTCACCTAGGTTGATGGTCAGAAGTTTGCAATCTGAACGTCAAGCTCAGCGAATACAAAACTTTGTTAACGCCAAGAATTCGTTAGAAAGACTAACGAAGGTAGCTGGGAGCAATAAATAACATTTGGACCTTGCCGGTAACGTACAGGCGAAAGTCCAATTGTTGCTATTAGGGTGGTATTTAAACCACCTTGGATCTGCAAGCTCCATACAGTCAACTTTGGACGATCAAGCCGACTTACGGTCAATAGTACTTTTCGAAATTTACAATCTGTCGTTAGTTTTAACTTGTTGTTTTTCCTGTGGCATGAATAAATTACTGATCATGGTTTGTTGTCGCAAGCCATCCTTATGTGCATGACAATTTCCCTAACTCCGCCTGACTGAACTTAACACAATCCCTACAACGTGCTCAAAGCTGTTTTTCCTAAGAATCACACATCCACAGGACTCTCGACAGAGCCAAATCGGCTGATCGTCGTTTGCAACAACCAACGACAAATCACTCGCTAGTGTTACACATTTCCCCTGTTCTCCCTGACCCAGCTCTATGGTTTCAAGTGGTAGTTGCGAGAGTGTCTGTTACTCTGCTGATTAGTTCGCTTTCCGCATGAATGAATTCATCATGGTCTAGGTGTTACAATATTATGTGTATAAATATAACATATGTATGTCGATCTGTCCAACTGAAAAACTTAGTCCATAAATCCATTGCGAAAAATTGAGTTTTCTGTGCTAATAAAGCGACCTAATGTTGGAAATTATAAAGAACCACTCGTCTTCTGTAGAAAAACCGAGGGTTGGTTGAAATAAAGCAGAACCGGATAACTGGGAATGTTTGCGATAAGCCGACGTTTCATTCACCAGAGTAACCTTTACAAAGGCATGTTTTCAATTAATTGGCAGTCGAGAGTATAATGATACTGAAAAAGCCCACCCAAGGGAGCCGAAGCGTCGGCTTAATGTATACTGCGTGATCACGGTTTTCAATTTTCAGCAATGGTTAAGTCTTTTGTTATAAAAGTTGTGTTCCCCAATCGATCATAATGTTTGATGATTAATCCATAAGTCCTGTACCCTGATCGTTCATCTAGTGAAATTACGTACTTTTGGGCGGTTCGCGTCAAATAGCATAGTGATTATGGCTTGGAAAAGGTTATAAATAACATCAAAATGCAAGTCAGTAGATATTCGGCATATTGTAGCCCCCAAATTCAAAGTCCTATCGGTTACACAAGTTGTAGTTTAGATTTTCAAGTTGCAACCTTTCTCCCCCACGAACTTTTTTCTCATCGACCACATCTAGTCTTCCACTGTGTGGGTGTGCATGCTCTTAGACCTGATCAGCCAAGGTTCACTTTCCTAATGAACTAATCGAAATTAGTTTCTTGAACAGGAGGATGACTGCGTGCAAAGCTAAGCAGTCTTTTTCCATTTTGACTTCATTCTACATATCCCTGTTCTTTCTAGCTGATTAGAAATGGAGTAACACGAGACCGCTTAACAAAAATATGTGGTCTGTTTGCCGATTGTCGCGCGTACTTGACGGCAGTTACAGTATACCAAGTTCCAGTGGAATAAAGCCAAATGTAAACAGATGCAACCCCCCAGACCTTAAAGAAACCGTGTGCCTGCACACTATATATAGTGGATGTTGACTGATTCTTCGGGAAATCCCTCTCTGGCAATCTATGGTGAATGGAATGCGTATGCTCAGTTTGAGCGATAAACTGTTGGTCCTTACGTTAAATGTCCAAGCATGGCTTTTCTGGCCCTCGAAACTTAGCTGGTAGAGTAGAGTTACTAACCAAGTCGGCAATACTTAACAGGTGGATCAATTCTACCTTTTAAAACGATTCGGAAGTAATTAACACCAGGCATTCGATAACCAACCCAACCGTTCTATTTCGGCGATGCAAATATTCTAAAAATCCTAAACCATCATTCATGCTGTATTTGTAAAATCAAGAATGTGGCAGCATTTTGGCTGAAATAACACATTGGTTATTGCTTATGATGTAGAAATTAGCGAGGCTAATACTACTACCATAACTACTACTATTACCACTACTGTCGTTATCGCTACTATTATTACAACTACCACTGCTACTACTCTTATCACTAGCATTAGTACTATTATTTTTACTAAAAATGCCACCGCCCCTACTAATAATCGGACTGCTACTGCTGCCTCGTTATCATGCAAGATGCCTTACTTTTTTTTGCATATACAACAATTCGTGCCCCGTAGCATCATAGCGAAATCTCTTTTGCGTATATTCATGCGGTAGAAAGCAGAAAAAATCGACTTTATGTCCAAAGTGACAGTCCGTTGCTTCCAGGTTTTTGTCACGCAAATCACACATAAACATGAGGCATACTACCGGACCAGGATTCCAGACAGACGTGGCCTGTCTTTTAGCGGCGGTAGCAGTGGAAACAGAAATTGCGTAACTTTTATTCATTTTTCTGCTTGAACCAAATAACTAACGGTTCATTGTTAGATAATATTGAAAAACGTCCCCATCAGTGATGTGGATAGCAGTTTCTCCGGTACTCACTTTTCGATGAGACGAGAGTCAGTAGTATATTACAACTAACACTAGACTATTCCAATAGAGACAACAAGCATAACATCAGAAATATTTGAATAAACAATAGTGTCTCTGTCATCATTAGCTTCGTTGCTGCGGTAACCAATATGATTTATTGTGGCTAACTCGATGGGATTGCTGACTAGCAAATACGCCTTCTTATCATCAATCAAATCTATGAGTATCCCGTCAGTGACACCATATTTTTGTTGAACCCGGTAACACATCGATATTCGTCTTGCTCATCCCATTAGCATTAAACGGTCAAACAAGTTTAACTGTTTTGTTTCTGATGCAAACGTGGATTGGGCAAACCGAATTCTTAGCAAAAACGCGAATAGATCACAGCATACGGACTATAATCACAAAGGCATAATCGAGCCGTATTAATTTACATTCATAGGTTAATCATTGTCTGACGGGGGCTGTTCAGTCAAAGTCATATCAAATGCAGCCGGTGATCTGCCTTAAAAATATATTAGAATAAGTTCGCACCTTATTGTTTTCAATGAAAGGAGTGACAGAAATGAGGAGAATATCGTTGTCGGTGCATCACCGCACTGCTGATAGTGATTCAGCAGTCACAATTTTGACAGAAGAGCACGAATATCGAAGTATGATAATAATCCACTGCTGATCAACTCCCACGGTTTACATGGTTAAAGTGGTCTCAAACCATTTCCAAATAATACATGCTTGTTTGTAATAATCTGATTTTACTTTCTGAATTATTTTATAGTTGAATTAACAACACACCGAGGGTCTTCAACCGGACGGCAAATAAGAATGCGACGTCGATTGGCCTCAGATTGAACTGGTTTGCTGCCTACGTTGTTCATAGAAAATTAGGATTAGTATATGCACATATAAGCATACATAAATTACACAGGCTCAAAATGAATCATGGTGCCATCGCAACAACACAAATAAAATTATACAGAAAGTGGATAAAAGGAAAAAACACTAATAATAAATGACAACAAACCAATCGCTTTTGGGCTTTCAATGTACATGTTTCATGTTTTTTGCTGATTTTGGTGTCATAGTAAAGAGAATAATTTGTGCAGTTAGACTGTGCCTCATTCGCGCCATCGACGTCAGTTCTGAACCACGTCTCCCAGCATTTCCAACCAACAACAATCCTCACCTCTTGGACCCCAACCACCAAGATGGGAAGCACCAACGGAGGCCGAAGCCGAAACTAAACTATACATACCCTTACGCTAATTCATAGTCTGATCACAGCGTTGTTTCCTCCAGCTTAGACCAGCATGTGCTGAACGAAAACGAAAAGGTAGATGATAGACAGGCATAGGCAGTACGTGTCCAGGCCACCGAAGGTGACGTGGCGAGATTATCTTCACCCAACTTACGGCGACGCACCTCAACATTGCTCACCCGATGTTCCCACCAGACACGAAGAATGCTTCGGAGACATCGGTGGTCGAAAAGAGAAAGTCGCCTGGCATCCACAACGTGGATGATGCAGGTCTCGAAAATCGTAAAGCAAGACACTGCGAATTGCAGGATTGTACACTCATCTCTTGAGGGAAAGCAGGTTATCTTATCGGAGCCATAGTTATCTCAGGTTCGCAAAAGCTGCTTTGAATTTTACAACTCTTGATGTGACCTTCTGCTTAACGCCTCTGTTAAATTTGAGGTACTTGAAGCTGATGACTACCTCTAAC
>LUCM01000704.1:146274-164259 GCA_008360955.1 Fasciolopsis buskii | reverse complement strand
AGGTTGTATAGAGTGAAGTTACCCAAGGGACCGTGGAATACATAGATACAATTTCTTATTCGCATGGTCTCTTGATTTACTGATCTGGCTTTGGAAATTCATTTCCACAACACCCAAATCTTGCAATTATGACATTGTTTTATCGTACAATAAGCATGACTACGTGTTCGCGCTTATTTCAGGCAGTTATTAAACCCAAAATAGGTTGTTTTATGATAAATTCAAACAGCGGTGGTCATCCTGATGAAGCCTGACTTTTGCACACACACACACACACACACTGCAGAATGGCTGTTTTCTTCGAAGAGATGAGAATAAATGTGAAACTGCATACTTACGATAAGGAGGTATTAAACACGGAGTTAAGGACAAAGTCACGAAAGCTGTGATAATTACAGCCTGTTTACAAAGGTCATTCCATATAACACGACATGCGCACATAACATACACACGCGCGCACATGTAGAACGACAATGCAAAGTGGTAAAGTGGTCCATCCATTCATACCTAATCGGTCCTAAATACTGTGTTGGGAAAAGCCAGTCCGGGCTTTAAGGAGGGGCAAATAAAGCCAAAATACTGTGTTGAAAAATATGGGAAGAAAACTTATCTCATAATTGGTTCTTTCATGCAAGTTAGTTGGGTCAGTGTGAGGTTTCTACATCAGTCCCATTACGGTGAAGTAGGCAAACAGACTAGGAGCTAGGTTCACACGACCCTGACGGAAGTCCGACTAATGCCTGCTTCTGTTTTTATAGCCAGCTAGGCTAGTCAGTCGAAGTTCATTTTGAATTGTTTTGCCGTGCGCAATTGGATAAACGTTGACCTGAGCTCGACCCGTACAGAAAAGTAGAATCGTTGTCCAGGGACTAGCAAGTTCAGCGCGACATGAATTCATCCACTGATCCGGGTTTACTGTATGAAAAAGCCTCATAACAAACAGGACATTTTAATAGCTATTTGGTTCCGTCCGTTGGATAACCAAGCAGCTGTGAATGTTGTTCACACTCTGAGTTGTAGGTTTGATCATTACATTAAAACCTGAATTAAATCATAAGATGCCAGCATCGAGGATGAGTGTGGTGGTGATTCATCGGGTGTTCCTGTCGGCCTATGACTGGGAACTTTCAGAAGCCGCAAATGGGCTGAAGGGTACCGGGTACTCTTATCACAAAGCCAACAGTGTGCTTTCCTTCTCGCCGTTGACAATAATACATATAAATGAAGTGGCTCTGGTCATTTGGAAGTGGTAAGTGGGTGTGTGAAGTAAAAGACTTCGAACTGTGCCGTAAATAATAAATAATGGATAATTTTAGTACAAATCCCAGTGTTACACTCAGGAAACCCGTTCACTCAAAAACCGGTAATATTTGAATTTCCTCCCGACAAAGTGAGTAGGCTTACCTGACAGATGAAGAGGCTAGCGCGACTTCTAATGTCACTATTACTTACTGACTTTGATAAAACAACCAATGTGCAACCATTGATTAAGGGGCTTTCTGTCTTTGTGTGGCACTTATAGTTAGACAAATATTTGATTCTTCTTCATCAGGCAGTAGAAATTCGCCATTCTTCGTTGAGAGCCAATGGCACCACTGGACATGTTTGGCGTGAACCATCAGCTATGTATAACCACCGCATCCTAACTAGGGCTGTGAATAGGCGCAGGATATTGTGAGGTGGTCAAACCTCTAATCAATAAGTTCATCCTAGCTGGTTAATAAAACTTTTCTGAAGTCAAGAATATAGGCTATAAAGCCCCTTTAAGATGCAGGGTTTTCAGCTGGAATGGGATCACCCAATGATTGGCTACCTTCCGGGTTTGAGACTGAAAGTAAGCTAAGGTCCATATGGAATACCGATTCTACGGAGACTTAAACATGCAACCACATCCTTTTGCTGGTGATTTTCAGTGACTAGGCAAATACTGATTGGGAAGGGCTGATGGTTACAAAGGGAACTCCATTTATCATTGCACATGTTTACTTATCTCACCATTCATTTGACTCTAACTGATGTGAGGATAATTTTAGGTATGCATTAATGAATGCAATCTCCAAGGTAGACGGCAATCTATTTCGGAACGTGGAAGCACCACACATTCTCTGAACGTCAGCTGTGAGATACACGAGTTACTATCATGGGGTGGTTCAGGCGGAAATCTAAAAACGAGGAAAATATATGACCAAATAAATATACCCGCACGATCGCACAGCCTCCTAATTTGAAATAACAAACTTTAGGGGATAATTTTCTCACTGTCTAACTGGCATTGGAGTAATTCCCAACAAACATAATCTAACTAGTGTGAGCTCGTAGACCATTGTTGTTTGGTAATGCATGACAAGTTTAGTGGATTATAAACGGGTAGCAGACAACACCAGGAATGAACAACCACCACTTCACCTCGAATTGTTCTCGATGCGGATCGGAGTAACTCACGCATTTGGAATAGCTTTTCTTGCTGGATTTGTCACCACTGTTGCTGTTATTATTGCTTAATTCCAAAAGTCATACACCAGACCTAATGATTGCCAAAAACCCGCGCAAACGAAATGTAATCATTCTAAACCAAACCCCATTCGATTTGCTTTCGTGCTCTCAAAACCAAAGCTGATTTGATTGCGAAATATCTTCCTTGCTTGTTCATATTTAGATGGTCTTTTGGAGTGTTCTAATCTGTCCGGAGCAATTTTAAATGGACATCGCAGAACGTTGTTATTACGGATAAGTTGGAAAGTGGTAAGGAATAATTTGCTCATTCCTGCGAACAAATAGGGTTCGATTGTATGCAGGCCGTTGTAACAAGACTAATGCTTCGCAAGTCGTTGCGATTAGACAACAGCATTTGTCATCTAAGGTTAGCGAGCGAGTCATGGCTATTGTTTTGCATAGTGCATGGTTGTGTTATCGCGCACAGATTAGTGTGTCAGGCATGATAGAGGTAAGCCTGAACTATTTACTTCGCCCAACCCTGTCTCAAATCTCCCAGCCTGCCTGCTCGCACTGGGTGGTAGAGATTACGGTGCTCCGCTTTCCAGTCGCATCATAATCACCACTGCCAAGCCCATATTTTGCGCTTCGAGCCGATCATTTCCGAACTGGCAAAGGAGGGTAAAAGATCCAGGCTTATGCGTGAAAAAGTAGGCTGAAGAAAGTGAGGTGTGGGCTAAGTTATCAACAAAGAAATTATGGATGGCACCATCTCTACATATTCGATTGAACAGCAGGAACCATCCACCGATCGATTGATCGACCGATCGATTGGCCGGTTCTTCGGCGATCTTCAGCAAAACTGACGATCTTGACGCATTCGTCACTGGTGAAAATTGTACTTCCGTCACCACTGGTTCCTGTACTTGCCTGCGTCTGAATCCGAGTGCAATCCGAAGTGCCCACATTGGATTCTATCGGGTGTTCTACTGCTATCCGCAAGTTGTTTATTTGTGCATACACACGCTAGCTTATGCGTGGAAATACATCTAAACCCCGGCATTGCGAATGACCTAACTATAGACCTAGGAGCCCATTAATTAAAGACTAGTGGTGCCAAGTCAGAAGTGGATTGTCGACCGTGCAAAACATTCATTTACGCTATCCGACTTGCTAAATTTTCACTTTCCTGACCGGGTGCACGATTATGTGTGCGCATCCAAAACTATGCAGTATGTCAATCAATATAGACGAAATGCATTCGCGTTGGGAAGTGTGTAAACTTTCGCGATGTGGGAATAAACAAGCGTAAAGTTTAAAACCGAGAATGGTTGTGACTGACAAATGGAAACAAACAATGAAACAACATTGGAGAGACCCCGTTGTATATCAGATTGAGCGAAGTCCCGCAAATCTATCGGTTCTTGCTCTTTTTTAAACGCAAAATTGCATGACCACCATTGGTTCGAAATCGCTCTTATCGGACAACTATCACACAAGCCCATTTTGTCTTTGCTACCAATCTCGCGCACAAACCATCAAAAATTCTGGCACTTCTGTTCCTTGTAATGTTTTTTCTCCCGGAATCTGACAATTTGGTTATAATTTCAACCTTAAGCGAAAGTAAAATCAAGTACTCTCAATGGAGCAACAGAAAACAAGCTGATTTTCGGCCAGTCGTATCCGATACTAGCGAGATCTTTTGGCTAATGTAGCAATGACCGGGAGAAGTCCTCTGTGTGACAGAAGAATCAAATTGTTCAAACAATATCTGGTCTTTAGATGTATGAATGTGCGCACTGCCGAGTCCAGACGGGTTTGTGTGTTCCGTTTTTCAAAGCGCATGTTTGTATAACTTCTCATACAAGACGAACCCCGTCCTGTGTCACACACGAAATTTCATGGACAATGTTCTGCCTTTATGAATTAACCAGTTGAGGGTCTGTGTGCACACTTTATTCGGTAAGATTTAAATTCCACCTGACTGTATCTGAACAACTGGAGCACACGACCGAAGTCCATATGTACACACAAATCGTTGCTCTTCACATTAGGAAATTGAAATTGCAGTGTTAGTTTTTTGTAGAATATAATGCACCTCTTATCAATATCACTGTTAAACCACCAATTCTAGAGTCCAGAGTTAAAATGGATGAGCGGAACTGGAAACCGTTTTCGGTCTGGTGGTTTAGGATTTTTACACCGCATAATCAAACCGGCTGTGTGGCATTCGGAATCGGTAGACAGTGAAAATAACAGTGAAAATAACAGTGGACATAACTGCGGACCAGTCAAATGGTAAGTAGTCACTTAAGCAGGCACGTAAGCACTCACTCTTTCCTTATCAGATACGGCCAAACATGGCCTCTTAGCACGGAACAATTAGAAAGTGAATATGACTTGAAATGTCAGAAGCTGAATGCATGGAACGAAACAACGTGGGCCAATAAACAGTGCGCATGCTTGACACCATTGGTTGCTTAACCATCGAGTAGACACGTTGACCAAATGTTGCCAGAAAATTAAGCAACCACAAGCCCAAACACGATCTGCCTCTGATGACTTGCAGCTACAAATCTCAAGGTCAAAAGTTAATATTATTCACGCTTTCATGAAATTCTATGTATATTGTAAAATTAGGGGATTTTGTTTCGTTTAATCCGTACACCCGGTCAAATATCAACACTTCTGCAGCAGCATCGCACCGACTACATTAATCGATAGTCTGTTCGAAAACGCCGCATAAGAAATTAAAAAATAACGCTAGACCAAATCAGCCACTAGAAGAAACGACCAGTAAAAGTTGATTATTAAAGACAATATACGATTATGATTAACCAACAGACTTCTGCGTGTGTTAGACTCGGTTGGAGCGAAACTAGAGATAACGGCCGCGAGATTGAGTCGACTGTCGACTGAGGTATCCTTTTTTTATCCGTTACAAAACATACAAGTTAATATCCAATACTCTTTATCCATAGGGACTTGCCTTGGTTCTCACGGTTGTCTGCCACCGACCGGTATTCGAATTCGGAACTCGGTCAACAATATTGCAACTTTTTCTTTTTTTATGCTACACTTGGATCACACCATTACTTTCGAATCAATGCAACAACGGACAGTAAGGTTGACAAACCAGTGCAGAACAGAGAGCTTTTTGCGCGCCTCAAAGTCAACATTTAACCCAACGGCCGTCGAAATCTTTATTCCAACTTCCCCTAATTCGTTGTCGGTCCTGTTCATTTCTTGGTTTAGGAAATTCCTGTGCATCCGTTATTTTTTGCTGGCTAGTGCCCCAACTACAGATACTGAAATTCTGTTCCAGTGTGAAAGTGTGACTCAGAGTGTGACTTGGTCATGGTCGTTCCGTCGATCAGTCACTGATGTCCAGGTGTGATATAAGTGGCTCACATCCAATGCTCATCTCTGGTACGATCCTCCAAGAATAGTCCGAAGGCTACATTAAGTAAATCAAAAATTTGACCTACCCGTCTGAGTAATTCTGAAATGAGAAGATAGGTCTAGCTTACAGTTCTAAAAATTATGTCCACTGAATACTTTATGGGAAACGCGAATGTAAACACCGCTCTATGAATTAGACTATTAAGGTTAAAGTAGCGATATCGGGTGTAAAACAGAAAATAGACAAACTCGAATGTAAATTCTCATGTCAGAACAAGTTGAATGAGTGTTCCAACTTCGACCGCTGCTTGATCGACACACATTTTCGTTCACACTCGCGCACTTCTAGACAGAAACTGGTTTTCAGTGTACGAGTATGACATGGTTGAAGGAAGCAAAATGGACTAGCGAAATAATTTCTGTTCGTGAATTCTTCCGATATACGTACGAATTAGTTTTCTTGAAATGAGGTACCATACAGTGGATATCCAAGTTTTCACTCTTGTACAGCTAATCACAATTCAAGTAAAGTGCAATGGAACGGGTGTCACATTTGATCACATAAACAGAACCGGTGGAAATTTTTGGATGAATTAGAATTTCTTGTAGAACGCTGGCGACGTTGCTAATCGTATTTTGTTCTATTTTGAGAAAGTATGAAGTACGCTTTATGCTCCTGGTGATACTATATACGTTATCTGATGGGATGAAAGTGATTCGATGGGGCAAGCGTGTACCTATCATGTTTCAAATTAGTTTCGAATGCGGCCGGCGGTGACCGTTTTTCTCACCTTACTCGCTTGACCACTTGTTAGTTATGTAAAATCTAACTGACACTGTTTTTTAGTTTTTTGGAAATGTGCGATAAAATTCTGGGCAGTCAGTGGGTTATCTATGCATATCATGTGTTGATTTTTGGCTGACTTTCTGAACTTTCTATGCATCGTTAATCGGGTGTCGACGAGAATTTTATGTAACCCATTACATCCAAATTATGACCATTAATCATAATTATATTCAAAGGGCTGCTTGATTCTTTACTGGCAAACCTCGCACGATATATTTATATAAACGAACCGCAAGTTTCAAATATGGCAAATTATGAGCAAATAGACTCCTTGCTTTAATATAAAAATCTATTCACAATGTGACACAGAACGACGCATTTCGGAATTGCCTATTGCCCCAGACCGCATCGGGAGTGTTTTCTTCAAAGCCAGAATTATCGCTTGTAGTCGATATTGCGATGATTTCGCACTTAGAATGAGAAACTTTCATCGGCGAGTTATTTTACTCCGGGACATTGTGTACTCATTCAGGAAAGCAAATCAATGGGTAAACGAAATCGCGACAGATTAGACGATTTTGCTATGCGTGATGATTTCGTTTCGCGTGTACCTACATCATTTCCATTGTTTACCAGCTTCCGAGTTTGGTTAAGTAACCGCGGGCTGCTATTAGCAACTATGACCTGGTCCAGGATAAATACGCGCATTTTCGAACAACATACCGCATACGTGTGAATTGTGTGATTCCGAAAAGTGACTTGATAATGTAGTATGAATTTCAATTGTTCAAAACAACCTGAGGTTGTTAGACGATAGGCAGAAGCTGTTTAACAATAAAGACTTCGTAATTTTTTTTGAATAAAACGGGATTTGATCATTAGAACCGAAATCGTTATTTTTCCTCTTTGTCCATGAACAAAGAAGCTGCCGAAACTGTGCAGGTTGGGTGAACTTGATAAATTTCCTCCCTGTTTCTTCACGACTAAAGGTTTATTTTCACAAAGTGCGAAGCTCCAGGAAAGACTATCAAATACATTTTAAGTATGGTTAACATATTCCCAGTAAACTGGGGGTTCTTCTCTTGTTCATTAATGGCAGAAGCGGCTGTCGGGTGATATCCCGCTTCGAAGAGGAAAGGGCTAAAACTAGGGGTGAAAACAAACTGAGCAACACCAGTTGGTGAAGTAAACGCCGGGCATAAAACAGTCCAGTCGGCTTACCGGACACAGAAGCACTTGCGAGTTAGAAGCTGCTTCACAAGGGAAATGAATATAGGAATTTCTCGACCAGCAGCTGTGAGGTAGACATTAGTGCGGTGCCTCAACCTGTTAGACGTGAGTTTGAATTCTTCCAAAGCCGATCTACTTCGTCGAGTGGCTCCTTTCGGTTGGTCATCATTCTCCACCAGCCGAAAATTCTGTGCTTACCGCATTCTTTTTGAAGACAAAAATAAGGTACAAGTTGGATGACTCCAAAGCTTTACAATCTTCTTCAGACGTCCTGATGCGAATTTAGTTCACCCATATTTGTGTTGTTTCCGATAGCATGAGAGGGAGATTCAGCATTTGTCCGAATTTTTTCGAATGGTGTATTCGTTAGCTTAGCTTGTAATTAGTCACAAATACTGCTTCAGAGGTTTTCTGTGGGCACGCAAGAGATGTTTTGCAGCCAGACGAGTCAAATATAGAGAAGCCCTCCTAGTTTCAGAACACTAACCAAATGACATGTCTCGAACAATATTCAAGTCTGTTTTATAATATCCCTCTCATGATGTCGTACCAAAAAATAGGTAAACAAATTCATCTCAAGAACGATAACTTCTCCGTCGAGTTTGAACAACAAGAGAAATTTTGGACTCTGTTTGATGCACAAAGTAATTCGTGGCGATTACTTTTGCAAAAATGCAATAGTTCGTTTCTTGTTAAATTGCATTAGACTGTCGACTAAGAGTTCTACATGCAAACAAATAAGAACCGAACAATTCAGATCCCTAGCCGAAACTTTTGATATCCAAACTAAAAATTCAAAGATATTTCATCGTCAGTTTCATGCCAATCTGTTCTTCCTCCCAGTGCCCTCAACCTCGGCCTCAGGTTGCCAGTAGAAAACTAATTTGGCTAGCATAAAAAAACACCTTCGCTTTGCTGTAATCCAGTCCAATAGGCTGGTGGATCGTTACCAATCATTCTAGATTTTTGTTGCAGTTAATAGTTGATGCTAATTAGTTGAGATAATCTACACTCCAGCCTAGGCACAACAACTTCGCCGTCCAAAAACCCGCCCGTTGGCTTGCCTAAATGCTCACTTAAAGCAAGTAGACAAGGAATTCCTACGGGATGAAGATAGTCTCACTGTCATTCACCTCTGATAATTTATAACTGAAATCATATTGTCAGCACCGTAGAAACAAATCGCTCAGTTGTATGTTGACAGTGAGTAAATAACTGTCCAGGCGCCCTGTCAAAGCATTAGGCAGAATATTAATTTGCCACGCCCACTCGAATACATTCACTTCCTCACTTTATCAGGCAAAGCACAAAGTGCTATGAAAGCAGTTCAGTCATTATCAGATGGAGCATGAAAAAATTGGCTTCACAAGACTAGGGGTGCATCGTAAGAAGAAAAACTTCTGTCGGATTCTTTTGGCTTTAATCTATTGCAGGTTAAGAAGCCGAATCCACTCGGATTCACGAATCATCAATCAGGTTTGCAATGGTTTTGGGAGGACCCGACTGTGAAACTAGAGAAAAACCAAATACGCCGATTATTTGTGTCTGACTCCATTTAAGTTTGCTTTATTGCCTCGAAACAATCAGCAATTTATCATCAACAAATTCAATTCACGTAGCACACTAACCACCCAAAATTGTCCGCCCAAACTGCTTTTTTTTCATCACTAGCTACTATCCTTTCGTATATCCTGTAATTAAAGAAACGATGATATATCATTCTACACTCGTGTTTTTCATCCGATAAATAAAATAGTAGCAATTTAATGGGAGAGTCCATTCCATTTAGAATCACGCAACGATTCGTAACTCGGTGTCAACAGCTGATGAAAGTACTGTGTGAAGTCGCGACACCAATCTTTTCAAGGAACCATCGACAGTACATAACTACCGCCCCCCGTCGGCAACTAGGGTTTAAGCCTGATATAAACGAGTTTAAACTAAACATTGTAACTAGATGGCGATCCAAGTTAACTTTGCATGTTCCATCTAAAATTCGGGCTGCGAAGTTTGCAACCCCTCGCTTGATGATGTTTTCCAACCTACGTAAAACAGTCAATTCCTGCGATCGATAAGTCCCCCCCGTACAGGTTACGTAAACAAATAGATAGGCTTTATGGATGACCCATATAACTTTTGATCGGGCTTTATCATATATTACTCTTTGAATGATACGTAGCAAACAAGAGTGACCTTGAAGAAACGAGGATTAATGTGATCTAATTCCCCAGCCTGGTCCTTCGAGTAAGATGTTTATCTTCAAACGTTTAACTGGAACATTGGTAGCAATGCCTGAATGACGTGCTGCTTGCATTCGTGACGTGACATGATCTTGGTGCAGAGTTTCTATCACAATACTCTTTGGTGAGACATCAATTGTTAAAAATGATTGCCGTGTGACATCAAAGCTCAGTTCACCATAAAGAGATCATGAAAGCATCATGCAATCACTTCATCCTTGTTAGGAACTCAGTGGTACGGATATATTAGAGGGAAAAATAACCGTCAGTGGAACAAATTAACCATCGATCCAACCTACAGGCCTTCAACAGTTTGCCGATTCCTGACAGAGCATTTATCACCTAACTGTTGCTGACCTGCAGGACCACAGGGTGTCGATTCCCAAGGAAGATAGTTCTTCTACAGGCTTTGAAAATTCTCTTCAGGGATAAGACAGTTACAGAGGGTTTCCACAGTTTCAAAATGGTGAACCCCACATGGTTACCGAATGGCCATTAATTTTGCGAAAAAATATTACTGATGCTAACTTTTGTGACCTGCAGTCCTTGTGCAGTATCTATTGACATTAACGATCCATTTCCAAAATTCTCCCCTTGATATTCTGGCTGGTAAACTGCATCAACGATTTTCCACTTTTATTGAGTTTTCTATACAGGAAAGAGCTGGCAGTGACTGAACACTTATATTCCAGTATCTAGTCTAGGAAAACGAGTACCTGGACACCGCAAAGCGTTCTGTTGAGTCAGCAACAATTTAGTGACCAGGTCACAGAAGGGTTATCAATGATTCTGAAGTGACTACGTTCTCTAATAGACGTATCAGTCTTGTGCCTCATTCTATTTCTCGTGTTATCGCTAAGTTCAACTTCTCGCTTTCTATTGACAAAGTGCGAAACGCTGAAGATGAACAGTTTATTATGAATTCAGAGTCCTAAAAGATTTCTTTGCCAACTTACTTCTGACCCCAATTCATTCATAGAGACCTGAGGATGCAATACGTCCCAAGGCGGCGCAACTACTACTGATCTGATTTTCTATTCAGGCAAATAAATTTCCGAAGCTCAGCCGTTAGGTGGTTTTAAAGGACGATAAATTTCTTCTCATTGTTCCTTCATTTTTTGAGAACCGAATGGTTCTACAGACAAAACAGTTATTTCATGCACCACTCATGATCTACGATGTTGGTTTGCACGCTGAAGTCACCGGTAGAAAGGTGTAAACCATAAATCAGTAGAAAAATTTCACGAACAGTGAGTACGAATTTGAAGGAACCGAAACTTTATTTTGAAGACCAGTTTAGGTCCTCACGAATCATTCTTCGTTTGCCAAACCAATGACCAATTGGTAGTTTTATCGAATTCTCCATCAGGTTATCGTTCTTGTTTCATTTGTCATCATTTTGTAGCACACTGTCATGGTATGAATAAGAAAAATGAAGATCAGAAAATTTTCGATCGCTTTAGTCGATCTGCGTAACTGAGGTCTTTGTTTTATGCAAGAGATAATGCCCTGTTGGTATGACTCCAGCTTCTTTGTTTCACAGTGAACTATTCTCTGCATATGACTCGATTCTTAAAATTCTGCACGGGCAGCAGTCACATTTCGTTCAGCCGCGGAAAAATTCTTTAGACAATTGAAGGCGCATTGAAAATGGGAGCATACATAGATACGCGTCAAAGTACGCAAACGTATGAATGCTGAATAATCTGACCAAATCATTTTGAAGAATTACCTAGTGCATGATAGCTTTAATTACGTAGATCATGTTGCAGTTATTATTTTTATCACCATCAAGGAATTAAAATGGAACAATTACAGTAAAGCATTTTAGCAATTGCCAAGAAATCCTGACGCAACCGGGTCGGACTTTCGATCGAAAATCGGTGAACGCTATCCGGCTGAATTACAGTCACGCTCAATCACCTATTCAATAGACAGGTTAATACCAGTACAGTAGACGTGGCTGCAAGCATAGCATCACTTTAATTTCACTCTTCTACTGGCCTTGAATTTCCAACATTTCTGGTAGGGTTTTCGATTTTATCGTACCAGAGCATACCATTTTGGATTGCTGATACGGTACTGATATGCACTTTCTAATTCCGTCTGCAATCGCACGTCGTATCGAAAAGAACATCACAGAAAAATAATTAATACTAGTGCAGAAAGTGAGCGAGAAAAGAACAAATGTGCATATTTTGTGTCCTGATCCTTTCGTTTTAGTATCTCGAAAATATCACTTCCCTGACAAGTATCTATGCAGAATATTTCAACTTTGAACAGTGCATCAATTATTCTGACCGACCGCAGTCCATGACTCAAAGTAGGGCTAGGCAAAACATATTCGAACCATCAAAGGTATATAATGAATACCTGAGCCAGAAAAGTCCATGAGGGACTGCTCACTTGAAGTTCTCAGTATTCTAGCAAAGTTTCGGAAACAGGTGGCCTAACATAGGCAGCTGTTGACCATCCTCATCTCGGATACCGCAACATGCCGTCGTAGAGTAGAACACTACGAACTTCAGCATGAAGCATCATTCGCCTGAAAAAGTTGGATATCGTTAACAACCGCGCAGATGTTCCATATTTGCCCGATCTCTTCTGAATCTCCCACTATGTGAAGTGGTCTCCTCTCCGGAGTTATTCCCACTTTATACAATGCCACTAGGTTGCTTAAACTTCTCGACTTCTTCTAGCTGATCACCACAAAACGTGAGTAGAGGTATAAGCTCGTGTCGATCTTGAATAAGAAACTTGCATTTTGAGGGAACTAGATTCACTGTATCTGGACACCGCAATAGTCACTACATCCAAAGATTGCTTGATTACTCGTGACTGGAACTGAGCATGGGGATATAGTACGCATATTCTTTCTCAAAACCGCAATTCCCCTGACACTGTTGAACTCACTTGTACGCCGGATCAGGCAGTTTATTCTGAAGGAGATTAATGATACCAAATTTAGTCTGAAATACAGACAAACAGCAATCTTTTCGCCATTTTTGATGTGACGATGGTCCACTAATCACACTCAGATCTGGTCTCCATGATTTAACTGTTAGAGGAATGACAAGTTCTATTCGTGAACACCTTACCTAATAGACAATTTCATGACCCATTTTTATCTATGCCATTGAATACCCGGTGAATATTTGATAAAAGAATCACTTAGCGCTTCCTCAACTGTTGCAGACTGAACATGTTATCAATACACTCAAGGTCGGCATCTCTCTCGGGTGTAGCCTTTATTCTTCTAGGGCAATCTGTTAGAGGGTCTGATGCTAAAGACTAAATATACCGTGGTCCAAATTGTTCTGTCTAGGACGCGATAGATTATTTTCCGTTTCACAAATCGCTTTACCTGGAAACCAATACCACACGAAGTTGATTCGTGGAGAACGGTATGGGAACATTTGGATCCTGTTGAAGAAATAACGCATTTCGTTACCTGTTGGGCTCAGTTTGTCTCACACCCGTTAAACCTGTTATGCTTTGGTCATCAAATAAGACTTCAAAACAGTCATACGTATTTTAGTCCTAATTGCCTTCTCCTTATGGTCTTGCAAGTTTTCTGACAAGTTGACATTAGTTGAAGAAAGTTCATTTTTCGCGACTGATCTAAATTTGTACGCAAAGGTAAAAGGAAACGATTGCGATCGTTGACGTCGAGCTACTGCAGTTTTCTTGACTGTGGTTGCCAGTGGAATCCTAACTAAACCAGATCTTAACAGAAAGAAGAAACAAAATTTAGCATATTGTATGGTCCATCGCACATGACTCCTCTTCCATCACCCACGCGCAAGTCATCAGCTATTCACTGAAATCCATGGCTCGTTAGTGGGCAATACAGTACCGCGTTTCCAAAACCAAAACGGAGTTTAACGTAAATGTCCCTACCCCGGGCCCGCGATCAAACGGTCCAACATGAAAGACAGGAAGACGACCTGAGGGTCTCATGTTTCACTAGGTTGGGGTATTGGTAGCCCACTTCACAAGAGCTTTAGATTAGACTGGACATTTTGTATACCAAGTGCATTTTTTCGTCAAAAAGCCAGTAGGCATGGAGGTGGATGCTTGATACGCAGCCCGTGGTTGGTTCGGAATCGGGGTTTATCCATCTTCCGTGAATTGAATTTCAATATCACTCAGCCCACGAAACAACGACACGCATTCGCCTTCGTCCTCGAACTTAGGTGACGAAACAGTTGTCACAGGAGAACTTAGTGCGCAAAATTTCCTCAGCAGAGAATACTTGAGAAACAGGTCGTTTAGATGCTTTTCAAGAAGCGCTCAGCGCTAGTACCTTACCCGGAGCTTAGGACACCCCCCCCCCGAGTATACTGAGGAAATTTGACTATCCGAGACTCTTTTAAAATATTTCAGCTGGTAATTCTGCTAAAAAACTGATTGCAATTTGGTACAATCTATGACGAATATGTTTACCTCGGTCCATGAGACAAAAGACAATGTGATGGTCTTCAATCGGTAATCGTGATTATCGGCACAAGTTCTGTGTGTCAGACCAAACCTTAATTTATCGTACTCCACTGAATACAAACATTTTTAATCGGTGGTGGTTAAGCCATCACCTTCGGGGCATTTCAGTGTAAATTTCTAGTTTATGATTCTGTCCACTGCCTGTCAGTTTCTCATTTTGACAGCTCCTCGACGTTCGGATTCCTTCCTGAAACTGCGTACCTATTGTTTTGTCTAATCGACGGAAGTAAACGATGAAAGGCAAAAATATAAGGTGTCCATGGACCTGATGTAATTGGGTCTGAATGGAACATTGTCCACACACACGCCAGTAGATTTGCATCACTGAGTTTCGGTCGCAACATTGGATGAAATACTTTGACGAGATGAATGGAGTAAATTTACTCGTCAACAACCACAGACTTCAGCGACCATAGAAAGAACAGCCTGGTATTGTGAAAATCCCGTGAAGATAAGTAGACCATTAAAATAATTCCGAATGCTTAACAGTCACCAGGCTACACTCGAAATCGATGGCCCCGATTCGACTCCTCTTGAAACTTTCCAAATATTTGCCTCATGAATGGCTATTCGTTAGACGTCGTCTTGTTGCAGTCCCCTTGTTCTCAACAAATTATCTTACATTCTCAGTTTACAAAGAATTACTTCAAAACGCAGTAAAGTTTGATTAGTAAATTCCTTGCACACTCAGCACAAAATTTGGATGAGTGATAGCCTTCTCCGGTGCTTGTCGAAGCAACAATCTTTCTCAGAATGAGTCCGCAGTTATAACCTATTCGTGTTTTATCAGTCCAATTGTAAACTGTGGTCAACAGGAAATTTATATTACATTGCAAATGAAATGAAATGAAATTTGCCTCATTTACTAACAGCAACTTCAGCGGAACTCTTGCTTCATGCAGTTAACATTATTATTCTATTCTGCTACTTATAAATACTGCTCAAATTGTACCGTATAAATAATTCAGTCAATCATCTAGATCGCAACATAGTTTGGATTCAGCCGGATTATCTACTCCCAAGTTCAAGAACTTCATCCGAGACTTTTGTGAATCCAAATCTACTAGAATCTAAACATGTCACTAGTTTTTTATTCAACCAAATCTGACTACGTAGTGATCAAAGTTTCATCATGACAAACTTTACAGCTCAATAGCACTCTGGACCTTCTCGATCAGAACTTACGGTAGCTAAAGCATGCCTTGTCGATATGATCACGTGAACCATTAAACAGAAAGTAATGCGTATTTTAACAGCGGTCAAGTACTTAATCCATTGGAAGGCTCATCATCGGCTCAAGTACAAACCGCTTTATACTTCTCTACCTCTAGCTGATGAGCACACACGCGGGGACACAAACACACCTACAAAAATATCCGCTTGGAACCGTCCAGAATTGTTAAGCCATAAAGATTGCTCCCCCCTACCGGAAACCGATTTGCTCCAACAAGCCGTGTGAAAGATACAACTTACCCAATAAAAGCAGCTGCCGTCTACCGATTGGAATATATGATTCTCGCTTAACGCATAGCAAATTTGTGATGATTGAAATAATTACAGCCAAAAGTAATTTTGCTGAATGAAAGTCCAGGACTGAATGATCTGATTGATTTTGCACGTTCATCGCAACATTTTGATGAAAGGAACAAATCACGCTGGCTATAAATTAGTTGGCAAATTTTGGGGAAAATTAATAGCTAGACACAGACAGATATTCCCTTTTTTCTCTCTGTGTGTCGAAAATGATGCAAACGAGCTGCCCATGGAATTCTCACAGGTTCCTGGTCGCCGGTTTGTCTGTTTCGGTCACGAGTGTTTCATCCTGAAAGATTGCCGGTGAATTCGCTTCGATAGAAAACAAACCATCTGTTGTTAACAGTGGACCCGATTGAACTTTCAGTGGCATTGGAAAACCATTGTGTTCAATGGGTTAAAGGGCTACAAAAAGTTAAGAGTGTTTCATCATTTCTTACTTCAAACTCTCCCTGTAAATGTACCATCCCCGATCAGAGGACCGGAGTAGACTAACGAATAGTCAGGGGTTTTCTTGTTTGCCACTTGGTATTGACGACCATTATAATAATGCCTTAGTTCACCCACGTGCTAACTGTCTTCCTGTCCAATGGCCATACTTACTCAGATGTTTTGCGGCTCAGTCACACGATGTTCATTTCCAACATCCGCGCGCACACACACATGGGCACAAGCACAAACAGAAGTAAATTCTCTCTTTTGGTAACTCACGCATTCGATTTTCTTGGGACGTACAGAGGTATGTCTCATGCTGCTATCAGTCCACCCTGATTCTATCATCACTTGTGTCTGCGGGGTTCTCAATTTTTAAGGAGTACAATCAAATTCTTCCACAGTACACGCGACCAAGTCGTCTATCATTCGCGGATGCATGAGAGCTTACCACGGTGTGAAGAAGGCTGCTGGATGCATGGTACGGGTTAGGTGGTTGTTAGTTAGAAAATAAGCAGACTGATCAGGAAATAAAGAGAATTAGGACGGGAAGAAGAAGCGATGCCGACAGCCGACTGATTGCGCAGTTTGGCGGTTTGGCATGAACGTAGAAAGGGCGCACGTGGCTGAAAGAACTCGTGTAAAACAACTCAGTGTCAGCCAATGACGCCGGAACATTAGTTCTCCCGCGTGTCGATAACTTGCAGTTGTTGATGAGCCCGAAAAGTATACACTTTTTTGCAAATCGCGGCTGAAAATACCCTCGGGTTGACTTACCGACACATCGTATAGGTAGTATTCGTGGTAGTTTTGAGTTGGGTTTCAAAAACTGCGAGAAAATTGTTGGCTGTCGGTAAAGTGTTTTAAATAAACTATGCCTTACCGATGATTTTAATACCATTCGTAGTGCATTGCATTCCTTCGATCACCAACCCAGATTTCATGATATGATTAAATGAGAATAATTGTTTAGAGAAATGTGCTATCCCGATTAAACGGTTGTCAAAGGCCGTTAGACTGCGCCACTTTGTTTCAAGATAGTACTATACAATTTAACTAGTCAACGAAGAGGATACCTTAGTGCACTTAGATTTCAGATAAAAGACTTTGTCGATGCAAAGTTCGTCGTGTCATTTCACTGGCCAGCCTGTCAGGGACATGTTTTGCATCGAACAAAGCATTCAAATTAATCCTCTGTTTCCAATCCCAATTCATCATGTCTGTTCTTAACTGCGAGCAAATGGGACTACGCAATTTGTGGTAAACCAAACATCACTGTATTGTTTTCTATAGACTTTTGCGTATAAAAAATAATGTCGCGTTTCAGCCAATGAACGTGAGGGTACAAAATAAAATAGATGTACATCCATCAACTTGTAAAAAATTAAAAGCTCATTGAGGAATAATCATAGCACAATATGATAGGTT
>LUCM01000704.1:61430-143513 GCA_008360955.1 Fasciolopsis buskii | reverse complement strand
TTTAGGGAGTACGTATAGATAACTTCGGACTTGCCAGACCAGGAGTTTATGTACGTTGCCACACCGCCTCCAGTCTTCCTCTTGTCCGAAACACTATCCTGCCGATGGAGTCTGAAGCTGTCTATCGACACGAGTGAATCAGCGATATCCGGATTCAGCCACGACTCTTGTATGCAAACGACACAAGTGCGAACAGGGATCGGTGATTGAAGTGCGAGGAATAGATCCATCATATCGCGAACAAGGAGAGGATGTTGTTACTCAGCATTGCCGGAATGAACATTTTGGCCGGAATAGTGCATTTAAGAGCTGCCTGCCAGCCAGCTTGAGTGCCACTTTTAGATCGTTAAGGAGCAACAATGTGTGATCGCAGTCCATATCAAGAAACGATAGGGTTTTTGTAACAACGATAATTCCGAGCGACTGTAGCGACGAACGGAGACCATAATCGAACCAAATATCCTACAAGAATTCAGAGAAATTACGGTAACAGAATCGTAGAGCAGCCAGTCAAAGCGCTTGCGCACCACCATTGAACATTGAAAGAACTAAACCATTTGACCCGAACGAGGTACCGAATAGATCAAGAAATCGATGCATCTTGAGATATCTTGTTTCCAACCGCCAAAATGTATGTAGATGATTCCTTTAATTTTTTCGACAACCGTACACGTCGCCATCGTCGACAACCTGATTGAGATTATAAACAAGGAATCTTATAAAAATCCAAGTACGGAATTTCTTGTTGTTATTTTCACTTCAATGCCCATGCAGCATAATTCAATAAAAGTATTACATTCTCGGCTTATTTACAACAATCCACTACCATGTATACTGATCATCCCGCTTCTGACTGAATTCACATCAATTTGGTATCACCTGTGCAAAGCCTGACTGACCACTCTTTCGATACGGTTTCATTATCGTACCATGGCTGCTTCTAGTAGTTGTTTTGCGAACTGTCTGCATTAGATAGGACCAGACAGACCGTAAAAGGGTCAGACAATTAAAGCAAGATCATTTCATTTCCGTAACAATAAAACGAAGGAAATCAGATCTGGTCGAAGATAAATTCTCATGTTCTTCATTATCTCGAGGTAATACGGTTTCCATAGTGGCGTTGGAATTGTTCCATTTTTGCATATATGCGTTTCTGAATTTCACGCCACCTAGTTCATCTTCGTCACTTTAACCATGCGTCTTCGTGCTGATATATTATTCCTAGTTCCACAGAATACCTCGGATAATAATACTGAGTATTTGGTTCGTTTTAGTCAAACTATCTTATTGTTTGGACAGACTTTAATTCATTTTTTTCGCTCTGTTGCATAAGCCTCAATCCCCGGCAAGATTACTTTTGTTCATTATCCCATTGGTCAGTAGTTTACCTAACATTTTTGTGCTTTATCAAGTGAACCGTCCTGAACTTTTTGCAGATTATGAGTAATCAGGAAGTTCTAGTTCAGCTTTTAGTCTCTGTTTTTGAACACACCGAGTTATACCGGATCTGAATCTGTTGTATTCCATAATTGTTTTACTAGTGCAACATAACATCGATGCCAGTATATGAAACGCTGATCTTCGTTGACTTATTTAATGTCTATGCAACTACTTTAAATTATCTCCGACAGCATGACCAGATGGGTGCTACCAGCGGTAATGTCACGTTGACATTTTCATCACAAAGCCTCAACGGGGACACGGATAACAAGACAAATGGCGAAGTAGAAATAGGAAAGAAAACGAAGCATGGGATATGGTTTACGACGTATTCAAAACCTTTTCTGTCCTTTGTCTCCGCGTCGTTGCTTTTCCATCATTATGGATGGTTCATCAATGGATATTACGCAAGCCGCTGACCTAGACCGACATGGACAATTAACCTGAAGGATTAAATTTTGAGCCACTGTCCAACCTATCAAACCTAAAGGGCGGTAGAACAATGCACGGCTCACGTATTCCCCCGGGAAACATTGATAGGTTGTTCACGTAAAATGTCCCTCAGAAGAGGATAAAAATCTTGAACATGCAATACTCCCATGTGTCACAAAATTTGGTGAATGTGCAATCTTTTGAATCCATTGGTTCCCTGTTATTTGGGATTATTCTTCATTGGAAAGTCAGCCTTAGAAGGTCAGTTTGGTGAGAAATACTGCACATTCACTTCTATCCGCGCACTATAATGGAAGCACCTGTGGCAGGAGTAATTAATAAATTGCACCTTCCTGACTGGTTTTGTGTTTGACATAAAGTCATCTGGAACCAATTCATCAGGGTTGTTGGCTACCAGTAGCCCTATCGGCGATTGTAGTGCTTACATCTAGCTACACAAGCATTTGAATGTACCAGTTACTATCGCAAGTTACCCTGTACAGTTGCTCGCATGTCCGAGGAAGGACGGGTTTAAAGAATTAGAGTCTATGCGTTAGGACCCCTTTTAGTTTGGCCAAATCAACTGCCTTATTGACGCATTTCTATTTGGGTTAAACTGGAAATTAGAAATGGGTAGTAAGTTTACCCATTCCGAATGGCTCAGCTTTTCAGAACTAACGGTTGCAATGTAAACCATTGCAGAAGTATTCCAAAAGAATCGGGGAATTAAAGCTTGTTGCGAGGAATGTAGCAACGCTGATCTGGCAGCACATTGCCCTCTCATTCGCAGACGAAATGTCGGCTTGTTTTTATCTCTACTGGCAACATATGACAGACTCTCGAAAGTCAAGAAATTCAACTGTTGCCTTAGTTCTACAGAATCCGTCTCGTTTCATAGATTCAACATAAAATTCAATACGAAAAGCTTCGTTTGAACCAAACATATTTGTACTGAATTTATGTAATTGGGGTAAAAGAAATTCACCCGTGATAGGCTTCATGCGTCATGAGTTAGGAAATGTGTATTTGTTCCACACTAGGTCGGGCTATCAAGTCGCAGTTACAAGGTTCTAGATGATAAACAAAGGCTGCTCAGCCGGAAGTCAAACTGGATGTTACTAAAAGGCTGAAACTCGTAGTTCCTCTTTTCCTCTCGGTACACATGCATGTGAATATCATCAATATGTTTTAATTATGATACACAATCACAGCAGTGAAACAAATCGCAGAATATCGATCTTGTCACGAATTGCTTTACTGTCTCGTTTCACCCCATTCAATTCTCACTTCTCCCAATATCCGACCACAGAAACCATTGCCATCCACCAGTCAACAATACCGATGAACAGGGATTATTATCGATGTGTGACCGACTCTGAGTTGGGCTACCTAACTGGCAAGGATGGACAATACGGGAAATACACAATGCGCTTGACTTCCAGCCCGACAGACATTTCCCATGTCAGTTCTACACCACCGGTCAACAGGCCCGATTACACTGCTCGAATGTGGCATCCGGATAATGAAATGTATCATACATGTGTACCTGAACAGTTCCGACTTGTTAGCAATGTTGGTGGTACCACAACAATTGGAGGAGACGTTTGTTCTGCTGGTGAGTGTTCCAGTGGGATTAGCTTACCGCCAACGCATACGATGCTCAGACGCAGCCCCGGCGGTTTGGAATTGGCAACGGTGAGTAAATTGACATAATTCATATTGGCCGATTGACCATCACGTTAAGAGCAAACAAGTTTTTGCTCGTTTTTTTTATTTAAAACGATCCAACTGTGCAGGATTGTCCTGTCAACAAGGCGTCTGATAATCAGCGTTTCTAATGCTTTTCCAATGGCAGATTTTACTTCATAATGACCGTACTGGTGGATGTTTCTCTTAGCATAATAAAACCATACCTTTTTGAATGACATCTTGTTGTGTAAAACCTGGTAGGTGATTAGGCACTAATGTGCGGTATGCCTCGATTGTGATCGTACCCTCGGAGAACTCACCGCATTCATTGTTACCGTTATCGACAATACAAAGGAGATAACTGCCATCAGTTTCGATGTGAGAAAATACATGGAGAAATGTTTTGTTCGTTTGATTTTCACACCCACAACACGAACCACAAACAAACGGAAAACATTGGTAAACGGTCATATAAAATCACTGGACGTCATCGCTGATATGGGAAATGTCTGCATTTTTTTCAGTTTTTTTCTAATAGGCACTAATCACGGCCAGTCTGAAAGATTAAAACAAAAGTTTGAACATTTTGACGAGACTTCACACGCGGCACAAGTTTGTGACTTCTTTGCATGGAGATATTTCATTGGTTGACAAAATCTGGGATTAAAAGGAAGCAATTTGATGACCGACTGCTGGTTTTATGGACCAGATCTTCGTCAGTATCAAACGAAACAGTGGGTTATGTTACCTTTCGTCGCTTCTCTTACGGTCAGGTTTAATAATTTGCAAATGGTTTCAAGTTTTCCATTCTTTGAATGAGATTATCATTAGCAATCAGTCTGACCAGAAGGGATGTATATGCATTACGGACGTGGATCATGGGATCTCAGATTCAGTCATTTAATTCTGGCCATTTCCTTATACTTCAAGGATTTTCTCATCTCTCTTTTGAGATAGATAGATGTCTCGACAAATGTCGAGTGATATTTGTCTTCATAATTACAACCACGATATGGAAGGGAGGAATATGAGGGAAGTATACTTGTTTCAACTTTTACTGAGGACAAAAATCAAATCACAACCATAAATACCTGGTAAAACAATGCTCTGTGGATTGAAAAATGTCTATTTATTTACTTCCTTTACCTTCAACGGATTTCTTAAATCATGATTAGTTTTCAAAGTTGCGTTCTCATGGATACTGCAAAGTTTTATCGCCAATTATTTTACTTGGGACATTCATCCAAGTCGCATCCTTAAATTCTCACGACATAATGGGTTGTAAATACAAAGTGGAATGGTGTGTTCTTGCTGGGGAAGGAGTTTCAATATATTTAACAAGTCTTTAAACCTCTATCTATCATTCGTTTTGGGACTACTTTCAAAGCTTGCGTAATCCCCTTACAGTATTCTATCTAGGAATTACAACAGCCAAGCTAATGTGGACTACTTGGAAGTTACTGCAGTCGCATTTCATCTAAAGCGGTCCCAAATGAAGTCTATCAAAAACGGACACGTTAAACGAGTAATATCCATACTCGTTAAAGGATAACCTGAAATTGGTAAGAAATCCCAGTGATTCGGCTGATTAAAAATAGTACTAGGTGTCCGGATAGAAATCCGCACATTTTGCCTACCGGAAAACCGAAATGAGTAGGGCTGGTGGTCAGAAACATAGTTCCGTTTGAGTGCAGTCATCCAATTCAAGTGCTTGAACTTCATGTTCCAAAAGACTCAGCTTCTGCATGGATAAACAAGTGTGGTGGTACCCAAGTGTAGAGAGAGGCAGAGCACTGAGGTTTATGGTTTTTGGTACAAAATACTGAAATGCATCGCTTCCCAAGCCAACTGGACTGTTGTAGATGTTTAAGGCTGACTGCGTTAATACCAAACGAGCGCGACTGAGGTTATTCACGAAGTTACAAGTTCCGTGCTTTTCCAGCCCAAAATTATTTGGAGTTCGTTTACCTTTAAACATCGACCGATCGATACTTCTGGGTAATTTTACTTCTGATGATGCATTATGTTCATTGCGTCACTACCATGCTTGATGTTTTTCAGTCGTTGAAGTGAGGCGAGTTTCCTAAATAAATGCTTATGTCCCTTCACGAAGAATACTTGGTTATTTGTTCTTCTTTCATCGTAATTCTACTTGGTCGATGAAGGCTTCATTCGGTGAGAATCACACGTTTGTTAACTACTTATTTCGGTTTTTGGACTAACAAAGATTAATGGAGATTTTGCATCTAGTTGTCTGACAGAAAGATGCGGCCTCGCTTCAAGTACTATTGGTGTGATTGTGCGTGTAGCTGTATGTGCATATGTGTGTGACGTGTGAGGAGAATATTCTACACCGACATTATCCGGGATCGAGGGATGCGATGATAGACACTTTAAATGAGTAGGTCCTAATGTGCTTCATGTACATTTAGGTGTTATTTATCCGACAGAATTAGTGGTAGAAAAACGAGAACGACTCAGTTCATCTGTCCAGAGTGGAAGTTATTGCACAATATTTCCTCCACATCGTTTCATTCTATACGAGACAGCCTGTAGTCGTCTATGGTTTGTAACCCAATTTCAACCAGAACGCACACCTCATCGTTTTGTTCATCTTCGTGGATGTTCTAGTTGTACTTTGTCACGGCAATGGTTTATGCCGTGGCTTAGATTTTCAAACAAATTAGTTTGAATGTTTTATTCTAGTAACTGAAGGACAACTGATGGATGATTTTTTTCATGGTTTTCACTTGTGAGCAAGTCGATTTCATGGAAAAGCCCAGTTCTATTAGTTTATGCAGCATTATTTTCATGTCAAACCCGAAAAAATTTTATCTTTATGAATTTTCATTCATGAGGAGTGCTCATGGACAGTGGGACCGTTTCAGAATCACATGCTGATTCGTCGGAATCGACTCGTCTGTTGATCCAGACCAACCGTCAGAACGACGGCATCTGAACACTGGTTCAGCATCCGCAGACACTTCTGATTCAAAACAGATTTCGTTGCCAACCTGATAAATACCGTACAAATAGGGGAGCGTGCCGGGTTCCCGTACCTGATGATCGACAACGACAGCCAATCGGTTACGTGCTTCTGTAGAATCTATTTCCCAGCCGTTCGCGAGCTGCTGTCAGCTCCTTCATTTTGTAGTCTGAATATTCTCATGATATTGATCACCAACAGTTGTTTACATCCCTTTTCTGATCAGTTCTCTTTACCTAAGCCGATGTGACTTCCTAAATGGAACAGTCAGTCACGGTCGTAGTTTCAACGAGTCAAATTAGTTTTAGATTTCTTGGTACAACTGGATATCCGTTAAGCTGTAAGAACTGCATACACACTGTGCAAATACTCAGTCACATGATTCGTCACACGATGGACTGACTGTGCACTAACTGAATTGAACACCTGTTGCTTAACTCAGTCCCTTGTGTACACCCTCTTAAAATCCGGTCCCAACTGGGAACGCATGCTTTGTACGTCCATCACAAGTTAGCTGAATGCATAAGCTATCACTGACTGACTAGTTCCACTCTTTCAGTATCGGAATGTGAGTAGGCGATGAAACTTGGCGTTCAACTCATACTTTCTTGACTTGAACAACAAATGTTGATCATGGGAAATCCATTAGGATGAAAAAGAACATTCTGAAAGCAGCCAGAATTTGTTTTTGGCGTGTAAACTAAATTGCTTTCTGAATCACCCATCTGCGTGTACACTCAGCACAGGTGGTGGTCCACGGAAGGCTGTAAATTTAACGACCACTTCTCTTTGGTATCACACAATACACGCGAATACTACATACTCGTGTCGAGTGCACCGTAATGGCAGCAGATAGTGGAAGACCACCGGCAAGATCACATGTTTCACTAAAACTTTTTAGATAGCTAACTTTTCCCAGCCCACCATCTCCAGAGTTGAACAGTAAAAGAGATTTAAGTTGCCTAAGTATACACATTTAGATGGGTTTTCATCTGAAGCTGCTGAAGGTAGATTAGTGACTGCGTTTCACTCAAACAGCATCGAACATTTCCAAAACGCGGATAAGGGAACACTAGAACACCCTCAGATGCGCTTCAAGCACACTACCAATCTCCACGTCCGTATGAGTGGATAGTACCTAAATGTGTTACATGGCCATGGGTGCTCTCGTGAAAGTTTTTAGTAATTTGTCGTCTATTCTAATCATACAGTGATTCGGAGGCTAAGTTGTCATGATACTTTAGAAGTAACAACTACCTCACATATGTGATGTACGGCCACGTAGTCTTCAGTTGTGCAGACGTTCTGTGCGCGGGTGACCTCTCATTGAATTGTGTTGCCTAAAGTGTAGTCACAAAGGCGAGATCATACACTTGTGGTAAAACAGCCAACAAGCAGCAGTCCTTCAAGATCAAAGATGCTTGGTATTCGGAGACGAAGAAACGGAAGTGGTAGACTAGTCAACATACTGTGTTTGTTTCGTTGGGTTAGGAGATCTCCACCATTTCGAACCCCGTCGATTTACGGTGGTCTCGGTGCCACAAGCGCGCTTTTTGTTTATCCACTTAATGCAAGCCACAACATGGGCTATAAACAGACACAGGACAATACGCACATGCGCGTACACACATGGTGAAGCGGTCACAAAAATACTAGGGCTAACCCAAATTGATCCCAGGTGAATGGATGCAGCTGCAAAACAACCAGATCTTCTTAAGCGAGGGTGGTGAACGATTGGCTTAGATTTAAGCTGATGGAAACTGAAAGCGCTCCGTACACATCGATCAAAAACCATTCGGTCGGCGCAAAATGGTACCTACATTGAAGGCTGCAGTGAATGATGTGCAATGCAATTGACCTTGATATACCTGTTTCTGGCTGTCGGCTTCCCGCTTCCGTCGGGTTTCTTAATGACCGGTGCAATCACTTCAGACAGCTGTATTATAACAACTCTCTCCCAGGTAGTTACCAGATGTCTTGGATACGACGGTAATTGGATAGGAATCAAAAAATCACTTGCTGTGTTATTTTTTGCGTGCAGCGAAACGAACTGTGAGGAGTTCTTTTGTTTAAGAGTGAAATACCATCGAAGAGTATTACAACAGGGTCCAGGAACGGAGCTCCGCGGTGAACCAATGGCTTTTTACCGTCACACTGTCATATAGCATAAGGCTATCAAACTCCAGATAGGAAAATCAAAATCTCGTACAACTCTTCAATTTGAGAAGTTTCAAAATGAAAAGCGATTAATGGAGTGCGCGCGTGTTTGGTCTTGCCATATTGACTGACTAGTCTTACAGACACCTTTTAAAAGTGTTTTTAGTCCCGTTCGATGATCACTCTGGTGAACTACCGAGCCCCAGTGCTGATCACGTTCGTCAGTGAGCAGATGAGCAGCGGACCATAATCAGCAAACATATCAGCAGATACCAACTAAAACAGCTTGCCAGACGCAACCCAATTTGTTCACTCTTTCTGATAGAGCCGATCTGAGGTTTGTCGATCTGGGACGAAAACAAAATATCATAGCTGGTTAGACGAATTGTGCTGCCTAGATTGCGTGACTTGGTGTGAGAAAAGGAAGAAAAACTGATTTAACCGTTTTCGGAAACAAAGTGGTCGGCATTTTTCTTCCACCAGAATAACTACAACCTAACGGTTGAAATTTCGATCAATTCGTTGCGCTTTGATCTCCTCGTTCATTTGACGGAAGAACCACGGTATGTCATACTTTTTCTCAGAACAATGCGGTGTGGCAAAATGACTTACTGGGTTTTCAGTCCAGTATGTACAACAGTTAACCTTGCACCAAAGTGCTCTTGTTACGGTTCCTACCTCAAAACACCAAGTACTTAGAGAGAAAACTCAACGAGGAATAGTGAAAGATCGACTCTGAAATAATAAATTGAAGGACTATATAGAGACGAAACGATTTCGTAAGTAAAGTCGGTACTGTCTGCAACAATGACGCATAACCAACCGCCACTTGGAAGGGGGAGGATTTTGTGCACGAAGACCCAATAGTCTACATGCACCTTCACGATCCAGAACATTGGTTAAATCTTTCATACTTTTTACCTATACCATCGATTGGCCACCCCAGACCATCCTCCAACCATTACGTGCGTTGTAGAACAACGTATAACGAGGTAGTCGTTCTGTGGGCATGCACAAAATCTGTTTCAACCACCTCAACTCTGAATTGCGAAAAAAATTCTTCCACCACAATCTACCAGTAATAAGAAGATATGGGTGTTCAAACTCCAAAAGTCTTCGCACATTTTCGGCTCTCCAAGGCCAGGTTTCTGAGACGTATAACAGTACCGACTTCACTGCTGCTGTGCATACTCGACCGCTTATTGATAATCGGATGTCACGCCGACGCCATAAATGTTTCAAGTAAGTGTAAGACAGTTGAGCCTTCCGGTTGCGTGAAGACTTTTTTCCGATATGCGATCATTAGGTAAGATGCAACTAACCAAATAATTAAGCCTATCAAACCCACTCAGTTGTACTCTTATGAGAAAAAGGTTTGGATTTGAGTCAATGCAGTCTAGCCTTACAAAAGTTTTTTACACTTTCAAGGTGCAAAACACATATCAAAAGCACCTACCCTATTGTCCAAATGGTCGACAAAAATCTACAACCCAGTAGCCAAAATTGTCCGCGGAGAAAAGATGCCCGCGCAGCACTTTTGATCCAATGTTTGGCAAATTAATTCCACTGTAGTTTTCACACGACGGTGTGTCACTCTTCTTATAAAAAGGTACGCGGATGGATTCCCATTAGTCCATAGTCATCTCTTCTCTTGCTCAGATCCGTCCCGTGAGTATTGTTAACATCGACGTTATCATTTGGGCAAAGTTCTTTGAGCTGAATGGCGACAGTGCATCTGGTCCAACTGTCATACTTTTTAAGAGAACGCATCAACCTCATCACCTCCATTTCCAATGGAGAGTTGGTATCCACCTGCATTTTTCACCCTGTAATCATAAATGGCCAATTGAACTGCTCCCTGAATTGTTCTTCCTAACGCGCCAGCCGACTGGCCTGAGAATGAATCAGTGTTCCGCCGGATTCTTCAGTCGCCTAGTTTACGCTTGGCCTTCATGGCCCAGTGTTCCTAATTAGTCGGTAAAGGTTGCGACTGTTTTCGATAGCCGTAGTCTTCTTCATTGTTGCATTCCTTCCTAGCCACCACTGTTAGCCGTCATTTGCCATGCTCTTGTTCAGATGACTCTCCAGGAATCCATGCATCGCGCTGTATGTCGCATCCGAGGGACGGATCTGCCAGCATCCAACGGAACAAATGAGGCCAGGGATATCTACAGATTCTGAGGTTTGTGTGGCAAAGAGTTTTGCCTGGCAGTCGCATCTGAGTGCAGGACTTCTTTGATTTGCTCCCAGTGCTTGCCCTGATCCTGATCATTTTGTTGAGACGACAATCGCACTGAGAGTTCCGACCGGAATCACAGTAGACGTCTAAGGTCTGGAATCACCCGTGCCGGACAAGTGGCTGCTGTGACCACGGACTAGGCCCAAATAAATACGTCCTCGGGCTAAGGCACAGTCTGAGTCCGTGGGTGTCGACTAGAATGATCGGCAATCCCCGAGTGATCCACGCTGCAAGGTGACCGATCGTTGCGTGATCAGTTTCATTCCAACGCTATGAAGGCAGAGTAGATGGTTAGGTTAGCCGATGTACCTTATAATGGCAAAATAGTATTAGCCAGAAGTAGCATATGACTGAGACAAACTAGGATATGATTATCCTTGTTTGAGCGGCTGGGAAAGATAATCGATGCTTCACAAAATTCTAACTCTCAGTTAGATTAGCATGCCGTGCATACCTTTTTGTTTTCTCTATGAGTACTGACTGCTCGACCACATACGATCCATTCGAAAGAATATGGACAAGATAGCGTTTAGAAAATATTGTCTAATAATTTATGCAACTTCCAGTTTGATTGCATGCTGCTTTCCCAGTGAATTTTGTGGGTTCAAGTCCACGAACCCCTGGTCAGGTTTTTAATTCTGCAGCAATTCGGTAACTGCGGCATCTTTTCTGAAACCTGAATATACTATTGTTACAATAACCAAAAGGATGTAAAATGATGAGAGACACCGAGATAAAGTGTCGAACGAACGTAAAGAAACTGGCGAAATCTATTCGTAAAATAGATATGTGAAACGAGTTTTCTCCGATTCTCACTTTTGTTAGACATTATTTGACTTCGGGCTGTTTGCGAAATAGATACGGTGAACAAAATACCGAACTATATTCACACATTCATTAGGGCATATTGATTTTCTGAACGACTTAACAGACACGGTAATAATATTTCGAATTTTGATTTTAGTCCAGTGCCTATCTTCCGCGCTCAATCCGGAAAGCAGAACGTATCCATCAAAGTGAACTATCCACTTAGATTTCTTTAAAAGCCATTTAAAACAGAACACCACTCCATGTGTATAGTTGATATGTCGCTATGTGGATGGGTATTGGTGCTGGGTGATGCATCGACCCGTACGTCATCCTGTTTGCTTATCCGGAATTCCAGGTTTATTCCGCTCTATAGTCTACCCAAAATTCTTTTATCTCTTTTCCCAATGATTATTTTTCGCGTCAATTTCCTGGCGAATAGAAAGTCCGCCTGGTCTGTATTCTTGCAGAACATGATCAAAGGCCAGATCTGGAGTGGTTTTAATCAGTTCAAAGTAGACGGTGCAAAACCACGGTCAACAAATGCATTTTATCCGGAAACGGATATCAATTTCGGATTGCTTTGATATTCCCGAAAAAGAGAAGAGCACGAAAAATTAGGATGTTTCATCACGTTTATAATCGGGGACCAGATTGAAGTGAGGAAGGAAGAATCGATCTAAGTAACTCATAAGGAATTCAGGGTCTGAGGATAGGGCCTACTCACAGGTAATTGACAGTCAAGTGAATTTTATAAACGATCTCAGAAAAATAACTCAAACCACTGAACCAATGAATATTTTCTTATGATCGCGAAATCAATGCTGGCCTCGTCGATCATCGACTTATTTTTCATCACTAACCTCTCAGTTCAATCAATGGCACCTGCTTTCATGATTCAAGGTTTTCCTATATTTCTTCAAACAACATAACGGTTAAGACTAGACATTCTTTGTTTCAACTCAACCGGCGGAGATCAGAATTCATGACAAAATAGTGTTTGTTCATCCTTTTAATAGCCAATGATCTTGCCAAATCAGGCAGAGTAAATCGCACAATTGTTATCTAAGCGCCGTGGTCGGTAGTATGTACATTGGTCTGCGAAAATTTGCGCTCGGCTTTCAGTATTAAAATGTGATATAATGATATAAGTTATGGATCTCCTAGAAAGTTGTATTCACTTCTCCCTAAATCGTGGCTGGTGAATTTCGTAACGATTGATAACTACTATCAAGTGTTTGGTAATGTTCATTATACAGCAAGGGATGCCGCACTCCCATCGAGATATGCATTTATGAAAGGCAGGGAAAAATTCTGATGGAGGCCCTTGGTTTGTATGGAGGTGCTTTTTCAGGGACCCTTACCAGCCAAATGCATAGAAAATGAAACTTCTTAAAATGAATTGCAATCGTTAATCCTATGATGCTTTCAATCCTCTAACCTCGCATTTTGTCAGCTATTCTAATAGCTTTCCTGAAAGAGATGAACTTCTTCCACTGTCAATCTCTCTGTAAGATTATCCATAATTCAGATGATGCCTCCAACAAAATTACGGATAAATGTGTACAGCACTGGAGAGCAGAACAGACCACGTAATATTTACAGACATCAACGATACAAGCACCTGAACATCCAACCGGTCCGAAGGAATTTAGGTCAGGTAAAGAGCCAATTTATTTTCTTGCTTACAAACCGGAGAGGCTGATGGGTTGGTCTTCCTTAAACGAAAACACTGAGCAGTATATGCGGACTCCAAAGGTACTTGGCATCTCCTGCCTCGGATCAGGCTGACAAAGCGAGCAAAAAGCAAACTGCAGAGTGAACTGAAGGATGTGACGCCCCTTAAATCCTTACGATCCCAAACCCACCAGTTCGTCCTAGGTAAACTGAGGTCCCAGTTTCCTAAGATTTATAGTCGTCGATTGGTTTTCTTGCGGCACAGTTGGAGGTTCCTCATCGAGCCTAATAGTAGGTCAGATACCTTAGAGAAACCCATGACACACGCATCATCAACACTATCTAGCTATTACTATGCCTACAAATTTCCCGGTCGTCGAGCAAGCTGATTTGGTACTATCAATTGAAGCGGCCCACAGATAATGACGGTGACAGTACGGATAGAATCAATATTATTAATAACACTACTCGGGAATCAATCCCCGTACCAGTAAATTGACAAGAGAACTTGGGATAGTTGGAACTCATATTGTTGTTAATTCATGGGTTCAGCTTTGAACTCTGCGTGCACTTCAGTCAAGTCATGAAAATTGGGCGAATGTATCCGTTTTCCAGAATGCGAATGCCCAACTAGGAAGATATTAAGTTACAGGTAAATTTCAGTGAAATACTACGGTCTTGTTCTTGCAAAAAGCCCCATGGATCAGTTCCTGGCGGAATGAGCAAAGCAATCCGACGAGATAGGAACTGATTACCCTAGTAGAAATACTGTCACTTTTATTGGCCATGGGATTTGTCTAGCCTTTCCATTCCTGGCCTTATTGAGTGATTCCAGCCATAGGCAATTTGACCCAAAAGATGTGACAGACTACTGGAAAATATGAAGAAGCCCACGTTCGAACGGATACCGGAGACAGCCTACTGGTTTCGTCACAGAAGCAACCTAGAAAAAGGTCATACTTTTAAGAAATGTTTGGTCTAGAATCTATGCCACTTTCGCTACAGTTGTATTATGTGCTTAGAAATTATCTGTGCTCCGCAAAATCCACCTAGATTATAGACCATGGAATCATCAATGATGCATGCGATGGTGCACGGTAAACCATCTAAATTGTCATTGTTGGCGAATTACATCTACCAACAACTCTGTGTTATTAACATTATGTCACTCAAAATGAAAACCAATACATGGTGCATCGGCTTTTTGGCAGACTCCTTAGGCCATTCGGTCCTGATATCTAAATTCCCCTTGATAACAGCAAGTCAGCCAATCCGTCAGTATTTAGCTTCTTCGAATCATCCCCTCCGGTTACCATAAAAACCATGATTATTGGTTACTATTCTGAGGGAAAGTTGATTTAGCCAAGAACGAAGTGGGTACCGATTGGTAGAATTCACTAACGATGGGAGACAGTTTTGAACTGGAAGGGGCAGAAACAGAATCCAGTTATTTCACTAACCTATGATAGGACCACTCGGATCACAGACTAATCAAATGATCCCGATTTATTGGTGTTGAGCAATCGTTTCCTTGGCAAAATGGAATGGTAACAACATAGTTCATCAACAAATCAATCGAAATATGCTCCCAAGTTCAGTAAACCGTTTGCGGTTGACCCCTTTTGAGAACGATCAAAATGGATCCTGTTGTCCCATCTACTAGTGTGAAGGATTTCGGCCCAGGTTCTGAACTATGACAAGATAATCCTTCGGTAATCTTAACTACCACGGGTACAATAGTTGAAGAAGAATGCATCAAATCAGATTTTTCGAGCACCGCATTTGCTTATTTAGGTCTTTCTTATTCTGTTGCTTATACTAAAAATAACTGGGAATGAACGATCCTGAGGATTCAAGCGTTAATTTCCGGTTAATGCTTATGCACAACTAGGTCACATCATTACGTCCAGTACCCAGCATACTGGAAGTTGTTTTGACTATATTATTCGGTGTCATTAATTATTACAAACGGGTACACAACACCCACATTTTGTCTGAATTATTGATGACAACTTGTCCAATTCTGATCGTAGGTCGTAGAGCGCATTCCAACAGGTACACTGGATAGCTCCGTAAACAATCTAACTGTTTAAATTGGACAGTGGATATTCGTTTCACTGCACTTATAACGGCAAACTCACTGTTAACATATCTACCATGAAGATGAGTCATTTGCAAATGAGTCGTGGAAACATCCCCAATACCACAAGATAACTTTCCTTAGGGACTACATCACACTTGCCATACATGTCCCCGCTGATTCTGACGTGAATCCCCTTCGCAATCAGTGTGACCGAATCATTCAGTTGGCTGAGATGATCTAACGCAGTCACCCATGTTTATTCCAGGGAGTTTGTGGAGCAAAGTGAAACCTGGTCAAAATAAGTCAAACGTTTGCCGCTGACTCTAGCTAACTAAATATTATTAACAAATTAGAAGGAATGCTTTGATCTGTAAGTACTACCCACTTCAGGCCATTTCGGTTTTCGAGCATACGTTTGGTTTCATGTGTGATCGACTTTAGGTAATTGAGATGACATGTGAAAGTTGACTGCCCGATTTGAGTTCCCGTGGCTCATCTTATAATGCAAACGAGCAGGCCTAACCGTGTATTTACCGATTTGCAATCTCGTAACCATGTCTTGAGCATTAGGTACCAAATTTTGGCATTCTATTGATCATAGACCAGCGTTCATTCATCAGAGTAGAAAAAATTTTGTGCATCAGGAAATTCGCTTGTTTATGGTTATTTCTGAATTCCACTCGAAAAGCGCTTCCATCTTCAGCAGATCAGTTTATTACAAAAATCTAAGAATGGATTCCAGACTAGTTGCGAACGTATTAGGGATTTACAAAAACCACATTACCACCAAATTTTACATTCTAAAATGTTGAGAGTACTTTCGATAAAAATTAATGGGATAATTGAAATTTTAATGGACTTTTCTTGTTGACTGGAATCCAGAAAAAACGGGAGAAAACCCAAATAATCGGGAATATTTTGTTAGACAAGATGATATTTAGGTGAGTGGAGCAGTTGTATGATGCGTGGCTTAGCACTGGCAGGTACAAATTGGCATCAAATGCGTCCCAATATTGAACAGTCCGGTCGCAGTTCAAGATTTAGGGCAAATTTATCTTCTGTTTGCTCCTGGCATCCATGGTCGGTACTTCTCGGCACATTTGACGAATGACAGATACAAGCACTGACCAAGGCTAATAATAGTAGTGATTCTAATATTGGTCTTTTATTCAAAATGTTTATTGTACAACAAATTTTACACGAAATACTGGGAAAGATTATGGCCATCGAAAGGACCTAGACGGTTGTGGAAGGAATTGGACGAGCGAGATTCAAATCTAAAAGCCAATTCGTTATCTTCTTATTCACTTCCGCATCTAGCGCTTTTATCTCGAAAAGATTTAATGTGTCCCAACCAAGCAGTAACAACTTGGATGATTCTTAAGAGCACTAACAGTGTTTTGACCGCTCTGATCGCACCCAGGATAAAATAAACGCTGACTTAGTGGAAACTGTGTGAGGTTGCATGAAACGAAACTGCACCTGCAAAACGGTAATCAAAATTAAGGGCCTATAGTTTTCCGCTATATTGTCATATCCATACAAAGCAAAACTAAATGAAAGTGACTATCGACCACACATCTGAGTGTGCTAAGTCGATTATGTTTGCAAACCTCAAGAAGATTATTTTTAACACATCAGTTGAACATGGAAGAAGCAGTCAGTTAAATTTCAAATGGGGACAAAATACTTAAGTATATTAAATTATACTCTAGCGCGAAGCACGAAAATCAAACATAAATTTGGCTTGAAAACTAACGGATGCAGATGTTGCGTAGACCACTAAAGAGTGAGTGGTGGAAGCTCTGTGGCCGAGCTCGCTGCAACACCCGACTTGACGGACCTTATGTAGTTCTGTTCCAACCCGTTTCACGATTATGGTTACCGCGTCATGCGACTTAGCTGGTATGGGGCCTGCCTGTCCCAGTGCACCCATGGGTCAAGTAAGCTGCTGAAAAAGTAGATAACGATGGTGTCCATTTTTCTTTTGTGAAATGAAACAAAACCATTTCGTTGCAAGCATACACGCAAAGACAAACTCTCCCGGTGAGGTCATTTGAGACTGGCCTACTAGCTGCGTTTGTCTCCCAGGGCCTTGGTCTTTGCAAGATCAGTGTCGGAATTATTCTGGCGCCCCATAATCTTCCACGTAACTGGTACAACAAAACGATCGCCAGCGTGCGATGTCTACACCTAATATGGTGATCTGGTTTCACCATCAACCAACCTAGCATTGTTAGCGTGCGGATGAAGGTCCTTACACGTATTTGCGTCTACACTAATCCACTACTCATTGAATCAATTTCACTCTAGAAACATTTCAGCGTGCACTCTTTAGGCTGCCATGTTAGTAAGTTAGCATAAGTGAAGACCCTGACTGACACGTTTGCTATACTCAGACTGACGATGGGTTTGTCTGCTTTTGCGCATTCCTGATCGGTTGCAGAACCCTTTGAAGATCGCTGCCCCAGTCCATGCTGTAATGTTAACACAGGTAGTTTTAAAATGACACTGTTGTATGTACTGAATGAACGGCCTTCCAGGAGAGTTTGTACGGGCCTCACCTGAAATACATCCGCACATAAACGTTAGGTGTACCAAACCACGGGGAAACGTCGCTGTTCGTGTGTTATATTTACCCCGCCCATCAAATAAACTTAGCTAACCACAGTAGTGTGAATAACGAAACAACAATGGTCATCCAAAGTCATGAACACACGTTGGCCTGTTTTGACGGTTATCAAATCAAAACTATTACGATGACCAGTACCCCGAATGAGACACAGTCGAGTCCGACAGGCTAGGAGGAAAAAAGATTCCATTTACTTTCGACTCTAGAATTTCGATCTTGAACACCTACAAATACCTAGACATTAATAAACTGAACATTGGATGTTTTTTTCTTCATTTCACTTTATCCAATAATAGGGTGCTGTCTTCTGTCCAACTCCCAGATAGAGTTTCATATCAAAGTCCGTGAAAAGCATTTTAGGAACAAAGGGAGTCGGATACACTCATTTGGTTCACTTCATAAGCTAGATGAATAGAATAGTCTAATAAGCACTGAACTGGGATTCTTCTCAATTGTCAGTCTATCAAGAGCTTTGCTGAGTTTCTTTTGCACATTTGAATTAGACAAAATGCATGTCCTTTTACAGGCATGTCTCTTTTGTGACCAGTTCATACTGGATATTTCACGTGATAATTTTTCTTCTACCAAACTACCACTGCAGCAATCAAACTTGTGGCCAACCATACTATGATCATCTGTTTTAGTTATCCTGTTAGCTGAGATAGTTGAGATAGTAAAACATTCCGCAAAGAGACAGTAATCAATAGACAAACCAGCTAGTAATATTTGTAATATAGTATTTTCATTTCACCCGCTATCTCAGTCACCTATTTTACTATATCCGATAGCCGAATCCCATCCAACATAAAACCAATCAAAATTGAATGTTTGAATTCTCCAGCGTCGTCAAGGTTACCACCCTTTCAGTTTGTGAGATGGCAGTTGTTTATGATGTTTTATTAAGCCAACAATAAGAAGTCAGTCATCCGACAATTCTCATGACAAGGTGTGAATATGATTCATTGTAATTTGTTAAATTGAATATACATTCCAGAAGTTCATTACCACATGGATTTGTCCAAAATAACTTGTCGAAATAAACGGTAAAAAGGCGTGATTAGATTAAGCACAAATTACTGACTAGTCGTGTAATAGGCCCGAAACCAGAATACTTACAACTTGGGAAATTGTACCATCCCATAAAGAAAAGGACCGTATCTCACTCAGCACCTTGGCAGATCCGACTCTATGGACGACAGGCAGTTTCACCCAGAAATCTCGAACTATCTCCCTGTTTTTTTTTCTCAAAGGAATGATAAATTATTGATATCATGGGGGAAAAGATGACTGAAGATAAGATGTATGGATAATGTTCATTAAATACCCTTTTCTGATCTACGGGATCCTATCGGAACGTCTGCTGTGATTACCGACTCGATGTGATATAAACCTGATGAATAAATCAACCGCCAGTCAGAAGATGGTGAGCAGAAAATTATCTTGGTGACTAATGATTTATGTCCAACACGGTTCAACGTTTCTCCATTCCCTTTCCACGAATCACATGATCCACTGGACAGTAGATGAAAACCCAAACCGCTGACAAGAATGGCAGTTCAAACAACAAATAGGATTGGGTCAAATGAGCAGTGCCAGACAAAATATCCCACTGCTTTCTAGAAGAATGTAATAATATTGAAAGAAAATTTACCTTGCGGTATCAAACTTAAACTCCTATTCATCAAAGTGAACCGAGAACTATGATCTTCAATTCTTCTGACTGGGACTGTTAGTAACTGGAGGGGCAAAGCAAACCGAACCCGGGGATGATGCGCGAGGTCGTAAGAATTAGCCGTGAATTTCACATATTGTGTTCTAAGTTATCCTAAATGGTCCTGACAATTCTGTCCAAATAGTATGACGAACAACAGGACTTTGTTTCTCATTGCATCTGCTCTTCGAGGTCTCTGCAAGCGCATTCATTGTAATACAACAATAATTCATGCAAAACAAGCTGTAGTAATCGGTAAAGTCCCATTAGGTGTGTGGACAAAAATATTTCATGCGCGTATTTTTAATAATCAATTGAGTAGGCCGTTATCTTCATCAACCACAAACGGTGGTAAGTTTCCACGTCTTATTTGAACTGTTGTTGAATTCAATTAGAAAGTTAGAATAAAACCGGTCTCTGCTTGGATCGTATAGATTTTTGACGTTTTTAACACCAAAACGGGAAATTCCCCGTTATAACGAAGATGAATTGTGTTATTTAAAACGGTTTGAAGCCCCCTCTTGTACTTTGTTTTGATTTTTGCTCGTACAGCTTCTTTGAAGAGTATCAGTTCTTTTCGACTGGCACTTTGAAACGAATGCCCCTAACTCGAATCTTGACACCGTCAGTCTATTCTCACCATTCGACGTCCAATACGTAAGCCGTGCTGCCCTAAGGAAAGGAAAAAATTTTGTATCGCAAGTAAAAAGGTAGCTAGAAGGGCGAAAAAGAAGTTTGTCCGATTTGTTAACTTGTCATACTTACCTCCGTATACCAAAACTGCTGGACTCTACAAAAACTGATTAACTAAATCTTGGACTCAACAAAGTGATCTATGTTTCCAAAAAATACCCATTCATCTTCTGTGACATAATACCCCTTCACAAGGGGAAACATCGGCAGCATCATAGATGACCACAAACGTTTCACACTTCATTCCAGTCAAAACCTGACGGTTTCCATTCCTGTCCCTAAGTGAGTGATCAAAGTAGCTTCTTGTGTGGTCACGCACACAAAGGGTAATTTGAAACGTGTGGCTCCAGAGTGCTACGAATCTACCTGAATTTCGTGTGAAACCACTTTACCATGCAAACACAAATTTTCCTTCTCGGCGTCAATTATCCCAGTGCAAGTGACTTATCCGTTCCCTCGACCACCGATCGAAAAATAACCTATGGGGAAAACCCCGGTTTTCAGTTTATACCTCGGGTTTTTCAATTATTTCCAAAGTGCCACTGGGATGCATGTACGAGACTACCGAACCACACTGGTTTGGATATAATGACTGGAGAATTGTGAAATTTTTTAGGTGGGATACAGAAAGTGGACTGCTTCTTTGTGTCAGGTTAGCAAAGAATCCTCCGGGAATGGTGATGATGATGGCAATGGAGAGGACAGTACCGAAAATGGTAATGATGTCATTGCTGATAGCAGTGGCGACAAGGATCTGAGCGATAATGACAACTCTGATGAGGACTGTGATGAGCACGATTATTCGGCTAATGATGTTGATGATGAAGAGAAGGATGTTGATGACAACGGTGATTCGCATGATGATACTGACAATGATGATGTTGATGATAATGACGGTGTTTGGTTTTATGATAACAATGATTGTACTGATGATGATAATGATGTTGAGTACATAGATTCCGTGGAGGATGATGGTGATGGTAAGGATTATGATAATGATTACACTTGTGGTTCGAATGAAGATTCATATGATGCGGTTTACGATATGGAGCACGGAGAGTTTGATAAGGTTCGTAATTTCCGCATTAATAATATGACAGATTCATTTGATTATGCATAGATTCTCCAGCTGTTGCGGGATTCCTTAAGCACAAATATGCCTCGTTGTAAAAACTGTTCAAAACAAATTGGATTTTTCACTCTATCCAGTTTCGTCAATTCGAAAGGTAACTTGCAATGAGAGAAAGACGAAAGCTAGTGATAGGAGTAGGACTATGTGTCATGCACCTCATTCGGCTAACCTGTGTTTTTGCCAAGTTCCTCTGCCTGCAATGGATTTCTGTGACTAATCACCTCAGGGTTGCTCAGTTCATCGTCGCGTACATGTGTAACTAATACAAGAATTCATCCCTTCCGGCAATGGCTGCATTTGTCATCTGCCTGATAAGATCAGCATGCTGGTTTTTCTTTCGTAATTTTCCGGCTAACTAAATAAAGAAGTTTGTCTGGTAGCCCTAGTCCACGCATATTGTTGACTATGAACTGTGGTTTGTATGCACTTAACTTCCAAATTTTGTTCCCCGATAGTTTGTGGGCTTCGAGAATCCCGGTTAATTGTAACTCATTACTACCGTCCGGTAACGTCACTCTATTGAACTCTGGAAGCATTGTGCAGCTGATTGGTTCTTCTAAGAAATCACTATCAGTCCATGTTCACCGCTTCCGAACTCCGTCGCGAACGAGTGTGGGTCAATCGCTTTAGCGATTTGACTGACCAGTTCAATAAACTTTTGAGACTGTGACCGGAAAATTCATCGACTAAGCCAATCCAAATTCACTCGTTCGTCCCGGTTTCCCTCCCAATTCGGGCGCGGTGAGTGTCCATTGCTGATCGGTCCTAACACGGAGGTAAAAAGTTCTAACAATACGTTCAGCATTGGCATCCCAGGTTGAATAATTTTTTTTGCAATATCAAATCTACTGATACCCGTATTAAGGATAAAAACATTGATTTGTTATTGCCGTATGTTGACATACGGTTGTATGAACACAGGTATCACCTCGACACGTATTATTTTTATATCTCATCCCCACCGAACAACTTTAACTGTGATCATGACACAGAAGAATTATCTTGTTTTGAAATCCGTTACGGAAGCCGTACTATTGCTGTGTTTTGTTAAGAATTCGTCAAAACACAACTGACTTATACGCTATTGTGACCCGGTACAGCTAATCGGTTTCAAAACAATGAATCAAGTTCGTGGTGGGGTTTGGCCATAGACAAACCGAGGAAATTTTCATTTCTCGGTAAAACAATCCGAAAAATAGTGGTCCATCTGGAGTCTGCAGAACTGAAATTGACAGACATCATACTGGACAAGGGGCAAGAGTAGAATTTACGAGGAACAATTGAACTAGGATTCTACCCGGAAAATTAATTGGTCCCACTAAAGTTCATATTTACTGAAATTTGCCTGTCACAGATAAGCTATTGATCGAATGCTTACGTGCACTTCAGGAATTCATACATCCTCTTCTCGGCACTCTCTTCATGTTCCTTCTTCTTTCTATCTGGACGGCGCACACGTATTCTAAGTATGAAACTTCAAAAACTCCGAAAGGCTCTCCATTTCACTAAGCTCTAAGTCCTTAAAATTTAAACGTTCTAGATAATCTCTGTCTCTAAGCAACAACAACAACAACAACAACAACAACAACAACAACAACAACAACAACACGGAACCACACATAAGCCGCCGTCCTGTCAAGCTTCACGTCGTGTATACGTGGACTAGAGGAGGATGAACTAGGCGTGGCTGTTTTGATTTCACCGCAGTCATTCCGTTCGTCTTCACTCAGGTCTGTTGAGTCTGAGATCAATCATGACGGAATTGCAGTGATTAAACTGTAGACTGAGTGGAAGTCAGCAGAGTGTTTGATCTAAATATTTATGCGGTTCGGAGTCTCTTGAACTTCTGTTGCATTCAAAAAATCACATTGTTATTAGGATTTTCCTTTCGGTATTTTAAAATCAGTGAGGCCGAAATATGGGATAGTAAGTGCTCACTACCGGTTAGCATCGGATAACAGCCAAAGGATTTCGACCTTGGGGTATCATCTGTGAGGATGATCATTTGACTATGGTAGAAACCGATGCGCGTTAGCTGCATGTCTGTAGAATTTTGCCGTTGGCCTGTCAACCGGCCGACGACAATGAATGACCAAAACTATAAGGTAAAATGACCGGTGAAACTAAGCAAATTGTAGTCGTTGCTGTCGTAGAAAATGACAGGCTCATTCCCAAGAATATCATGGAAACAGGTGAAAACGTAGGACAAAATAGACAACGAATGTGGTAGTTTTCAAAGCTCCTGGTGCCTGGATGACTATGACATAAACGCGTACTCCAATTCTCCCGCCTCACCCTCCCCCCCCCCCACACACACACATCTCTGAGGAGTGTCACCTTTCAGTGGCGAAAGCTCACGGCTACATTCGAAAGTCTCATTTTCAGCAGTACAGTATTGTCGAAATAATGAAAATTCTCCCCAGATTTCGCCTATTGGCTAACCCCACCTCATCTAGGAATTGATATTCACGACACTTTAGATGCTATCTGTTGACAATTATTTCCAACAGTACTGCACTTTCATATTAAGTTTTTGCACACATTCGATTCCGCGGAGAATGCTGGGTTCTCAAGACCCCGGCAAAGTAAATATGTCATCATAAATTAGAGTGAATAGTTTTTTCGCCCATTCTTTGGTGTTTTTTGCTCAGTTTTTCATCTGGGCTGGTGATGAAGTTTGTCTAATCTAAATGCCAAGCTCGAGTATCACAAAACTCAGGATTTAATATGAATAACGGTTCAAAAACACTGACAGTCACCGCAGTTTCCTGTTAGTCTCCTTCGAATGAAGTAAGCAACCGCACTTCCCAAGCAGATGACTTCGAATTACCGAAAGCTTATTCCGTGCTCTCTTGAAACAAATTGCCGATTCATTGCACAAATCTCAAAATTGCGCTCTAAATAGCCAGTAGCTGAGTTGGTTTGCTAGGAAAGATTCTTCAGAAAAAATCATCTCTGTGTGATGAACTCGGGGACCAATGATTTCATCAAGCTTCTTCTCGGACTCATTTCCCATTTCTTTTTTTCCCTTATTTGAATGGTAGTCGAATACAGATGGATAATCGAAAGGTGATCCAACTGTCCAAACTCACAACTGATCAACCTAAACTGGATCGACTATTGTAGATGACGCTTTCAAACCCAGGGGCTTGCCTCAAGCTGGTTCCATTTCACTTTTTCTTGTCACAGAAATGACGTCTATTCACTAAGTCGCAGGGATAAAGATCCAATTCTGAACACCCTCGTCAGCGTCCATCTGTAATATAGCCAGTGGAATCAAGCTAACCTTTGAAAACTCAACCTTACCTAACGTGAAGTGGACTCAGAATTCAAGGGAAAGTTGTAAACGCAGTAACTAATTGGGCATCATTTGTGATTTGCGCGCCCATTGTGGCGGAGCTCATTTTACATATTTCTTGCACTCATTTTAGCGGGCAACGATGTGCTCTGCTTCTGGTTGCTAACTCGAGAGACGATTGAAAAGAAAAATTTCGGACACAGAAATTCACCCTTAAAATCTCTTGGAAGAAAGATTTTAATGTTAAGGGTCCAGTGGCAACATGACTCATCTACACCAATTTCCTTGACCTCCTGTCTTTCAGAATGTACTTTTCACACTGAAGCTCCACATCATCGAGTCATCTTTTTACACTGGAATCATAAGTCAAGATTCCGTCTTGTTAGACCATATCCTGCTTTCGTAACCCCTATCGCACTGCGGCCATTCATCTGGGAGGCATGCAAGTTGCCACTATGCATCTAGGTGATCAAAAACACCGAGCGCAGTTTATTCACATCTCGCATCTGTGTCACCCAACGCGTTCAGTCGCTGTCTCAAGATCTCTTAGACCCCTGAGTTTGAGTCTGACGTGTTACGGGAAGAAAAAGAGCAAAATAGCTTGTCTACTTTCGGTTGTCTTTCTACTGTTTTCTTGTTTACTTCATTTACTATCGAAATAACAGTGCACATCATTTTCCAATAATGGATCGTGGTCCATAAAAAACTGATAGGTGGGGAAGTTGAAAGTGAAAGGATTCGAACCTGCCACCGCGTTATCCGCTTGACTACCTGCTCGACGTTGCAACACATGCCAAGTTTTAACACTCGTCTAGCAGAGGGCACTCTAATAGCTAACAGACGGATCCGAATGTACCACTTTGGCACTTTGCAAACCTGATCTTGAACAACGCCACAAAGTTTATGATCTCCATAGGAGTATCCCATTCATATCACTAAACTTCACTAGGTATGAAAAAATAATCTCTCGCTTTCCACTTGAAATCCTTGTTGGTAAGATTTACAATGTAGTCGTTTCCGGAAGTGTTCATATACTATTGACTTAGTAAGTGTGCTCGATATCGATCGATTCATTCTGTGTCTAAACACACACGGCCCACTTATTTGCAGGTGGTCGTTATCTCCGTAATTTTTTGGATCAACCAGGAAGAACACACATGATTCGGGAAAACAAACTTCGACCAAATGGGGTAGTTGATGAACACTCAGTCAAGCTGTGTAAACAATGCCGCGAGTTTCGGGGAGTCGCACAGCATCACACGCACGATTTCGTGTGTGCTGTCTATGTTTCTCTTAGTCTCTCCGTTTCTCGGTGTGTATATATGTGTATGTATGTGTACATGTGTGTTTCTGGTCAGCGATTGCGGCAAAAACAAAAGTGACCACTGATCGCAAGATAGTTAATTGATTACGTCCTCACCGAACTCCCCACAGAGGAGAATTCAGCTGAGAACAAAATGAAAACAAAACAATGGGAAGTGAGGGCATTTGAAACCCTTATTGCCAGTCCATTCAAACGGATATCGGATTACACCAAAAATGTTTTCATACGTAAGACGATTTAATATCGCAGTGTAACAATGATCTGTAAGAAAGAAATGCTTATCTCGAAGTCGATTAAGAAATTGATCTTAGACGCTGCGAGAGTATGAAAAGATATTTGCGTGTCACGGGCAATCACAACAATCAACAAAACTTCAGGCAAAATTATGACAACCACGGTAAGCCACCCGAGGTTTGACGAACATTCGAGCTTTAGATCCGTCCGTTACATTGGTCACTACCTGGTCGTGTAAAAACGCGGTCTAGTTGGTGGCAGAACCCAAATAATGAGTTCAAGTTTGTTCTTGTCGTTTCACAATCAGTTAAGTAGCCCACCACTTCTCCGTCGGTGTTACCGTCCGGAGTAACCCAAACCCATTTAAAATCATCTTGATAACATTTGGCATGTATATGTCCGCACCAGGGCCTAGGGTATGACGGGTACAGACCCCGTTTCGAGTTAACGGGGTGAGGCAGATAACGAGAAGGATTCAGTCAGGACATAAGACGAATTGAGAAAACAATGTTTTAATCCTGTTGTCCGCATTGATAAGATGAAATAGAAGTAAGTAGCTCAAAAGCAGCCGAACAAGGAGGTGGGGCAGACAACGGGATTGAGACATGTGCTCCGACAAACAACACACGACACAGGGCGTGGATCAAGACGAGACTTGGAGCAAACTGCGGAGTGAATGTATTCGACTTTGGAAAATTTGGATGTGCATGCAGGTCGACAAGGAAAGGAGGATGTAAAAAAAATAGAAAAACATACAATGATGACTGTACCTTCATGTGTGCGCCCTCAGTGGACAGTGCACCATGTACGAAAATTGTTATCTTAGTTGTTTCACGTTAGTTATTACGTCACGATTCTTTCATTGTTGTCTATGCTTTTATCCAGTCCTCAGAAGCACTCCTCAAATCACCTAGAAGTGTTCCGCGGTACCCGGGTAGCCAATATGATGAAGCATTCAAAATATACTGTGAGCATTGTCCGACGGGTGGACAAAAACGGTTTATTTCGGTTATTTCACATAGATCTTAACTGCAGCTTGCCAACCGATTTTTTGCCCAGCAAATCTAGATAATGTGCCTTAAAAAACATTTCTTGCGATGCAGGAAATGTAGAATGTCCCACATATGGAAATGGACGGACGCACACGAACACATAAGCATGCAGGGATTTCGCTCAACGAATTCTTCTGTTGCTTCCTTGTAAAACTCGGTCCGCTGGGAGAATAAACATGGATGACCGGGGGCGACCGAACGATGTATGTGTCTCGGTTTTGTTGATAATGTCTTCGTTCAGGTCTGTATTTGACTGCCTACGACCAATGACTACTCGTACCAGAATCTTCCTAGATTCATTAGGAGTCCGTAGAGATGATCATCTCATTTATAAACCACAACGATGATTTGTGGTCCGCGAAAGCAGTCGTCTGATGAAGTTTATCCCCGCATCCAAGTAAAATGTAACTTCCAGTTAAAGCAAATTTTAAACTGACAATCACTGCAATGTGTAATAAGAATTAGTTTTTTGTTCAATTGATACATTAGCCGTTTCCAACGTTGGAGAACAGTTGTGGCTCCCTATCACTTTAACTATCCGGGCCATTGTTATCGATTTTAGGTAATGGTCCATTAAGCAGTTTGGCGTACCCCTCTCAGTGCACCTGTGTAAAAAGCAAGTGTACCAAAAAATTGCCGCTTCCTTTTGCATTTCTACACCAGTTGTTCGAGATGCAAGCAGATTAAAACATTCACACCTTTGGGCTTTATGTTAAACAGAAAAAACCCAAGAGTTCGTCAAATAATTCCGAATCAGATAATTTTTATAGCGTCTAATGACTATAGTAAAATAACTTATAATAGCAATTCACAATGGAATGTAGACCGGAGAGTCACCCAGGTAACCCAACATCAAGTTGGAAAATGCACAAACAAAACTCATATAGTTCAAAGAAATAAAGTTGGTCTGGAGTTACCATTTTAGTTTCAGATCTAACTAAATAAAATGAACTGATAGCTCAGTTGGCATTATCGATTCTTCCTATCGTTTTCCCATCAAAAACCATTGGTGTACAATAACTCTGATTGTTACTGCCGACGTGTGAATGGATGGATGCTTGAATTGCCATTCTCGTGCTGTTCGATTTCATCGGTTTACGAATTGCCACTGTCCATGCATATCTGTATTCCCCCGGGAACGTTTTCTTCACTACCCAACGATCACTGCGTCAGTGCAAAAATTATGTTTGTCTCAGCGGCCTTAACTAGGAATTTTCTGGTGTTTCCCTCTCGTTGGTTCTGTGACTCCATTTGGGGAACGTTTTATGCCTGCTTTCATTAAATATTCGGGAAAGAGAAGCTGTGCACAGTCAACTGAAGTTCGAAAAATTCTGCTCTAATCTGGAAAGTACATATGAATTAGGTTATGCACAAGAGAGAGAAAACATGTTTAAAAATAACAATATTAGCTATTTCCTTTCATTGCCAACCGAATACAACTCGCGTTGCTTTCAATTATTTCAACTGAACACACTTCAGGATTATCGGTCGGTCAATCAGTGTGCACTTGGATTTCCTATATTTTACTTGCACAGCAATCGGTTGCATTGCTGATGTAAACAACTTATCGCATCACTGTCTATCTTCGTGGGGTTTGTAACTTTGTCATTGGGGGGCTTTGCAATTAATTTGCGGAGAAAGCAGTGAACACATTTATGTGGCCTCACATCATTTTGTGTGCTCCTCACACCACAACAGGTCTGGTTACCCTTTGTGCCCAACCATAATCGATCATATACGATTGTACCAATCAGGTATCGGTCAACCAAATGCCAGCCTAACAACCCAGAAAAACCGACGGCACAAGCACTTCCTTCTTGCTCGCGTGACCTGTTGCTTTCGGTGACCGCAAATCCGGTTGGCACCGATTCATGACATTCTGCATATAAATAAACGAAGATCAACAGTTCCTAAGTGTGTGCCTGTGCGTGTGAGTGCGTCTGTGTATTTGCGAGGAAAAACAGGGTGTCAGAGACATGAACACAATCACGCGTGTCTGTGTGTATGTGCACATTTGGGTTCTCGCACCAACACACATGACTGCAGTGGCGAGCAAACAGGTGTTGCACCTTTGACAGCAATGAACGCAGACTACGAAGCTCGGCAGACAGTTTGGCGCGACGCTACGTGGACGTGTGATGTGAACGAGCCCAGAACGGTGACGGTCGGTCGCTCGGTCGCTCTTTCTTCATCCTCTTTGCTGTTGTGATGTTAACGGGGCGGATACATGCAATCGAGGACAGGGGGTGTTTGGAGCCGTCACCGTATCGGTGGTGAATGTGCGTGTATAGCCGTCTTCCAGTGTTGCCTCTGTGATCATGTTAGCCATTTGTTTACAGTACGTACCAAAATAGTTTTCGAAAGAGCTTTCCGAGTATTTGTCCACGAATGAATTAACGAAAACAGCACAACATTCCTCCATTTGGTAAAAATAAAACAGAATATCACACTGGAGCCAATACCCTAACATCAAAGACGAGGCACAATTGTGCGTAGATGAAAGGGTAACTCCAAAGTCTTAGATCCAAACACGGAACCTTAGGAAAATCATACAAGTGCATACGATTCACTGTCTAGCCCCGTTCGGATGACGATAACTAACTAGATGTGATTCGCCGTCTTCGTCAGTTACTATTTATATGTGATTGTTTGGACTTTATAAAAGGTTGCCAAGACATAAATGATGGGCTGTTGGTGATGATCTGTGTCAGGCAATCATGTTTCGATGCAAAGTAAAACCGTTCAACTGAGTCAACAAGTATTCAGTTAGTACTCAGACACGTCAAGGAACCACGTATTCCAAATCGAGGACGAGGCCGAAGCCAGAAAATCAGTGGGCGTACTAGTAGCCTGTCGAATGCTGGCGTTGCTTTATACAGACGGAACTATTTCAACTAAACCGAGTGCAGCGGTATACAGAAAGAGATCACTCATTCAGCGGTGGGCTAAATGTATGATTTTCATACTAATTAGAATGCCACTAGCAGTCACCTCGCCGTCCAATTTTGAGCTGATTTGTGAGGATCAATGAGTAAAATGTTCCAACTACGAGTACAATAATTTTCATAGAAAACAAGGAAATTGTCACTTTCAAACCTCAGATTTGAAGAATCCATCTTCGAGACTTTATAGCAACAAAAAACGAAGGACAAGCCGTAGTCAGTCACGCTAGGCCAGCAACTACTTTTGCAGTAAAGATGGTGATGTAGAATGAAAATTCAGGATCACAACAAGCAATAAAATGGAGCAAATAAAATACACGTGTTAGAGGAGTGAATAATGAGTGACTGTCATAGTCACCCCGAGGGAGCCAGCGGAACGACAGGAATTCACAAAACGAGTTATGTACGTAGACATCTCCTAGACGCAGGCCATTTGGAGAGACACGTGCATACAGTCACTTGCCGTGTGGGAAAAGCTTACAGTCTACAGAAATCAAAGAACTGAAATAGCGAGTCATAAATCTTGATCAAATTAAGCAGAACAGCTATCAAGAAGTAGATGACATTTTGTTGTGTCGCCCAGTTCGTTACTAGGCCTGACCATTTGGAACCTGATGTGTTTCTCTGCCATTCCGTTAGTTGGGCCCTAGCTGTTTTGGGACCCGTCCTTTCCACTGTATTCTCCCTTCAAGCATATGATGAAAAGTGAACAATCAGTCAAGGATTCATATAAAATTGCACCATCTCGGTGGAACAGCGCAAACATATCCTGTTTGCAACCACGGGAAGTAGCAATAAGAGAGGGGCATGCTAACAGCAAAATGAAGATTCGAAGCTAATTTATCAGAACCGCTTTATGTCCGCACTAATTTCTGCTTGATATAATCATAAAAGACGATTGGGTGTATGAGGGTCTACAAACGATGCGCTTTTGGAAGCTTCATAAGTACCCTGCTGCGCGTTACATTACATTGGAAATAAACGGCTTCGTATTACAAAATTCCGACCACTAGCCCTGAACGTCAAGAAAGTCCAAAATGAATATACGGAATCGTGTTAAATAAACATGACAAAGTTATTCGCAAGCACGAGAATCCCTAAAAGAACTGATGGCATGCATTGTAAAAGACAAAACACAAATCCATCGATTAAGTGCATCGTCATCACGGTTTGATTGGAATCAGAATATCGAACGAAATTCACTTGATTGCGTATTCATACACATGCAATAAATCTGACTACCTCAATCAGTGCTACCGTAACTGCGTTGTTGTGGTTATTAATGGCGCAATTTATTGTGCCTCTGCTGCTGTTGTTCCTGTAATTTAGCAGCCAGTTCAGAAAGGACGCTCCTGCTCGACTAAAACAGAATTAGCCATATCAACGAAGTTTCCGTGGTCCCGTTATTCTGACAGATGACGACTGCTGAGATGAGATATGCCCCTCACTATTCACTTTTTTTAAGATGGGACCGGCCATCATTCGGAAAGGTTCAGGCGGGTATCGTTATGGTGTTTTTATCTGAAGTTCTCAGGTTTGAAATCTCCCACTGCCGGTCAATCTCTCTACTTAGCAGCCATTGGCTGGCCGTGACCGCCTTCCTGAAAACGAAATGCATTGTTATCTCGTTAGTAAAGAAGACAAAGATAAAAAAGAACGATGCTACTTGCAGTGTACGGAATGTCATCAACCTAGACGGATATTTATGTCGAACCCAATAACTCAGAGTGATAAAATTCGGTAACATGATGAGTTATCCTATAGTCTTATTTAACAACCCTCAACTAGGATTAAAATGCTTCAAATAACCAGCCGTTCCTAGTAAGTGAACCTGAAACTGGGACGCAAAGCCGGGACTAACAACTACAAATCAGAAACGGTAGTAACCAGGCTATTCTTATGGACCCTTGACAGTACACTGAACTTCGCCATATGGAGTAACAGCCATTTGTTACTGACATGCAGAGGGACAGGCCTTTGCCAAACAATGGTTGACATCTCTGCAGACGACCTAATTACAACGAAGGTTTTGGAAACCACCTGGGTCTAATAAGGTCCATTGTAACTTTCAGCTCCAGACAAGTTGTCCTAATCACCAAGACGATCAGCTCGCAATTGGTTGTCCCGTTTTTTAATGCCAGTGCATATGTGCTGCTGCTGAGTACAAACAACGATGGGGCAGTTCTACTGGTGGTTCTTGTCTCTTAATAACAAGTACCTTGACAATCAAAGCCGTCGAAGTATTAGATGAAGGACAACACATTGGTTCTCTCAAAACTTCTTTTATCACATGATTGGAGCACAAGGGTAGTATAAAGAGCAAGTCACATAGCCTCTTCGATACGATACACTGAGGGGACTGGCATCTGTGACCTTGGAAACTGAAGCGATATGGAAACACACAAGGTTTTTATTGATCACGTGCACTACCGGGCCGAAAGACCGCGAATGGTCGTCTACGACATGAATCCCTTCTATGATCAAATTTTATGTCCACTATCAAAATGTGCTGCGAATCACGCAGTACAAAGAGGAGGATAAAAGCAATCACCGACTTTTAACTAAGTGATTAGTGCTACTGAAACATTTAGACACCCTTCAAAAGCCTGGTGGTTGATGCAAACAGCTAACCCAAAGGGATCAAGGTCACGTTTGATCCAATAACATCTTTTTGAGTCCTGTTATGCGGTGAAACCTACACAAGACGTTTCGATCGAAAAGGACAGCATGTTACATTTTCCGATTTATTCAGAATAGATTTTGGAAACTCACAGCATTAGTCAGGTATATATATATATATATATATATATATATATATATATGTATATCTAGTGAGCAGAGCAATTCTATCGCAAACGTTTCATCACCAGCCGAGGTGAGGTTATCAATGCTATAATCTTGTGGTGAGCTTCTGGTTGCCATCGTCCGCTAAAGTGGGTCACCTACTCTTTAGTAGATGTTGAATGGTTGCTTTGGGTGAAGCTGTAGGATGGAGATGCTGAACAGTTGCTTTCCTCACCTTCGTTTACTGTTGGCATGCTGTGGGCCGACTCAGCGTCTGTTTCTACTGCTTTATGTTGATTGCTCGTCTGCTCGGATCGATAGTTATGTGATCCAGAGTGACGTATCTCTTTATCGATCTTTCCGAGGAGGGTCAGGCTCCGAGAAACCCCCTCGAGTGCTTTGTCCTACCCTGGGCGAAGATCCTCACGTTCTCGAAGTCGAATTTGTTTTTCTGAAAGAACACAATCCTATTGCAGCACTGTAATGCATGGAAAACAAGAAGAAAAATATCTGTTCCAATTGTTAATGCACAGCGATTACACACAAAGCTTCATCAGACGAAACACCAACAAAAATAACACCGAGAGACGACCGTCAAACAGACCAAGGCACGAACAGTCCTGCCGTACATCAAACATCTCTGAAATGACAACAAGAATTGAAGTGGCTCGCAGACCAACACGGAGGCTAGAAAGACTCTATCGTGGTACAAAGAACCGACATCAGAAAAGAATCGAATTAATGTTGTCTATCAGATGGACTGCGCAGATTGAGAAAAACAGTACACCGGACAAACCGGAAAGAAACTCGCCACACGGATCCATGAACAATTGACAACAGAAATGCATGATTCACTCTCCCTCATTTCAGTTCACGAAGACCGGGAACGAGAGAAGAATGCCGCCTCTTCAACGAAAAGCATCCATGCGCATTCCTGACGATGCAAATCAGATTCTCTCTCGCTATTTGCATATGTGTATAGCACGAAGTACAATCACAAAAAATTATGAACCTTGTATTAAACGCATAAACCAATAAGGACGTCTAGTTACTAATTGCAGAACTTCTGGGCCAAGTTCAGTAGAGATCGGGTGCCTAACATCTGTGGAGCGGACATTAAGACTGGGTTGGTAAATAGTCTAAAAATTGACTTCTTTATTGTTATTTCCACTGGCACCTGACTGTTTTATTAAAGGGGAATGGGAGGCTCCATGATATGGCCCAATGTCCAATTTTCATTTTTTCTAAGCCCAGAGTAAGCACAGTTTTGTTTGTTATCCGAACGCGTTTTGTGTCCTGAACATTCATATCGTCTAGGTTATCGAGCGAAATCAACCATTCCGTCCCAAAATTCGTTTTCTGCCTTCTTCTCACACATTCATTCACGTATTTATCACTAGAACACACACAGAATGATCTCATACGAGATAGTCAGTCACATAACTGCTTGTTGCAATGACAACTGAGTGACGGTTTCATCGACGACATCTGCTGGTAACCATACCTTCACCGCAAATTCACCACTCGTCTACTCAATCCCACAAAAACTGTATTCCTCACTCCCTCATCGGGATCAGAGGCAGAAAAAATAACAACAACACCAACTTCCATCCGCAAGGGTTCCGGCAGTCATCGCTTAGCCGGCTGCGGTGGATGATAGGGACAGATTATGCTTTTCCCACCTCGACCAAGTGCACACAGTTGTCAAATACCCTGGGAATGCATTTGCTGAGTTTGACACAAACAGAAAGCCAGTTCTAGTCAATCTGTCTGCTAATATCTTTTCATCTGTTTGACAGTATTTTTTTCATTCTCATCTGCTGTCATCGTTGATCTGATCCTCTGGTTACCTCCGGACTTATTCATCTGTTATAATTTAAACGAACGGGAAAATGGCGTGCATCCCCAACTTATGCTAACAATATCTTGCACTGAAACATTTCCGTATGAACTTTTTGATGAAGCATGATGTTAGAGGACTGAAACGAGGAGGATGGTGAGGAGAAGTACGCAATTTCTAGATCGTAACAGAGTTTATGATCAGCCTTCATGATCCGGAACGTGGGGAAGTTGCACACACAATTAAGTCATTTGCCAATCACATATAATTGAGATTCGCAATTTCTACCGAAAAAGATTGGAATTTTGTATATTGTTGTGCACCTATCATAAAATGACGGTGGAAATGTAATAGATTAGTTAGCTTGGTTGAGTGAGCGAAATCAGTGCGTTCAGATATCTTGTTTTTATTGTGTTTGTGCCATCAAGCCGATAGGTCTGGTGTTAACAGAACGACGATAAATCGATCCAGGCCAGCTAGGCTTGAAATGAGGGAATGATTACACTGAGAATGTGAAGCTGCAGATGAGTTTCCCTATTATTTGGTCCATATTCATAGACAGTGTGAATCCAAAAGCTCACCTGACACAAATCGATATCGTGATATACCATTTCCCACATTAATTCCAAACCACGTCAGAACTATTTGGATTTATGTCAGAAATATCCAAATTTCAGTAAGAAAGTGTCTCGCTTGCGCACGATCTCACAAGAGCACAAGCGCTAGCAGATTACGGAACGACGCATTGATAATCAGTACATCTTACAGCGTGCCTTGATAGATATCGCTCTTTTTAATATGGATCTCGTTTCGAGATCTTAATAAACCAGCAGAATGACATTTCTGGCTGGTTTTGACAAAATCCCGAAATGATGTGGAAAATTGTATGGATCATGGGGTGTTTCACGTTAATCTTTTTAGTAAGACTCAATACGTAAAGTAGAAAGTAATCACCGTGTCTGCTCTTGGGATCCCCAAAAGGACTTCGAAAGGAGGTACTGGAGATGATAATGATGATTTGGATGATGATGACGGTGATGTTGATGATGGGCCAAAAGTTGTTGATGAAGAAAATGGTGATTCGGATGACAGCAACGACGTCGATGATGACAGTAATCATAATCTGCTACAGTTGCAATGTGAACGAGAATAATATCGTTGCAAATTTTAACCAGATCTGTAAAGTAGGTTTATTGAAATCGGCGAACTCTTTTAGGTTGTTTAAATACCATTTTCATCGAAACGACCGTGACAACTTACCAACTCCTCTAGGGGCACTAGAATAGTTCAAATACGTGATAACTTATCTGATTTACGTGGAAAGTGAACGGCGTACAAACACTAAAATTTATGCTTTTGAGACAGCAGTAAGTTTCCAAATAGGTTGTTCGGTCTCTTTGTTGCATGCCATGTTGTCGTGACGTCAGACTGGTTCTACGGTTGAAGAATCAACAACAAATCTATGAAAAATACCCAAGTGGCAAATACTGGTTTTTTGTGCAGTTCGATTTTGGAACCAGCTCCACAAGTGAACTCTCCATTTAGTACAACACTTAGCCTATAATGCCATTTTAAAATCCATCCAAATTACGTTCACAGACTTTCGAAATATCGCCGGTGTCTACTGGAACACATTCATCTTGGCTGTCAAATCATCCGCAGGTATTTTGCATATTTCAGAAGGCCTAAAGTCCGATGCGGTCGTGGCCAGACAAGTTGAACTGTCGGTGCTCTAAAAAAAACTGAGAACAGACGGAAAGAACTATATTATTATTAATCTAATGATATTTCCCTATCATCAACTTCTCCATGATTTACTCCCATTCGAAATGGAGCAGCAAACATCCGTATGTTTAGCTCCATAAAATTCCGGAACAGTTAGATCCAATCCCTTGATGTTATACATTCAAGACCATGTTCAGATTGATGAAAACACCTCTCCGTTGCACAAAGAAAACTCAGTATTATGCTTAAAATTTTTGGTTTTTGTTATCTGGTATTCGGGACAGATGTTCGAAGTGTTTTCAACTGTGGTTACTCATTTGTGTACTTTATTTGAGTGTTAAATCCGAGTCGAAATCTTATCGGTCCCCCTTCGTTTCATATTGCTAAGAAGTTCTCAGAGAAACGGATTGCTGATCTAAACGGGTAGTTTGCAATCCTATTCACAGCATCAAATCAGGACGAACACTGTTACCGAATCGATTTAAAACACTTTCCCATATTCTCACATTTTCCCCCAAATCTGGTTCATTCAGTTTTCTCTGACGTTGTTATATTCTTTTTATACTTTCTAACGATACTGTTATGACACCGATACTCGTTTTTGTTCACTCTTTTCCGGTCCAAAAGCTTGCTGCCAAATCGCACAGCTATTTGGATCTGCACACGACTTAAATCGAATCAAATGCAAAATGATCATATTATACACAAATACGGGTAGCTTCAACAGCTAAACTGAATGTAGACAAGCTTAAATGGAATTTGTATTCATGCATCCAACCGTGCACGTTCTTTGTGAAGGTGAAACTTAACGCCTGTTTGTTCTCAAAATCAACTAATAGTCGATGGCATTTGATTTCTTTTACCAAGATCCAATCACTTGTTTCTTGATGTGGTCATTTGAATGAATTCGGAAATATCACCCGGTATAGTTTGAAGATGTCGCCATGTTCGGACTCGTTAATGTTGAACGAAACCAACGAATTGACATAAATAAAATTGAGCTCTCGTCACCTGCCTCGTCAATTGAACCATATACAGCCTTTTGATCTAACTTACACGTTATGGACAGCGCGCGAATTGTGTAAAATACTGACAAATAATAGTAATTAGCAATTGATAATTAGTTGCAAAAGAAAGGACGACGAAAGCATTGAACGACAACTGCTGAACTACATTTCACTCAGTTGGAATCACGTATAACAAGAGGCAGGCCCCTATGAGTCAGTAACGAAAGTCTTTCATGCCGGAATTCGGGATACTCTCAAAATCAGTCTCATCAAAGATCTGTCAAATGAATCACATGTTCGAATACATTCCACTTGTAAAACTTAATGAAATATTTCATCTCGACTTTTTGAAAACTCAAGCAATATTTCTTTGCGGAATGTATTCTGGTCATACATTTAGCGACCATTAATTATGTGTATAGCCAATGTTAACGGATGGTATTTGTTTGAAAAGAAGTAGCTCGGTAACGAATGATTTATAGTTTTGCATTTTGGAATAGTTTGGCATATTAATAGATGGTATAGCAGAACCGAAACTTGGATCCATAAAAGGACAAGTTCGGCCAGCACGTGGATTCATTATCCTTTCACTGTTCAACCATGGTGAGGAACCAAAGTTGATTTATGATCCAATTACGGTTGTTTTGGTAATCAGAATGCCCACTGATGTAGGCGTAACTTTAAATAGATTATCGACCGTCTTAGTGCTCCGGCTTCGATCTATCTAAACAATTTTGAAGACCAGTGACTATCAATGTGGCTGAAAATTCCATTCGTGGAGTTCGTTTATGCTGTTAGTTTCAAGGTCCACCGTTGTCTGCCTTCAAGGTTCAGGACACATTTCAACTGTGTCGTTTGTATGATCTAACAATTTCTAGAAGTATATTTTATTCATTGCGCTACCGAATTAACGGGTTATCTAGCCGTTTAACAGCTTCCAGGTACGGTTTTGTGACGCTGTCTAGGATTGGAATGAACATTTGTTCCCCCCCCCAAGAGGACAGATTGAACTTACGAACTGACTAGCTGACTGATCTACCAATTGACTGCTCACCTGTATGACCGTCTGTCTATCTATTTGCTTGCTTTCCCGCTTGACTGACAAGAGACATGAAGGACTGACCGGCTCAGTTACTGCTTGACTAATTAATTAACCTGCTGACCAGCTTGCTCACTTAATCAGTCTGTCACTAGGTGAGCTATAGGATACGATCAAAACTGGCGTTTCTAATAAGGGAAAGCTTCCGGTGACAGAAATCAGCGGCCGTTCATGTATGATGAATTAATAAACCAACTCAATGTTCTTTAGTTCGTGTCCGTATGTTGGTACAAAGTGAATACACTTAGAAGCACTTTCAGTATTGATGAATACAATCGTTTACAAAGCGACAGCTTTCCACATCAACAGAATCGGTGCAACGAATCCTTTAGGATATTCTCTCTTTTAAGATCCAGCAATCATTGGTCTAGCTGTCAATATCATGGTGCATAGACGGGAATATCACAGTTTGCGATCGTCCCACCGGTCAGTCGCTATTCTCTTCGGTAGCCTACGACTGATCGCAGCCCCGTTCGTAGCGGATTTGTACATAAAGCTGGATCACTTTTCATGGGGTCCCAGTCAAGTTCTCGATTACAATTTTTTCTGCTGAAATTGTCGGAAACAGTGAAACTAAAATTAACCTTGAAAAACCGAGAGCAAAATTAAATGACCTGAAAGCAGAGGCGCATAAAAAGCCTAATCAATATCCTTGATCAATGTTCGTTTGCATACCCTCTCACTGACGCTGATTGTGACCCAGGCAGGTATGAGAAAACAACCAAATAAGTCGGACAATCATTTTACCATGAAAGAAGTTTAGTCAAAGTTTGGCTTTATTGAATTCAATTTGTTGTTTTTTATTGTTTTCTACATAAGAACTGTACACAGGCTATTTTGGAGACATGAGTATTGATCAGCGCGAACATTTACAAATAAATAATCGTGTCATACAAAACAGAAAAGAATAATTACAGGTGAACTTTAAATCAAATTATTATTGCCTACCCTTTCGGTTCGTTGCCACTATAACTATTTGCCATCCTTTTTCCCCTCCGAGGGGGGGGGCGGGGGGGGGATATACCCCTCCCCCCCCCCCCTTAAAAGAAGAAATAGGGCGGAAAAAAAAGTGAACAGCGCGGCGGCGCCCCCCCCCCCCCCCCGGGGGGGGGGGGGGGGGGGGGGGGGGCGCGTGGTGGTCACGAATAAGTAGATCGAAAACATTGCACACAGACAAACAGTTAACCGGACTGTTTGAGTGAACAAGCAAGTGAGGCATGTTTTGTTGCAGAAAAAATCTTTTGTTGAGCCTTCGAATAATACCTTAGTTTGAAGTCAGTTACGCGCCAAAAACGAGGCATCTTGGAGAAATATATCATGGCGTTAAATTCCAATCTCTTCGGTGGTAGCATCCTGCGGTCAATTAGAGCCACTGGGGTTTGGGCATTGGAGAAGATACATGCATGTTATATTAAACCATTCGTCAACCAAAGGATGAAATCTGGAAATCCTACCAATCAAAAAAAAAACAATGCGTCTGGAAATTAATGGTAAAGATCGAGATCGTGAAAATTTCCCCAACATTTTTCGTCTCTCGAATTATCGCACTGTTCTAATGCGTCAAGACAGTTCTACACGAAACCATAACCCGTTTTGCCGAACTTAGACGGGACAGTCGTCCCAGTTCGCCGGTAAATAATAACCGGCTGGCGCTCCCTTGCGAATGCGCTTCCAAGCATAAACTGGTCTGAAGATGACGGAAAACAGGGGTAAATATCCCATTGTTCTGTTTGCTAGGAACGGCCATTTCGTTGAACGACCGGGAGGAGAATTCAGTAAACCATTTCAGAATTGATAGGCCAGTTTCCTTTTTGGTACAGTTCAGTAAGAATTTGTGGTATTAACAGCATATTTCGCTCTCATAAATCAATCTATAGCTCAAACAGAGATTTGCTTTGTGGCATTCCGACTGTACTTCCAGACCTATTTAGCTGAGATAATTTTGGTTCGGTAATGGGGTACTCCCCTAGAGCGCAAATCCAGTTAACTTTAGAGTAGATGGTTCAGCCTTCACCGTATGGATTTTCGGATTTAGAATACAAACAACGGACTCGATGAGAAAAAAAGCAATGGTTTGCATCAAACCTAGTCGGACAGTGTGATACTTGACTTAATTCTGACATCGTTTAACCATATTTTTTGTAAGTTAAGCTAACGTTGTTAACCCGAAATTCCCATTTGCTCCAAACTAACAGAAAGAGATCACATTCACCTTCCGCCATAGAAACTCGGCTACTACGTCCTCCGTGCCAGTGAAACACTGATGTCATCTTTTGACTACTGTCATACAATGAAACCCCATCACTTTAGTTAGTTTCGAGTAACAACTTTTGCTCTCACAGCATTACTCCTTTTCATTCCCTTTTCTGCCGTCCCTATCTGTTCGGCGTTGACCGCTCTAATCTACAGATGACCCGGAACCCGAAAGAATCGTCCACATTTGGGCGTCTTCTACCTCGTTGGATTGTGAACAACATTGTTCCGAGACAGCAACAGCAGCTGCATCAGCGGTCCAACAAGGAAGGTGAGTTTTTTCACAATCATTTGTTGGATACAGATCGGCGATAGCTAGGGATGTTGCAGGTGGGCCTGGAATACAGATGGGGACGATATTTTGTTGATCTTTCCGCGTGTGTGTGCGTGTGTGAAGTCTGCCAAATTGTGCGGAAGCTGAAATTTCGTTCAATAAAATTAGGAAATGGAAATTCAATTATCTAAGTCAATTCAGTGTTGTGTGCTGTCCGTAATATTCTAGATATTTATTATACAATGCATAGATGAGAGAACTAAGTGAACTGGTGAATGAATATGCAATATCAGTGGTTCACTCACTAGTAAGAAACTCAGATTTTTTTTCAAATTGTCCATTGACACAAAAACCTAGGCACAGTACTAAAAAGAATAAATTGTCGTAATTCAGCAGTTTCTGGGCACACAAACTTATAAGTGAGACCTCCAGTCCACGGATGATGACTGGAAATCAAATGCAAAAAATGACTGCACTTCCAAAGGTCCATCACATCAAATTGTTTTTGAGATATTTTGGCGTCCCTGGTTTTTCACGATGAAAACCCACTGCATCCAACAACCAGCAGTGGTTTGTCTCTCTTCTTTCAGCCGTTATTGACATCCATTCTTGTGGAACTAGTTTACGTGTTAAAGGTACAATGCACATGCCGAGTGCAGATACAGCTCTTGTGAGCTTGTCTAGTGTACGATGCACATCTTCTATACAATCGCACAAACTGAAAAGTTCTCCAGCATCATCTAGGTTGCATAGACTTTCACTAACTGACGACCCCCTAGTGGACTCTTCATTATCTTGAAGTTAATCAGGAATGACAAAATCAGACACTGTTTTAGGAAACTGCTGGTCGATATCAATGAATTTAACAGTCCACCTCATACCATTAAGTGACCGTGGTTACGCCAGTGCAGTGCATGAGGCAGATTAGCGAAGTGCCTTGCACAAAGCAGCCTTGTTCACTCTACTGAATTGAAGGCGCCTTTCGAGCCGAGAAAAGCACGACAGTCTGGCGACGGTGCGCATGATCCGCTTCAAACATCTGACAAAAGGCTAAAGTTAGGTTGTGCATCGTCGGCCTGTACAAAAAGGCGGTTTTCTTCGCAGAACTTGGCTTCACGAATCGCTGTCTGACGGTACATTATTATCCGAACTAAAAACTGATCGCACGATGGTTTATACAGTCACTTCGTGTCCGTACTTGAACACGGGTACCACCAATTACCCCAGTCCAATAGACGAGCCTTTGCCATCTGACGTGAATAGGCTTTCCATTTGTATTGCACACTGTATCACTGAACGCAGTTTGCCGCCCACCGACGTTGCGTATAAGCTGGAACAGTCTTTGTCTGTCACTAGAGGCAGTTGCTGCCTCCATTTCTTCGGCCACATTAACTCCTTTTGGAAATTGACTTAGCAGATGTCGTCGTAACTCATTTTATTCTTTACAGATCGACAGCTCCAGTTTATACTACATCAGGCCCAGCTACTTGAGATTTCCAGTATCGTTGATGGACAGCGGATCTCAGACGGCAGGCGAAACTCGCTGTCCTGCACATTGTCTGCTTCACTTGATCACAATGCTCATCTTCGCTGTTGCCCGCCAAAATTATTGGCCAATATGATTGTTTCCGTACAGGATTGGTGGAGACGTACGGATCAGACAGACATTCTACGGCCAACCGAGTTTGCGGTGTGCACCGACGGTCGTTGCAATACGGCAAAAATCACATTAAATCCAACGTATGATCCGGTTATGCGCAGATGAACTAATATGACTTACCGTTTGGACAGAGTCGCTCGAAAAACAGCTTACTGCAATAAAGTCTGTCGGACTCATTGTATCTGTTGAGTTAGAGCGTCATGTCGTTGTGCTGTGCGAAATACCTCGGAAACTCGTATTGGGCAGAAATAACCTATTGTCTGTATGCTCAGCTAGCAAGGCACAACGCTCACTTAAAGGAGATTCTGATGCACCAATGTTCCCAACTTGTGCACTAAAGTCATCAACTAGCGCTGCAATATCAAAGCCTTTGCTACTGCAAACTAGAATGGCGACTTTGTCATTAAATTTGGCTTTCCGCTCTGCCTCCTCCTGGAACATATGCCGAGATGACAAGCAGTTATCTTTTCAAAGGTCAGTCGACCTCTGAAATCATACTCCGGATCATTTCAACCTTATCAGCCGGGACTAATCCTTGCCACTACGACTGGCATCCCGAGTTACACGAAACATATACTGTTCAGATATTAGAAACAGCTGGTTGATTCACAGTACTCGAATACCGAAGCCTTGTTTTACTGATAAAGCAAATGTTAATCGCTCGCAGCTCCACAGTCAGTGATAAACACGCATGTTGACCGGTCGGCTTGAGAGTACGCACATTAAAAAAGCCGAGATTCAGCAACAGACTAGGCTTGAGGAAATGTAAGCTATAGGCCTGAAAAGCATTTACAAACTGTCTGATAGTGAACTGTTCCAAGTTACAGATGACATCACTGGGAGTATTATGGACAGGAAGATGGAGCAAAGAGAGTCCGATGCGAACAGGAGACAGGTTAAATAAAAAAGGGAATTATAAGCAGTAGCACGTTTGTCATTATTCGCCATGCTCGATGCAATGGACACCGTGATCCTGGTTATTCTGCACGAAGACCGACATAGTATGAAATTCTTGGCAGAAGTCCAACCCATTGAAGATGCCAAACGTGCATTATTAGGGAGTCCACCGATTAAATAGTTGCAAGGCGGAATATAAAGTGTGAAAACAAATATCCAACTTAGCGTATAGACAAACTTGGCATTTCATCTCACCAATTAATTAGCGCATCCCAATTACACAAGTCCATGAATTCAAATGCTTCAAGCTTGCTATAAGCGTTCATTCCAACAATGGAACTGTGATGAAAATTAGCAGCCTAGAACGTTACCTGTCACACTGCAAAAGCAATTTGTCGGATCGTAATCCACATCAGATTGGAAATTTCACCACTCTACACACAGTTCATATCACAATAGAATAACCTTCCTATCCAAACAACGAGATCAATTATCGTCCACGTCACAGTCCCAATTTGAGCTGTTTCGGTCCCATTGACAAGCTCAACGGTCGCAGTAGAAGACCATATGTAGTTGTCACAATTACTTGACAGTATTGTGTGAAGATGATATTTTTTGTATCCTTGACTAACCAATCCGACCACAACGTTCACATTTCAGAACTCATATCATTAGGTCAAACTTAATCTTCCACAACATCATTCGCGAATTTAGATGTAACCATCCCATTTGATCAACAATGTTCGAAATAAAAATATTAAAAAATCTTCACATGGATATGCCACTACAAGAATCAGTGCCTTTTAGCGACCAATTTATAAGATTTGTCGTTCGATCTAGCACATTATTGGGGTGAAAAAGATTTTGCCAATTCACAATTTCGGAACCGAGTTCCACTTCAACATGCTAATGAGAAGGGGCATCCCCAAACACACTCAGTTTTGCATTTTTCCCTATGCGCTTTCGGGAGAGGTCGCAGAAGAACTCGCAGTTTCGTTTGTCTAACACACGCATCACATAAGGTTAGCACAAATAATGATTTTAGTTTAGCCACTACCAAGTGACCTTTATCCTGAAATAAAACTAACCTCTTTGAATAACATCCAAATGTCTGGTGAAGGATGTTCAAATAATGTGCAGGTGTTAGAGAATTCAGATGCACTACTAAGTTATCGCTTTCTGGCACGCAAACAGTCAGAGACTTGGAAATTCAACGCAGGAGAAGCAGTTTACTTTATTTTGTGCGCTAATCTCCACGATTGTTTAAGAAAATCTAGCATTGACTGCGGCTGTTATTATAATGCGTAAACAGACAGTTTAAAATCGACTTGGAAAAGTATGAAGTCCAACTGAAAGCTCGTCGTCTCCCGTAAGAAACGACGTGAACATCATGTGGGGTCATATCGCAACAGCCATCACCAAGTTTAAAGATACCGAACACTGGGACAAGTAGCATTGTTCGAAAAACTTGACAACTATCTATCGTGGACATTCATTGTCAATGTCCGACAAGCCGGTCATTCCTGTGGATGATTTGTAACTATCGGGCCAAAGTGTTGGCATCGTCTTTGAAAGTTTGGAAATTTGTTGCATGAAAGGACTAAGAAACGTGTATGATATTTTGACTTTTGCAGTTGTTTTTCTGAGTATCACTGTCATATTGCTGCACGATGAACTGCGAGGAGAATAAGCCCACAAAACAATAGAAAAAAAAACGTTCAGACCAACACTGGAGCTGGTACAGATTCGCAAACAAAATGACCAAGCACACAGATGATCCCTCTCCGTATCAGACATCACCAATAAGTAGTTTGTCCAAAAAAGACAGAAAAATAGTACGAAGTGTTTTCGCTCACTTACGCATCTTGGCACAATGAAATAAGGGGACAATTGTACAATCTTATATTAACAAAAATGGAAAAAAAACGATGACAGGTGAACAAGAACAGAAGAAAAACCAATGTACAGATGTCGAACCACAAAATGTTGTATGCATGAAATCGAGACACTTGGTAGAAAGAGATCGTTTCACCATCTTTTTCTTTTCGCACTCACCCGCCAGATCTGTAGTCCTTATTGTGTCGCATAGTGCTGTGCTGTCAAATGTCAACCATCCGTTTGAGAAAGTACCAGTTTACTGGTAACGATACAACTAAAGAGACTGAGGTGTACATTCAAAATACTTCCGGCCTCGTTACGGACCTGGGTTTGATATCCAAAATTTCGATACTCAGAACTCCGCTAAAAAATTCCAGAATCATAAAGTATTAATACAGGACATGCACGAATCACGGCAAGAACGGTGGTGGTCAAGCGCAAAAGGTCATGTAGTTTGGACATGAGGATCGCGGGTGTATAGCAATTTCATGCATAACCAAAAGAAGGGTAGAATGAAGTTCCCACAGACAGTGGGTGCGTATGTCTTACTGTCCGTAGCACGGAACTGGAACTGGAACTGGAACCACAAAAGTAAGGCCTTGGGAATAAGTACCGTAAAAGTACAGGTGAAAGAGGGATGAAGAGACAACTGCCCTAACGAAGAACTGCTAATTTCAGGCAAGAAGTATGAGCAAGGTTCCTAAACTCCGTCGACTATGGTTGAAGTATATCCCCGAACTCAAGGTAGTAGCACTCAAGGTAGTAGTACTCAAGGTAGTAGTAGTAGTAGTAGTACTCAAGGTGAGAAATTATTTTAAACAAAAAAGTTTAACGTGCATTTCACAGTCTTTCTACAGCAGCACCATGGCAAATATACGGCTTTTTTCTTATCCGATGATGGTTAAGGGTTAAGCAGAAGATATATAAGTATCGTGCGACATTAATGACGTAGAGGATATTGGCAAACACTGGAGTGCCGACTACCGTGTTGTTTAGCAGCACAATATTCGACAATCGGACCGAAGAATTTCCTTCGATTTTTAGTCTACCGCGACTAACGCGGTAGGCAAAAAGAGTCAACTAGACGCATTAAATCGATAAAGCGTACAGTTAACGCCTGGGAACATTAACACAAAATGATCACAGGTTTCTGAGGGCTAACTACGCATTTCAAATCCCATCTCCGCTTAGGAAGTCAAAGAGTGATTAGAGTAACATTCCGAATCATACAAGGAAGATAATAGAGGATTATTTTGATGGTCTTAAGCAATGGCGTTGGTCGCATCTCAGGTTGTTACGTTTCCCTGAGGGTCTGACTGGTGAGTTAAACGTTTAGATGGCAAACACTTCATCACCAGCCCAGGTCACTTCAGCTGTCTTTACCAGACAGACAAGGCCTGCTGGTTTGATTTCTGGCTTTCCTGGTTAGTTGGACGTTTTTATGATCAAAATTCTAAGCATAGTAAAGGCAACCTCAGGGAAACCGGTTAGAATTGTTTAAATTTTCAGATATAAATCAGTTGACATGGACTTTTGTCCAACTAAATAATTAGGATCATTAAAGTAAATCAGTTAAGCGGTCAACAGTGAAAGGCAAAAGAAAACACCGCTGTCCTATCGGAGCCAAACTGCAAAAACAAATGAACAACATTTCAGAAGTCCCGGAGCGATCAGTTATAGGTTATCAACCAATGAATTCGGTGATGGTTAGGGAGTTGATACATAGAATATTGAAGTCTAGCTGTTATACTACTGACCACTTGACCAGCACAGACCACTGATTATCAATACTAATAATAACAGTAATCACAGTGATAATTATAGGGAACCCAAATAAATGGTCAGCAGCAAATCCGATTTCATCCACTACATTACTAAGACTTCTGCTTAAGTCAACAGTGCATAAAATGTTATGGTAAGAGTACTTATCTAAAAGGTCTGACCATAGTAACATTGAATGAAACATTTTCGTTGCTAACTTGCACGATAGTTGATTAGATTGAATAAACGCCCTAATTTCCGCTTGGCGTGTGAACACGTCTCACACCTGGGTGATGAGCGGCAAATTTGTGTCTTCCGGTCCGCCGTTTGTAGTTGGTTTGTTGCAATTCAATCCGGATCAGCGACCCGAGTGCTGTTGTCACAATTCCCGGGTGTCCTTGATAACACATCAAACTTTTCATTCCTGGTAGGTATTTGCACTAGGCCGATTCAAGCACACTGCTGGATGGAGAACTTGAAACGGTCAGTGAAGCATGCAAATCAACTAGGCACACACTTGGAGCTAATTTTGCTTTCAAGTTATCCATTGCACGGTTTCAAGTAGTATAGGACGAGTTTACGCTCTCGTGCACATACACGCATTTACGTGCACACGATAAAAACACAAGCAAACTGCTACAAAATAGAGAAAGCATGGATTCAATTACGCAGACCGGTGATTTTTCGCAATGATTCAAGCACAGCTGTGCAGTTTAGCATAACGCTGCGCTTCCGAGCGAATGGTACATGCGCGAACAATACACATTTACGAACGAGATTCAACGTTCAGTAACCATGTTAGCCACCAACAAGTGGGATATATTTTTGTCGTTAACATAACAGGTCGATGGAAATCTGATTTTCGACCGGTTGACCATGCACGCTTGAACCGTTTACATGATTCACTGCGTTTAGTTCAGAACTGGTAGCTGACTGCATTTCACTTATAACGGTGAACACTGATGGGTTTTTATACGAAACAAGAGTTAGTGACAATTTTGACAGCCTATAGGAAGAAAGTCATCACCCGGTTTGTAATGCCCATGCAATGGCACAATGTCGGTTACCTGTCGGACGTGGATTAGCACGACTGAATTTAGCGACTCACACTAGTCTGGATGGGACACCATGAAAAGCTTGCAAAACAAACGTCCAAGTTATGTATTTATACCAATTCCACAGGCTCATCAATTCCTTTCAATTCGCATGGGGCAATGAACTGACGGGAGTCAGGTGGTTGAAGTGTCCGTCACCAAAACCTGACCGAGTGAGACCTTATTTAGGTCTAGGTCAATCCATGCGTCTGGATGATGGTTGCCAGTCGGCCAATGTGTATGTAGTGGGTTCTAGCAGCTGAGAGGCAAGCCAACTCCAGTAAACTCTTGCAGGAAGCATGATCCAGAAAAAATCATCTACTACTCAATGCTGCAGTGTCGTACGGTGTAGAGTGGAATCCAAATCTTGTAAATTTACTGTCTGCTACATAATTTTCAAAGCATTATTGGGATTTTAGATAGGACATGTGCGCAGTTAAGCGGAAATATTCACAGCTACGAAACAAGAACAACTTTTATAATTGACAGATTATTTGTGAAGTGGTTAAAAATAAACACCCCATCAAACTCCTGGGACTAGGCTGCATTGTCTTTTCGATAGGCTATTCAGGGCAACGGAAAGATATTAGAGTTACATGAACGAATATATATATATATATATCAAGAACGAAAAGGATGCTTTCGTTTCACGAACTTTCAGTTTAATTTGACGAGCTCGCTGTGGACAGAACCCATGTTAGTGGAACTGGGCTGATTAAGCTTAAAATCCAGAAATTCGGCTTGAATGAATGACTTTTAGAGAGGGTGAATGTTTATTTAGACGCTAGTTCATGTTGTAATGAGAGAGCACACAAAAGTAAGTAGGAAAATTTATAAGATTAGGCCTTATCAAAGTTAAGGGCACATCCTCAGTGAGAGCAATTTTGTATCTCTAAGCCCCCAAATAGGGATTATTTGACGTCCCTCAAGACAAGGCATTCAAGATGGAAACCGCGAGACCTGGACTGTCACACATATCCTATGGACCTCTTGTGATTAAAATCTACAATATTTTGGTGCTAGCTATCATTATCCATACAAATTATGCCAAATTCCTGATTGTTGTTTGAAGTGAAGTTTTTTCTCCTAGTAACGAAATCTGTTGTGATTAGCAAACAATTCGTCTTCCGCAAAAATCCACTCCGCCGGTAAATCCCCACGGAAACATTGTGCAGCTGTCTCACCCTATTAGAAATCCACATTGGCACGAACTGGAACGGGAATACTAGCAACTTAACAGCCTTGGTAAACTAGTAACTGTTTATTTCACTTCGCTGCAGGATGTAGGGAGCATACACGGCTGAGGGTTGGAAATGGCCTCGGTCCGTTACCATATGAGTTAGTGATGCTTGAGGAATGATAATCTTCTGGGCAAAAGACGAAGATTTTCGACCTTATAGATTTCAAAGTTATGACGGATTTAAAGTAATTTTCACGTCACTGCACCTAGATTTGTCCATTCCGGGTTCGCTTCCCATTACGAGAGTGACGAGTGTGAATTGTGAGTAAAGTACTATTAACAAAACTACCATAGTTTTCGCGTTGAGTTCGATTTCTAGTAATGATCGTTTATTCATTCAAAAATAGACTTGCAAATTTCTTCTATCCAGAAGTTGCCAGAAACAAAATCTGGAGATTCACAAACTAATCGGTTTCATTCGTGCTTCCAGTCAATAGGGCGATACGAACTCACATCAAGCAACACGAATGAACCCACCGGTAGTCGGAGTTGACTTAGGGCCTACCTAAACAATTCCCCGTTAAGTGATTCGATTAGTTCTGTTAGTGTGGTGAAAACAACATGCTTCGCGGGCAAGAGAAACTAATATGTATGGCTACTGGTCACTCTACTCAGGATACAACATCTGGGCAACAAATGACTTTTGATCACAAATTTCAGGCCTGATTTGAGAAATAAATACCGATTTCGCGGACGTGGATGAAGGGAACGCCTGTTAAACTCCGTCTGTATTGTTTGGTTTTGATATTTCGTGGATGGTATAAGTTTTCCAGAATGCATATTAAATCACCATAGGGACGAACAGCCAAAACTCAGACTGAACTAGACTTTCACCCGGCTTATAGTAGAATTAGTTAAACAAATGAATACATTCAAAAATATTCCGCAATTCATAAACTGTAATATGTGGTACAGTTTGAAAATGCCAAGTTGTTTTGATTTCAAGATACGGTAAATTTGTTCTGAAATCTCCGAATTCTATTGGTTCACTCGTCCACCTATATCTCCATTCATGTTTGCTTCCTTGAATTCTAATATATAAAATCTCGAAGAACAGATCTGAGAATGCACTTTAGGTCATTACCAATAACGAAAAAAATGGCAGCCTTACCCCGGCTATCTTTAGGCTGAGTTCCTTATTCTTCAGTTCACGAAGCAGACCGCTCCGCCTAGTCTGCTCTCCACCCCGCACTCTATCCACATTATCTTTGGAATAAAGTTTTCTTTCACTGAAAACAACTTGATTGACTAGCATGTTTGTTTCCCGCGGTTGATTAACAAACAACAAAAGAGGAATGCTCTGTTTTCCCCAGGAACAAATAGTTCAATCGCGATTTTAAATCTGGCAATCTAATTATCATTTAGGAATTTGAAGAATACTTGTAGAGTGGAGCTCTTATTCACCATGACTTTGCGCTCTCGGGAGTTTAGTCTAATAGTTGCTCATTTATTTTCATTTTCCTCGAATTGTTTCTATTCGTTGACAAGCCACTCAAGGCACCAACGTTACTGTGCAGGAAACTTGGACGAACGAAAGCAATGTAGATTGATGCAAGGATGAATTCTAACAATTTCTTTATGACTGTTTACGAACAGCGTAACGCTTTTCTTGTTGAGTTACGGTTTACTAAATCTCGGTGCAATCGAGCAGGAGCGGTAACAAAATGCGCGAAATTATGTTGCCTGCCAGTCGATGCTTACCAGTCCGAACAATGATATCGAAATGGCAGATCACTGGGAGCCGGGAGTGGAACAGAATGATGTGTTGAAATTCGTGGCAATCTCGAATTAGTACATTGTGAACATCCACCATTTGCAACTACTCATTTGAATCCTTGATTAATTTATTAATCCTGAATTACAAAATAATCACACTGACGCCCCTTATTGCAACATTTACTATTACGGTTTATTTATTTGCTTCAGTTCCATTCACTTCAGTTTTCGCAATCTTTAAACTTGCAAGTTTGTGCTCTGTTTTCGGCTATCACCTCGCAGATCCTTCTAACTCATAAGCGAATTGAAAGATGAAATGTGAACCACCAACCGGTGGGTAAGTAAACACAACTGCATAGAAGAACTGACATTTCGAAACCAATACTGCCAACCACCGCGACATTCAGTCGCATAACTCTTCGTTCCCAAGGTTCGGGGGCAGGCATCTGGTGAACTCCAACCCGATAGTCTAAATGGACTTACTCAAGTCAATTCGTGGATTGAGCTTTTCTGTGTTTATTCAAATAAGGAATATCCACCTTCTGGAACTAACTCAGTAGTTACAGCATCATGCAGGCTGACGAACAAATTGGTCAAAAATTTTAACTAACGTCGTGAGCAGTGCCTACTGACTAATCCATTAGTCAAGGGCTGTTTCCATTGAAGATGCTACTGTCAACTATGAACCGTTGTGAGCAAACGTTTTACGACACCAACAATTTGTTTACCGTGACTAACGTTTCTCAAGATGAGTTGCCCGTTTGATAGTGAACGTTGTAAACATCTTAATTTATTTGCGCGTAATAAACGCCCAATGACTATGCGAACTGGTACAGATCGTAGCTCAAATCGACGGCTTTTATAATCCATGGCGCCGAACTCGGCAATGATATCGCGCACCTTGCACCACCCGTCGGAGTGACGGTATCATCGCGTGGGCGTGGTTAACGTTAACTACCATATTTGTAGGGTGCCGGCCCTTAAATTTAGCTAGAATTCATACATTTCTTTAAACTGCTGACGCCCTGCAGCAGAATAGAAGTGAGAATGAAAAACAGATCGTCTTTGCAAGATGTCTAAATCCAACGGGAATCTGAAGACTTTGTATTAAGACTGACAGAAAATGCGAACGAATGAACCAGGAGAAGAGCATACTTTGATCCAAGTCAGATTCAACCATTTTCCGAGAATACACTCGAAATTACCGTCATATTTTTTTAATTTGAAGGCATTTCGAGCAATCATAAGATGTATGGAATTATGAGAGTAAATTTCACGACCAAAAGCACATGTCAAAGGGGAAGACAAAACAAACTCTTATAACGAGTGAAATACATGGACTGTAACATAGTCTACTCAGGTCAAACTCACAGAAATATTTTGCATGAGAATGGAAATATGCAGACTGTTCACAAAGAGAGCAAAGCTTCAGTTGGAACTAGCTCTAGGGTAAATCAACCGGGTTTTAGAAACCTGGAAATCTTTAAACAGCCCATTTGATAAACCTATCGAACTGGATTGCAAGCACAGTCTAATCAAAAGCAATTGATCAAGTTAGCCATATTAGACAAAGAAACAGACCAACCCAACGATATGGATCTCAATATAGCTTGAACATGGTCACAAAATCAAATTACCGAACGTTCGTGGAATCCAAACAATTGGAACAGCACCTACCATGAGACCAAATTATTCAGTTCAACAGTCAAGTTGCTGAATGACAAACCATACAAGCTGACATAATAACGTCTCCAAGGCAAGGTTACTTAAGGATTCAAAGTCAAACTTGCACGAATACCCCGTAAATGCAGAAGGCTAAGTCATCCACGTCTACATGTTGACCATGTCACCACATGACGGATGATGAAATGTTTGCGGCTTAAACGCCAAAATCAGCAATCTCGGTAATTGAGAAGTCTTTCAGTAAATTACCGTCCATTGAATCCTAAAATTTTGATCTTAAGTCTGAAGGTAAATTCAGGGGAAGAAATATTTCACTCCACCCTACTCCCTTCTATTGCATTTCTCCACTGCCAAGTGATTAGTGGGTTATTCGAACTTCACCACCAGAAACGGAGATGTCGAGTGGGAGATCACAGAAAATTCATCTCTTGAGACTTAGACGCGGTGTGACATAGCACTGACTTATCACTAGTTTAGTACGACCACAAACGACTAAAAGTCGTTGAGACCCTACTACCAAAGTATAGTGTCCACAATGCTCTGCCTTCAATCGTCCGCCTCATAATGAACTCAAAATTGATCAAATTTGGAAATATGGTACGTCATAACATGTTTAACTGAGGATTCATTACTTCAAATTTATGACGCATTTTTAAATGTATACACGAATAGCTGTCTTGCTTTAATTTATTCTGTTTTTCTTCACCCCAACATCATTTAGGCTTTCTGTTGGAGAAAGATGCGTGCTTATATCGCGAGAAAAGAGCTCAGAAAAATTCATCGAATATCAATAACTCAGCCACACTGGGATACCGAACTGCCCATATCCAAAATGAGATACCAGCTGGTATAAATCATGCTCGGTCGGCCCGTAACCTAGAGAAGCCCAAAGCGTCATGCTCTTCGCCAGGTCAGAGAGACAACTGTCCGAATGCACCCACGTTGGGCTACACGAGTCTACGTAGAAATACCATGAAAAGGCAGTCTGATCGTGTAATGAACAACCAGACTAGTATAAGAAACGCTCCTCGCGCTAGTTATCCGTTTCTGACCCCGCCTGCTAGTCGACGAGAACTGGCAGCTATATGGGATGCGAATAAAACGACAGGTTCGCCCAAAACTGTAATCTGTCTGAGCAAGGACGAATATACCAGTCTTCTCAGGCCATCCGCACAAGGATGCGAAACCGTCGAGTGTCATTCCAGACCATCGTCCTCTATCCCGATGCTCAGTTTCACTGGACCGCCGCGATCGGAATCTTCCAGCCCGGGAGGTACAAGTGTACAGGGGCTAACAACAACCACTAGTGTAACGGGTCGAAGACAGGCAAGCACTCCAACAACTCAAATGCTATGTCAAACACCCACCTCCTATCCATGTTGCAGTGCTTGCGATCCGCTTCTGGCTGTTCAAACCGGTGCATTTTTAGAGAGTTATGGCCTGATAGACACTAGTGATCATCAGACAGATTCAATGCAAAACTGCCCACAGTGTCAAATGATGAACGTCAATATTTTATCATCTCCTTGTTGTCCGGAAAACTGCAGTTTACTTCATGGATCTACCAGAAGACTGGGAGCCAGTACTGAGCACCCGAACAGTTCCCCCACGAACCCAACAAGTCCAATGGGGTCCCGTGAAACAGGCAGCCCCGCTAGTCTTCAATGTCCCACTGCCTACATTTCCATGCAAGAAATGTTGAACTCTTGTGTTTAACAAGATGCATGCAACCAAACCCCGAATAAACTTGTCCTAACTTATCATGGATCCTGACATATTGCTTTTCGGATATTTCACAAATTAAAAGGCAGAAAATTAAAGGTGACCTGTATGATCAATCCAAATAAGCATGTGTCTTCACTCTGCCAGATTATACACGCTAACCAACTCACACACGCAAAGCCGACAAACTGTAATTTCTGTGTGCTTGTTGTACGCTTGATTTAACCAGTTCTTCCTAATTCCACAACCTCTTCACAAACAACTAACTTATACTCTCCATCTTTTGTTCGTTTGTTTTAATTTCTACGTGTCTCTGTGCAAATCGCCATGTCAATCGATCAGCCGGACCCTTTGGTGCCTTTAATTATTACAAGGACGGTAAAATATCTCAAACAAACACACAGGCCCACGTACAAGAAAACAAAAGACGAAAACACGGCCACAAGATGCCCTCAAAGATGCAGCCGAAAAGGTGCACAAAGTGAGGATCATGGGGATCAATCTCAGTTTCTCACGACTACAACTTTGATTAGTTTCTTGCGGTCTATTTCTGGTAATATTTCCACATTTTTTTCTTCTTCCGTATGGGAAAAGTTGGGAATTAGGAGCGCGTGTATGCGTGTGTATGTGTGTGTGGGCATTCATTCAATTATCGTTGATGTATTTTTTCTTTTACGGGTGATCCTCTTGTCAATGGTTCTTGCCTTTTAATTTCGTACCAGTATTTTTCTCTGCTTTTTTTTCCATATGGCAGAGGCTTAACAGTCAAGGCCGAACATGTGTATATATATTTACATATAATGCAAATCTTTAATGGCATGATATATAGCAAATGTGTACCGATCGGTGCGGGGTACCCGGGAATAAAATCGACCCGACAGGCTACGGTGAACACTTCTCAGGCTTGAGACGCACCCAATGGGTCACGGAGAAGCAAATTCTAAAGCTATAAAATAAAAAACAGCTGGCAGATTACTATCGACCGGCGGTTTTCATGTGGTCAGACTAGCGGTGCCTCGACGTGACAGCCGCGGGGTTAAACCATCCTACTACCAGTCAACTTGTCCAAACGGCAGCTCTCTGGTGGCCGGGACCCGTTTCGTGAAAGTGATGCAGATTTTCGTTTCAGTAATAAGGAAAGTAAGGCGAGAAAAAATAAAAAAATAGAAAGAAGGAACTTTAATTTGAAAACTGAACTAAGACATCGGTAAAGCATTAGGCGGTTCTGAGACAGCATCCAATAACCTTTACACCACAAATGTTTTGGTGAACAAAATCTGATAGAAGCTGTGGGTTTAATACAGTGAAACGTGGGATTTTTCGGCATATTTCTGCCTGACTACGGTGCATGTTCTGTGGCCTTCAGCTTCGTTAATATTTTGACGCTAAAATCGATACGGCTCACAGCTCCAGGTGTATTCTGTCAAAAACTAAGCAGTCTTTAACGAATGCATGCTTTTTAGTACATATTAAGTGATGTATAGTAAAACAGGCAACCCCATAGTTAAATGGCTTAACGTAAAGAGGAGTGAGGACGATATTTCTGTGAAGTTCAACAAATCGTTCAGAGCCTGCCTGGTAGCGTAATGGCTAAGGCGTTCGACTCAGAATCGTTCGTCCTTGTTCGGGTTCGCGTCCCAGTTCGGGCGCGGTCCATATGCACTGCTGATGATTCCTAACAAGGATGAAACAGCTGTACAGTGCTTCCATGATTTCTTTATGGTGAGCTGAGCGATGATATCACATGGTGAATTATTTCATGAAAAATCATTTAGTTGGTTATGCTTTTAAAAATACAGATTTTAATTGAATGGAAAACATAGGTGGTGTTTCGCATCTTAATAATTTATAGAGGAAAACGAGACTGCAAGAGAAAGGTCCGAGTTTGCGACAGAAACTTGATTCCAAGAACGGGATGGAACAAAGGTCAACGTCATTGGAATTGACGAACCAAACTTCGAATAGTAAAAATCAGAGCACTGCCAACAGAAAAGAGACACCAATATAACCGCCTAATGATGGGCTACTGTTTGCCGACTGGATATAGAGGAAGAATCACTGATCATCCAAGTGGCCTTACTTTGAACCCGATCAAGTAAAGATAGAGAGATAAATGAAGCTACGTACCATATGTGAATGGGCATTAAATTTCGAGGCAGATTTGGGCTTAGTTTGACAGTAGATCTGTTATTTTTTATTTCATTTATTAATGAAACAAAGTGTGCATCGTTTTTCAGTAAGGGGGCCGTGGCCAGCAGAGGGCTGTCAAGTGGGGAAGTTGACCGGTGGTGGGAGGATTCAGACCCGCGACCTTCACGTCCAAACGTCACGACCCTGTCCACTTGGCCGCCTCCGGGATGAAGCAGAGAAATTTCTAGCACAAAATAAAAAATCATCTACGCGCACAAAACGAGACGCTAGCTGATATTTTGAAGGTTAAACAACGATAGTTTCACCGAGCTCGTTCAAAGGTCTTAGATAAATCGAGCGAGATCAAATGTTTCTCAGTGGTTGTTGAGTGGGACGACAGCCAGCGTAATACCAACGAAAAGATGCTGGTGGAATTCATATTTTTGGTCTTGCAGTAATCTTTCGTGTTCGAGAAACAATTGCAGTTGGTTGAAGACAACGGTTTTGAACCCTTTGGAAATAATAGACATTAAGGAAATTTGACAGTAATTTTTCGGGTCCGTGAAATCGCCGCTATTGAGAATAGGGGGATCTTCAGCCTGTTGTCATGAGACAGAAAAATTGAGTGAAAGACAGCAAAGAAAGCGTAAAAAGAAAGCCAACTGGTAGGCCTAGATTTTGAAGACAATAGACTGAATATAGTCCGGATCGGGTGGTTTACTCAGGCCTTGGCATCGTAGTTCTTGAAGCATCTTCATGGTGTTGCCAATAGGTGTAAAGGGTGTTAAGTGAAGATATAGGTAGATGGTAGAGAGAAATAACTGAGTGAAGCGTAATCTGCAGCAAAGAGAAAAGCAAGAAATTTGGCTTTCTCGTGTGATTCGCAACCAAGAGTCCCAGAGATAATAAAGTTGGGGACAATTGGAAGAGTGGTAATTTCGATAGACGACTTTGGAAAGAGAGGAAAAATGTTCCGATATCAGCAACAGACGAGAACAAGTGTTCGACTTCTAGGGGGAACATGTTTTATTTAGCTGTTCTTATGGCAAATAAGTATCTGCTTCTGATATGCAAAAAGCACTGGCGCTAAGAGGGATTGGGTGGGCAGTGCCAGTGGAGAATTGCTGATCACTTCAAATGAATAGCTCGATTACATCCGTGGTTCTAGAACTCGAGGATTCTGGTTTGCATGATCTATAAAAGTGTAGAATAAAAAGACATCTTTTGGAAAACAATGTAAGTGAAATTAGAGTCAGATGAGGAAACAGCAGTAGCGGAAAGAAAAGCACTCTATGGATAAGATGCTGGGAAGACTCAAAATTTGCCGTATTTCGCTGAAGTGCAGCGATAAAATGTGCCTAAATGTAAGTAGAAGATTGTAGCGAGTGAAGTTGAGGAAGGATGTAATAACGGAATGGTTCGATAAGCCAAGAGAAGAAATAACGGAATTATTTGAACAGGATGAAGAGATGGAAGCGAGAACAAGAACAAAAGCACGAGTCCCGTCCTCAGCACGGTAGCTTATACGTGCGAGGATCACAGGGTATCTTTCGGCTTCTCACTCCATGACCAAGTTGTCAGAAGGATATACTAAACACTCTTGATTGTAAACAATTAAATTTGCCAAGATAACAAGTGGGGTTTTAGGCCCTGCAAAAACCAGATTTCCCGGGCTCGACCATTTGCGATAAAACACATGAAATTAGTGACTGAAGAAAGAACATTAGAGTTCTAACCATGTGATTCCAAAAGTCACGGTTGAGAAAGTCAAGATTTGATGCTTAGCAAGAGACAAATGACGGATGGGGAAAAACACGGACATCCGCTTGGGAACAAAAGCAGAATGAAAAGTACAATATGAAAACTTGATCGTGAGTAGTATCCGAGAGATGGGAAAATATTGCATTGCAACCCACCAACTGCACTAAGCGTGATGAGGACCTGAAGAGTGCCAGTGCGCGCGGTGAGCGTGAGAACGAGAGCTGGCGTGGTGGTACAGTGTCATAATCTATGTGAACAAAAAAAACCAGTACCCATGGGCCGCTGAGTTAAAGTGGTAAACCAAAGAAGGCTTAAGCAAATCAGGCGTGGTGGTTAGCCTGGCGATAGCGAACCGTCTACTCTCATAAAAGAACCAAATATTTAACCTGCCATTATTATTACGAACACAAAGACAAAAGAAACTAAGACCAATTCTCACCCAAATTTTTGCCACCAACTCATCAATAAAGAAGCCTGAGAACACAACTTGTTCCAGGACCATCGTGTGCCCTCTATCTAACTAGTGGATGAGCACTGGCAACACGTGATCGTTTTGAGGCGAATACACAAATACAAAAACTTCGCCCAAATTATAGAGAAACCACCCGCTGACTAAACGCAAAATCAGTCGGATGACTTTCGGTTGTTTACGGTCGAACTGATTACACAAATGCCAATAGTCCTTATTGCTTTTCCATCAGACAGAGATCTCAATAGCATTTTAGTAAACCCCGATAAGCGCAAACCATATACAAATGGGAACACCACACAGCCGGTCATCGGTCTGTTTCTCACAACTTATATATGGAAATATTTTGCACCAGTTTAAAAACAAGCATGATGTCAATGCAACAGTATGTAAAGGCAACCATATAGAATATGAATTCAATGTGAAAAAATAATAAGTGCTAAGACAACGAGCTTAGTTTTTGCATTTATGCCGTATAAATTTTGAGATGTTTGTTCTGTTTTCAGCGTTCTTTACGGGGCAGGAGCTTTACGGAAATCCATATAGCATTCGTTCCACTGACTTCGGTTCTGAACCACGTCTCCTGGCATTTCCAACCAGCAACAGTATACACCTCTTGGACCCCAACCACCAAGGCGGGAAGCACCAACGGAGGCCGAAGCCGAAACTAAACTATACATACCCTAACGCTAATTCATAGTCTGATCACAGCGTTGTTTCCTCCAGCTTAGACCAACATGTACTGAACGAAAACAAAAAGATAGATGACGGACAGGCATACGCAACACGTGTCCAGGCCACCGAAGGTGACGTGGTGAGATTATCTCAGTCAGTGGACGACCATCACCCACCACACGGCAACGCACCTCGATATTTCTCACCCAATGTTCTCACCAAACACGAAGAATGCTTCGGAGACATCGGAAAGTCGCTGGGCATCCAAAACGTGGATATCGCGGGTCTCGAAAACCATAGAGCAGAACACTGCGAATTGTGGCATTGTACACCCTTCCCTTGAAGGAAATCAGGTTGTCTTAGCGGAGCCATAATTATCTCAGGTTCGTAAAAGCTGCTTTGAATTTTACAACTCTTGATGTGATCTTCACGACACCCATACCAGTTATAATTAGATTGTTGAGGCACTTATAGTCAGAGACTATATCAAACCGATCATCACAAAGGATGAGTACAGGCTTAGGCTCCTGCCAATCTTGAAGAAGTATCTTGCATTCTAAATAATGTGCAAAGCTCAAAATGCACCCGGATACTTCAATCGCTAAGAGGTTTAACACTCGGCGGATTGCCTGTGCATCATCACTCACTAGGCCGGTATCACAGGTATACTTTAAGTCAAAACTCTGTTCTCTGGGAGAAGTTCAACTACAGCATCTAAAAAACCAGATGAAACGTTCTGTAGAACACCTCATGGTAAACGTGAGAGGAAATGGGGATACGAGAAAGCGTTGTTGCACTCCAGTAGTTATGATAAAGGGTATCGAAAGCTAGACATGTGTCCTAACCAGACCTGAGGTAGGACTGTGCAACTGTTTGAGGACTGATCCATAATCCTCCGATATTCCGTCCCACATCGAAAATTCCCCCAGCTCAAACCCATCAACAGATTCAAAGATTACGCAAATGTCTAAAATCACAACGATCGTTGGCTTTCGGAAAGCTAAACTTTGCCTTAAAAGCTGTCGCTGCGTAAAGATTTGATCGATGCACCGGCTACCAGTGCGAAGCCCAGCCTGTTACTCGCCGATATGCGCTTAGAGCATGTTGTGCAACCGGCAAAGAATGGCGGCCGCCATCGGAATTGGTCTAATACTCAGTGGTTATTAAAAGCCTCGAACCTTTCTTAAAAATGAGAAAAGTAGTCGAATCTTCGGACGAGGAAAGGACATACGTACTGCACCGAACCTTCAAGAACAAAATATGGAGTTTTTACCTCCGTTTCTTTATCTTTCAATGGAGGTGGCAGAACTACTTTCGGAGACCTCTAATTTTGCATATTAAGATTTCCATCTGAGTGTTCGTTTCGGAAGGTGGTTCAAGCGACGAAGTCCACGGGACGTTTGCCGGGATAATTAAGGGAATGGCCGACGCAGAAAACCAGCTCCACTGCGTACTGAAGTGCTCCTCCTAGCATTCACTGCTGCCGATCATGGATAAGCAAACCGTCAGCTGCACTGATTGTTCCTCTCACACCCAATGCTTTCCGACAGGCCGCTCGGATGAAGTGGAACAGCTCGTACAGATCGTCAGATCCCGCGATCTCAGTAAATACTTGCCTTGAGTTTACCTTCCGTCTTGAGCCATGTTTCATTGTACTCTCTACCAGCTGGAATGGACTGGCGTACTTCACGATGATGCAGATATTCAGCAGAATCTTTGGGTATCACAAAGCCATCGGTTGGGTCACAACTAACTAAGCTGATAAGCGACTAGTGCACAGTGATGTTGTTAGTTAGGGACAACTTTAGCTTTTCAGCTGGAGTGCTTCAATGGAGTGATATGTGAGCCCGATCAGAGAGATCATCACAGTCTAACCGACGTTGATTCAAGGTTTTTGGATGTCTTTCAATGCAGATCACAGCTTTGTGTAGACTAATGCGTATTCAGAGTCCAGGAACTTGCGTCAGGGCTACCGGAAGTCTTAAAAACATTCACGTCTTCGTAGCTACTTCCTATGCGATCGACCTGGGTTCATCTATGACTCAAAGAGAATGGACGCCAGGTGTGGCTGTCGAAAATCTAAAGTAAGTACTAGCGAGAAACAATTGATGATCTGAACACGCGGTCAACAGCCATACCCGTTTCTTAAACGACAGAAAACGAGACCAAATGAGGAAAACTAACATAGGCTGACACTTAAGTCTCCTGCTAAAATCATTATTTTACCCACCCCTGCTATGAGCAAAAGTCGTGCAGGTTTTATCAAAAGAGTCTTCTATTGCATTTGGGCTGCAGTCTGTAAGCCAGCGGGTTGAGGCAACAAGCAAGCTGCTTCTGTCACATTTCGCATAGCCGACCGCTGACTGGGATCCAATCAAGCAATGTAGTCTCAGCACTCTCACTGAGAGCCACACCAAAACCAGCAAAATCAAAATCCACAGTCTCTGAGTTTTCAGAAGAGCACGGACGAAACTTCACTGTAGGAATGCATAAAGATATCAGTCTGATGATAGAGCTGGAACATGCGAATGCCACTTTCTTGGGTACAAGTGCTAGGCATCTCTGTTGTCCGATGCACATCACTGTTTGGAAACTGAATGTCTTTAGTCTGAAGGGACATCGAGTAAGAAGGAGGGAATTAGCCGGCCGAAGCGCACTCGGTGAGAGTTGAACGCTAGGCGGAGGAGAATGCGGGAGAAAAGGAGCAGATCTTTTTCCAATGATACTAGCACTAGTAAGTCCTGCTCCAATTTCTGATGAATATGTGAAAATAAGATGCGAAAGGGAATAAGGTGACTGAAAATGGAAATCAGCGTGGAACAGCAGTCATGCTCATATGTATGGGCCTTATGGGCTATTGTACTACCTGATCGCCAGGCCCAGAGTTGGACTATTTATTCCACGGTGCATATCCAGTCTTTTCGGAATCAAACATTACATGCAAGGCCTCACAGTCACTCCAGGCAGACTGATGGCCGATTGGTCAGCTCATATTGCCTCTTCTGGAAAACCTTGTCTAGCCAATGAAACATGATAAGGCGCAATGACCTTATTTAGTTGGTGGACCACGCCAGTCATTTCACAATGCCACCAGTGGTATTTTTAGAGAGAGAGCTTTCCAGGTGACAACGCACCACGCACTGTACATCTTTGCTGCTTGTCTTCCGTCGCTTACTTACCTTACTCTCGACTAACCTTTCCCATATCGGCAACCCAGAAACAGCCCCGGTAGCTTGCAGCTCTGCCCTGAGCTGAAAAATTCATCATACTGAAACCAACATTTTTCTTTCCCCAGTTCCACACGTATCTAAATCAATGTGAAACACCTGGAGCTCGATCAATCTTAACTGGGCCTGTCTATTCACTACATATTTGTCCACTCACTTTGTCCCACATGAATCCTTTGGGCGACCAGTGACCAGATTTGCTTTGGAATGATAAACATAAGGTCACCTTGACAATTATCGGGGATAGAAATTAATGATTAGCCTGAGCACGCAAGTAATATGGTAAATTTAGTGGTTAGGAATTTTCAGATTTAACTTTAACAAATATATTTGGTGAAAACTCGAAAGCCGATTATCTGACCATTGGTGATACTTTGTGACGATCAGGTGCAATACATAATTAGGAATTTTATTCGGTTCCTAAATGTTCTTAGTGCGGAGCTTGCTTTTATTTTTGATCCAGCATGAGCTTGCTCGTTTCAAATAAGGTATCTAAAAGACATGAGTGCTACCTTGCAAGCATATTCATCGATTCGCGGACATCAATCGTGGTTTCCCATCCCTGCGAAACACGGTGAAGAATTACTAAGCAGGACGGGGTAGCAACAGAGTAGGCTGTGAAACGGGGTATCGGGTACCAAGCAAAGTTCACTGATCGTAATTCGCAATTTCTCCCTCTGCGGTTTACAAGCCTGTTCTCAAGATAGAATACTTCCAAAGGACTCAAGAATATCGTCAGCCATGCCAACTAAACTGGCGAACACGCCTTTTGAAGGAAATATGACAGCTCAATAGCGCCTCAGCCATTACAGATTTCTACGTTACTGCACGGAATAACAATGCTGAGTTAATATCGATCGCATATTGTATTTTTTAGGAATACATTTCGTAAGATATAACGTGGAATGTACACTACAGCAAACAACATAGGTTGTGCATGTGTCAACCTAGTACCGGGACCAGTTCAGACTAGCCTGCAGTCCAATCACTTCACCAAGCGATCGATAATCGATGCAGTCAACAACTGATACAACATCATTCTAGGGCAATTCAAACTCGGTTCGATACCGCAGGAGAGGGACAAAACTCTCGGTTTTATTTTTGTTCTGGGGAGACAAAGATTTTGATGATAATCTTCAATATATTTAAAATCTCCCAACTTAGTTGATACCATTTCGGAATCCATCTGTGAATCAAAACGCACCCATGACCAAATGAGACTAACTCCCAGTTGCTTTAATCGCCGTATGAAGTACTAACCGATTATGCTGAATTTACAGTCATGTATAAAAAGCAGATCGATTTTATATATGCCCCAACAGTGATTGCAAAATTTACGGACTAGTTATTCCATTTAAAATTTGCATTTTTGAAAAATGGCATAAGTTTGGTCTAAAAATCCAAATCGTCCACCTGAAAATTTGTTCTCAGAGCAAACATTCAAAATAATTTGCTCAATTCATGAAATGTGAAACTATGCAATTAACTAGCCAAGCTTCCGGATTTTCAGTAAACCGATTAACTTTAGGCCACCTGACAATACAAGTGCGGGGTGCATCCAATCCCAACATTGCACAGTGGTTCCAATTTACTAAACCTGACATTTGAGCGTAGCATGGTTTACAAATCGTATGGTTCGCTGGATTTTGACAGTAAGCATAGAACGCAGTCAGAGTCACCGGAGGGTGACAATTTTCTGGTTGTAACAGCGATTTGAACTAGCCAACGAGCTCACAGCCACTGGTAATGATTAGCTTTGAATAACAATCATGTCTGGGTACTTTTTGACTGGCAGTCTCCACATGATCATGTGCGATGTGGTTCCGTTGTAAACCACCGTAGAGAGCTATGTTATTATGTCGATGGTAGTAAAGAGGAGTGCATAACTGACTGTGGCATAGATGGATAAAGTTATGAAGACATCATTAGGACCCATTTACTTAAACAGAAAGGTCAAACTGAAAATGGTTAAGACACATTGGATAATCCATCAGCACAATCAATATTAGAAGACAGCTCGAATGAATTAGTTCCATATTGTGTTTGTTAGGTTCTTGGAGTGATGTTCGAACAATATTCAGGTTTCCAAAGCAACTAATTAGCAATGGGTTGCAATTTCTAATCCAAGATCAAACGAATTTGAATCGGTCGGAGCCCTTTTGTAGGGTGCTATCTTCGAAATTCCAGCAGCAGTGCAGTGTGGCCGAAATTATAGTGTCGGGTTGCGTGACAAGAAGTGACCAAGCCCTAACAATCCCGTTCGCACAAGAACTTAATCCACCGAAGTTCGGCAAATGTACTGGAAACTTTCATCAGAATTGGTCCGACGTCATTACTACATCATCACAAACTGTCAACATACATTCCCGTGATGTCGTGGACCTTCTGGAGCAAGTACATATGAGATAGATTATTCTACCTAGTACCCTGATGCGGCTCAAAGTGACAATTCTGTTTCCAAATACCAAACACAATGCACAAAACCCGCCGAATCTCCAAGACCATAGCGAAGGCCTTCTTTGAGTAGTTCAAACGGTTAATCAATTCGATGTGTTCCACCTGCATCTTCAAGCGATTTCAGTTTGTGGAAGTTTGTTTATAAACTGACAAAATAAGTGCACAATTGAAACTTCACTGCAAACTTGACTTAGCCACATAAAATTTGTGGGTGAAATCTAGCGGGCTATTCTCTGAATAAATGATTTGCCTGCATTCCCTATCTGAAATGAAGAATGTTGGAAAATTTTCTCAACATTTTCACTTTAAAGTGAGGTTAAACTGTGTCGTGAAGCGTGGCAGCGTCGTTCTTAACACCTGTTTACAATCACCGATCATTCCTGGCCCAAATTGCCCATAGTCGTCAGTCGCATCCGTTGCTAACACGCGACTGTCCATTCTCATCAACGCTAACAAAAGCAGTCAAGACAGGCCGGAACAATACCTAACTTTAATGCCGCAAATCTATCTCATTTGTGGAGTTAACTAATGCAAATCTACGTCTTTGTAACTCCGGTTTGTTTTTCCTGGTTTCCTATATCATCGCTTGATTTTCGCGCCTCGATTTGGGAATTTCAATCCAGCATGATTAGAGTCGCTTTGCCAGAAAAAAAGTGGACTGGAAAAAACTGTTGTCTACATTCTGCACTTCTTCGTTTGCTTTTGCATTCTTGCTGACTACTTCCGACTCATTATCAGGTGGCCACTAGTAGCCAGTGAGATGAAGTAGTCCCATTTTGACTGTGCAGTTGGAATGCATTCGTAATTTTGCAAAACCGGACTACATTTGCTCGCGTTCACTGCCTCGCCGCTTGCTAATCCTGAACTTGCGAGCACCAGTAACAAACAAAACAAGTCTACTCGATTTAGGAACATTTTAGGCAATGGCGATATCTTAAAGCAATTACGCTCGGCAACTTTTACCTCTTGTTTTTCACCGATCCAGTTTCTCAGTAATGTGATTATCCACTTAACCGTGACGGAGTTCCATTCTGTCTAAAAAATATTTGAAAATTCCTTAAAATGAGTTCCACTGAATTTGTTGGCCGCCGTCTAAATGTGTGTCTGACAGCTGCCTTTTGTGAAATAGGTTCCAAACCGAGAGATCCAAATGGGTAGACACACCGATGACAAAAACCAGGTGTCTACAGAGGGTGTAAAGAAGCAACAAAAATTTGCGCCGATCGTTAATTAAGTTTGACGCAGCGATCATTCGTTAGTTTTTATGCGGTATTTATCTGTGCCAAATTTGGAATTCCTAGTTGCACTGCCAACGGCGGTCACTGATTTAACCGTAGTCCTTCAGTGAGAAGCAGTCTTACAATCGACGTGTACATTGAAATGTGGATAGTGCTGGTGGAATAAGAAGCCATCATCTCACCCTGTTCTGTGCTCCTTTTAATGCCCGGATTGACGCCTTTCCGTTACGCATTTAACAGCCTCTTTTCGGCTTATCACCTTGGAGCTGATTGTTCTTACCAACTCTCCAAACTGATTGGAGTCGTGGACTTGATTATTTCAGCCCCTAGCAACCTTACCGCTACCGACCCCTTATGTTGAGCATTTATTCTTTAGTCATCACTGCGTCTGATTTGTTCGGTCGGCACAGCCTGTCGCACGCGCATATCCGTAAGTGTATGTCTAGACCATTTTCTCCCACTAAGCAAAGTTGAATACAACAATCCCCGTTGGAGAATCCAATCCTCTAAACGTTTTTGCATACCTATCCGTTATTCATTCTGAGAAAGCTAATCTGGCCGGCTGGGGTCAGGCGGATAAGGTCGTGGGGTTTGAACGTGGAGGTGGCGGGGTTGAATGGTCTCACCGCCAGTCAATTCCCTCGCTCGGCAGCCCTCTAATGGGCACAGTTCTCTTCTTGAGAAATGATGTACACTATTATTTCATTAATAAAGGAAATAAAAGATGTGAACAGAATTCACTGGAGCATTGCGTGTGCTGTGAATATCGACTTAGCCTTTGTTCGTCGTTAGCTTACCCGTCACATGAGAATGTTCTTTAAGTGGGCTAGGTGATTTCATCCGCGTGAACCAAGCGCCGATTTTGAAACCACGGCGGGCGTGTGATAGTGTGGTGGACAAAAGGATCACAGCGTATTCGCACAGGCCATGAAGGTCCGCGTGACGGCAAATTAATGTGAAGCCTGTATAGTCGGTTAGTTGCCCCTACGCGATTCGGTTAGGTCACGTGATTCCGGCGCTCTGCTGTCCAGGTTGGCGTTCGGTCCGAAATTCAAATATCCAGGACGCGTAGATCTCAGGGCAGGCCGTACACTAACAGGTTTCCGCTATGCCCTGTTTACGTATCTTGCCGACCGCTAACTGGGGTCACAGCCACACTTTCATACACTCGAGACGAAACTGAAACCGAGGCTGATTTCAGCATCTCTCCCTACTGAACGCTAAGTAAGGTAACAGGAGACCATGTTCAGTCTTTGAACTATGGTTCACTTGTGTTCTATTGAAAATAATAAAAGTCATTTATTAAATGTTCTGCAACGAGCCGACGGACCGGTTGACAGCGAGGATTTTGACGGAAAATTATGATAATGAGCTGTCAAGCGCGTTCAAATTCACCATGTTCCAAACAAGACTGATGGTGTTACGGTTACATTCACGCCGTCACTAGCACGTGCCCACGACAAAAGATGCAAGTTCACCACCAAAGAAAAAAAATACTCCTACCTTTGAATTTACCGTGGACATGGAGACTGCCAGTTAATTCCAAAGGCTACCACAGTTGTGTAGTGGTGTAAAAATGAAGGATTGACCTGGTCTGTTTGGGGAGACAGTCCATACGAACAGTGACTGTCAGATTGCAACATGCTTTATGCAATTAAGTGTCCATCAGTTCTTCCGAAGTTCAATCGGATAATGTTGTAGACTTTGAATTTGAAGGTCGTGGGTTCGAATCCTCGCATCAAGGATCATTCCCCCTCTGCCAAAAACAGGTATTTCCTGAAAGTGATGCACACTTTCGTTTTGTTAATGAAGGGATCAAGAGGATGAAAATAAATACAATTATTAATGAGCTTGTGTTCACTAAGGGATAAGTTCATTAACTCAAAAAATGTAACATACCGAGGTGAAGATAAAGGCACCAAATTGTGCACCGTGTGAAATGCATCAGACAAAATAGAACACTGGAAAAAACGTTGCATCTAAATTACCTATACCAATCGCGTGGCATACATAATAGAGCAATCCCTCTACGATTTAATCATCCATGCACAAATCAAACAAAAACTTTCAGCCTCTTGTCATGTTTCGTGAACGTTCCTAAAATGATGGATAGGACTTTGGACATTTGGAGAATCATTTCTTCTGGCTCTGTGAGTGACAGAAATTTGACTAAACAATGGGAAAATTTGCCACTCAAATGTTTGGTCTTTCTTCCGAGACGCTCTTGTACGAAGGATTGAGATAGCGGTTATCTTATTTTATAAAGACTTGGAACTCGAATTTGCGCGCTTGTAAATACCGTCTCAGAAACAAATCGTGTGCTTGTGTGTGTGTGTGTTTGTGTTTGTGTCATGGGACACATTTAGAAAAAGAACAGCAGTCCGGATTTATGGGAGAAACATCGGTATGCTGATGTTTGTCTTAGTTACTTCATATAAGTGTATGACGATAAAACAAGAATATTCTGTAAAAAAAATTAACGATCAATAAACTATTGGCGACAGCCATAAAATTTGCTACTGTCGCTAATGCACTGATTTCTTTGATAATTTTTTGCAAATTCGGACACGTTTCGATATGTTCAACTGATCGGTCCTTACACAACACTAATGGAAGCCTACATGTCTGCCCCATTCTCATGCGGCATGCACACATGTGTCAGGATGATCATAGATTATTTGTCAATCTGCTAGGTGACTTGTCTATTGGAAGAAAAACACTTATTCGCTTGGCTGTCTAATGTCCGGACGGACTGAATGGCAATTGGGATAGCAGATATAGGGCTGGTCACATTGAAACGCTTATATGTTCTCACTTAATTCGTTCCATTGTCATGTAATAGGTAATCATTCGCACTGCAGTTTGTGCTATAGGCTCGAAAACAATCGGCGTAAAGCGTAAAAACGCGCCTTTGAACGTGCGCGGCAGACAGGGACCGATTTTGACCTCGAAGGCCAGTCGCATTACTAAGAGTAACTAACGGTGTAATTGTCTGTCTTAGAGCGGAAGCCTTACGCGATCATGAGATGTAAGCCTGACAACCACTCCAGTTATGGAATACTTTCGGGAACATTGATCTTTGACTATTTCGATTCTGACTTCTCTTCGATTTCCACTGGCAGGACAGACACTAGTTAACTCTGGCAGTTACAATCGTTGAAAAACTATTTTACGCCCAGCAAAAACGTGGTACTGATTGATACGTCGCGATTTCTAACCGGACAACGGGAAGCGAACGAATCATTCTGGCTAAATGTTTGTGCCGAGGTTTTCGTTGTTCGGGCCATCTGGAGGAAATTCTGCTATCCGGAGAGTATTCCAAATCCCACGGATCGGCTTTCTCGGACTGGATTGGTATCGATGCAAAGCAAAATATATTACAAAGATTGAATAGTAGGTTACATTACGTTGTCAGTCGACAGCGTATCACGTCATTCCCATCGTTCGCCAAACGCAAATTGTACGAAGTGAATACGGAGTTTAGCCCGGACAACAGGGTAATCTAAAATGGCTCAATTTTCCATTCCCACTGCTCCGCTAGCCCCGTTGAATAGCAGATTTGTCAAAATACAAACTATTCTACGCAAAACAGATCTCGCGAACGGTTACGCGCGATTGCCTGTACATTGCCTGCTCCATCGGTTTTGCTTCCCAGGGTCAATGAAGTTGTTGAGTTGATGCGTAAACAATCGATAAAAAGTTAGCTAGTTCGAACACAGAGGAGAATTATGACATTAATATCCTAATATCCGTTTCGTTTTGTGTAAGTGATATTTTGATGAAAATATCATGGTGAAACTGCACTTTTTGTTTGGAATTCGGTTAACAATTTTAGATCAGAGCATGACCAAGGGATTGGTTCGGTTAGTTTCTCAAAATGATTCACTGATTGCGACTGTTTGGATGTTAGCTAGGGGAAAGTTTCGCATGACAGTTAATTTTTCGAGGATTTGCAAGAGTTGACAGTAAGGAAAAGTGAAACAGAATGTGTTTTCCGGTTTTTGATGTGTCCGCATCATAGGTCAATATTATTACCTTCCGTTGTTCCGTGATTCGAGAAGGACTGGTGAATTTTGTTTTTGTCCACCCTAGTTTTCACAACACTACAATTTCCATACTGTATGCACATACTGTACAAAGTGGTTCGTCAGGTGCCACTTGCGTTAAACTCACCAACGAAAACCGGAAACTGTGTGTTATCCGAATTGTGTTGAATCACGAGCAACGCCTTCGCATCATGTCTAAACTAGAATCCATAACGGCCGACTTTAACTGATCAGGTTACCAAACGCCGAAAGGTCGTTCCTCATTTTGATATGCTTAGGATTCTAACGGGTGACGGTTAATTATTGTGATCAACGGCGAATGATCAGTAATGGTTAAGCATTATTTAATGCAGTACAGAGATTTAATAAACAGAGTTATCCTTGTTTATCAAAAAGCCTATGATGTCGGAGGCCAAATCGTTCGTCCCAAGTTCGCGACCAATATCGAGGTCATTATGTGAGCACTGCTGCTCATCTCTAACGAAAACCAGAAGATGTACAGTGATTCTACGTTTCTCCGTGTTGTTGAGTCGGCTGTGGATGTTACATAATGAATCATTTTATTCACAAACGAACTCTTCTATGACCATTTTATTCAAATTCAGCTGACAAATCACTTTCTAGTATGTTACAGCAAACCGATAGATTCTGTTCGGTAATCTAAGCTATCGGATTTTCAATTCATTACTCACGAAATCAAACGTGATTACCACTCATACAACTTATTGTGTGCATTTATTTTATGCCACGAAAATGGTACAAAATGGCGTTTATTTTGTTCCTTGAACATTTACATCACATCGTAAGAACCGACGCAGCTGCCATGCTACGTCGAAGTACTAAACAAACCTAGATCTTCTCTTGGTCTGCTCGGAAGTTTTTTCACGCAATCCACGTCACTTTCATCAAACTGAACTGCCTCAGAAAGTCGATAACAATCATTTTCTTCGAATACATCTTATGCTCCTCCGAACGTTTTTTTCTTGTTCTAGCATTCTGTACCCCTCCCAACTTTGAAAAGCCTCGTTTATATGTCATTCTATTTTTTTCGAAATAAAAGTTTCGTATTTCAAATTAATTGGCGTGGCTCGAGTGAAGGAATATGCAACACGTAGGCAGCGAACACTTTTCAGTGAAACAGGTCCAAGATTTTATAAATATTTAATATGCTATATTGTTGGTGAGAGAGATTGTTTTTACAGTTCAGTACGTTGGTTTTATCGTTTGTCCAATCAGACTCCACATCATCATGCAACCTCAGAAGAATTTGATCTGCAGCAAGCTATTTTTTTTCAGTCCCTCAGTGGGAGATTGAAACGCAACCGAATCACCTTTGCATCTCACTTCGAGAGAAGTTCCGGGAAAACGAGACGTGCTCGTCAACATTTCACAATCCATGCACTGATATCGGTTTCTATCCAAACCGTATTTGCAATTCCCAAATGGCACGAGAAATCCAGTTACTTCTATTTGTCTTTTACTCTTAATGTCAACGAATTAGGTCCGGGTCGGCTGATATCATCATGACCGTGAATTAGGAACCGGTTTGCCACTCTGATTGGGGACGAATCGCTTCTAACCGAAAGTATTTGATATGAACAATTGATCAACCAGATCAATCCTAGAAACGTGAATTCCAGCAGTAACTGTCTAGCCGTTTAATATATCTTTTTAAGTGGACTTGCATGAATAAAATAATGCATTTGAAAGAAGATGGTCAAGTGGATGAGATCGAGGCATTTGGACACGAAGGTCCTGAATTTAAATCCTCTCAAGGCCGGTCACTTCCTTATACGATAATCGTCCCACTGACGTGGCTCCTCCTTCCCAAATGTATTTTACATCTGTTGCGTAAAAAATTGAGAGAAGAAAAGAATTCCTATTTATTTATTCAAAGAATAGCGATACTTCGGCTCAGTAGAAATACCATGACCCAAGGCCTGTTAAGCACTCGGTTTTATTTTGTAATTTCCATTGCCTCTCCCCCTGGGCACATGGTCGACATTGTAGACGTCCTTTGTTCCAATTGCACCAAGATGGGCAATTTTCCAATTTAACCGTCTCATATTATACGCCAACCCCTTCCTAACAAGACGCACTTTGCCGTATGGCTATGTGAAAAGTAAACCGATTGCTGCTACTTTCATTTTTACAGCGAAAAGCCATACTAATACTGAATCCAGCTGTATCTTTTTAAGATTCACGTTTGTTAATTAAACAGAGGTAAAAGTGCTGCTACGCACCCGAGATCATGACCACTGGAATGAATACCTGTTGGGAAATTTTGAAATTTTATGGTATACTTTGGCTATGATGTATCATGACCGGGTAAAATAGTTAACGCGACATTCCCAAATTCTCCACTGTTGTTAATATGCTATTCATGGCTAAGCAAAGACAGTCCTCTATTAGAGCGGATAAACGTTGAACTCAAGGCAACCACAGTAGATGACTATGATTTTCGGTCTTGTCTGGAGTTTTCTTATTACTTATAAAGTGAAATACCGTATAAGGATAAATTCTATGGTCAGAAGATTTACTGTAATGGGGGCAAGTGAGGGGAGCATTCACGTAAGAACCAGTATATTGATCTTGCTTGTGAAAAGTTTAGGATTGTCGGTGGATGGGAATAAATAAAGTGGAATGATGTTCTACAATTTGGCAGTCCGGAGAAAAGGAGAAGATTGAAAGCAAACAGTACGAAAACGAGCAACAAAAGCATGATAAGAATAACTAGCTGCCTGTGTGCGAGAAATGCGAGAAAAGGTCACCAAAAGAGGAACTGTTGAGGTAAGTTCCGAAGAACAGAGAGCGAAGTAATAAGAGTAGAAAAGGGATAGAGAAGCAACTGCCTGGCGATGGGCCAGTGACTGCAAATTCGATGGTAATGAAGGGTCGCCGATCGGCCGGATGATCTTTCGTCGAACTGGATCAAGAGGCGAAGGCGAATTACATGAAGCTCCACCCAACACGTGACTGCAGTACTCAAGTGTGGAACGGATTTGAGCCTTGTACAATAGAAGATGAGCTGGGGTGAGGAAACCTCTGGTACGGAACATAAAACCAACTTTGCGCGCAGCGCAAGAAGGATGTTTAGATATGAAGGAAAGCCAGCATAATGGAGAACTAACGGATAAGCCAAGAAAAGAAACAGAGTCTGTGGACCTCAGAATAGAGAAATCAAAGAACAGATTTGGGGAGAAAGAATGACGTTTCAAGTACCTTGAAAGCAGAGAGTTTTTGGAAGCACCAAATATAGCATGGTTTGGGATCCCCAGGAAGAGATTTGCTCAAGATCGACACAACGGTCATGATGGATGCTGGTGTTTGCAAGGCGGAGAGCGCGGTATGAAAGAGAAAAATGATGAGTGGCGTCCCCGGAAAAAGAATGGATTGGGTCGGAGGTGGTTGACAGAAGCTCATCAATGAATACAAGAAAGTAAGTGGAAGATAGTACTGAACCTTGAGGCACGCCAGCATTTACAGGGAAAGACTGGAACAGGATCTCATCATATTAGAAGGAGACGGTTAGCTTGATGTCCACAATACAAGAAACGGGAGTAATCCGAACAAAGACAGCTTCAACAGAAGAACTTCGTGTCAAACTCAGCTGATAGCCTTAGAAGTCTCGGGCGAGACTACGTGTACTTATCCGTGATTCTCGAGTGAGGCCCATCAAGTGTGTGAAACGACGGTTAAAATGAGTTCAAAGCATTTTTATCACAGACTCTATTCTCATTTTGTCTCCGATGCAATGTTCATCATGCAGCATCAAATTCTCGAATAATCGCTCAACTGGACCACATGATCGTTGGATATTGTAGTGATATTTTTGGGCTCATTAGAGCTGATACTCAATGTGAATGCACGAAACAAAGATTTGTGAGTCCGATGTGAGTGAAATTGTGTCGCACCCCTGATCGCCTTTTTGTCTACTCAGCAGCTGGTCTACCGATTGATTACGAGTGGTAAGACGGATCCATTGACGCTGATGTGTTTACCCACTCTATCCCTTCATTTCACTGATTCAGTAGTGGTGTTTGCAGGACAGACGTTTTCTAGAAATATTTTAGCATTCCAATCGAAAAGCTCCAGTGAATCTGTGGTTAAATAACCAAAATAAGCAGGAATGTAAAACCCAACCAATGCTTAGAAAGTAATTCCGCTTTAGCCTTGTCCATACTGGTCGGTATTCACGATGATCCGGGTACGACACATGCTTATTCTGGAAGGAAAGTGACAAAATACAGACTCAGTAACCCGGTGAGAACGTGTTTAATTCGGTGTGTGGAGAATGGATCAGATCATGTGCACTGTTGTGGGACAGAGCTACGGAGGATGCAATATTTTGGTTGATAGGTTTATTTAAAGTAAATCCAACACTGGGGAGAGTGCGGTTACTAACTGGCAGCTCGCGAGGAAGAGTTTCAAAGATACACTAAGACCGGAAGAACACACTGAAGCAATTGCTGGCTGTGGTAGGAATTGTTTGAACTTTCTTATATAAAACGATGAGCATTGCAGATTACCGACGCAATACCGAATACGAAATGTTCATTCTAGATTAGTATTTAGGCTAACAATCAAAACCTGGAGGAAATGATTTTGGACTGGGATTCGAAACTAACCGTAACCGGAACTTTTCAGAAAGATGAGAGACGATGATTTAAGTCACGTTTGATTCATTTCCATGCATTTAGTTTTAAAACCACTTCGGCAAAGAGGTATTCTACTCCAAATAGGTTTGTTTTGAAAATTATTGAAATTTGGAAATTCTCGAACTGGGAATAGCCCGACAGACGACATCATCTGCATATTCAAGCGATTTGTGGTGGAGAAAAATCCGAATATTATTTCCATAGGTTTAAAACAGAAACAGAGTTAGGATCCTGGAGTAGATTACTGTTGTTGACAAGCAGTTCAAAAAATTTCGTCTAATACCAGCTTGCTGAATTCGATTACGAAAATACTTTCCAGAGCCAGAAAAGACGTTTTGTTGGCTATCCGAAAGCCTCAAACTTTTAAAAATGAAATTGAAGTGGCGGTTCAAAGGTTGAAGGCTAATCGTGGAACAGTGGACAAATCGCACACAGTTATTCAACAAATGGACAACATACTGCAACATCGCTGGTATATCGTTGGTGTATATGCTGGCTAAAATGATTTGGCATGGGGAACCTCAGTCCCAAGCCTTACAGCAAGCAATTGTGAATTCTGTAAATGAGTAACACACGTGAAACCTGCTCAGCAGGACGGTAAGCACACATTTTCTGGACAAGACCTGACTTGGTGCGCGAGATTCGACCATAGTTTACGGAACATGTGCAGTGTTGCCCTTTAAAGTTGTTGGGCATTGATGGCTATGACTGAGAACAAAATCTTAACGAACTTAACACAAGCCTCCCATGGAGGCCCATTGATCAGATTTATTAAGAGCGAAACTCAAGTCTGGTGCTGTCGAGTGTAAGGATGACGGAATGGTCTGAGGCTTGTGCTTTAAAAATGGAGTCTGAGGAGCAGTCACGCAAACACAGAAAATATCAGTCTCACATACAACCCTAAATATGCGTTTAGAGATTGGTGGAAACAGTTTTCTCAGTGACTTGGAGGGTAGCAGATCTGACGGCAATGCAGCCGTCAAATTCCACGAAAGACATCAGTACCTGTAAGAATCAGAATGCTGATAAGTGGATCACATAGACAAGGAAGTGATTATTTGGACAAAGATCCACTAATCAAAGGAGTGATCAGTGTAAAAACATGGCAAGCATCACAATCGTGAATCGCCTGAAGGAGGCCACCAATACCAGAAGCCAACAGTATCTGAAATTCTCAAGAATTTTAAGATCGTCTGCATAAGAGTAGAGTTCAACATCTGGAGAAACAGAAAGGTGAGGTGTAAATGTAGAATTAAGGTAGTCCGCATCAACGCTGGTGCTTGTGCTCGGTTTTCCGGAGGCATAAAATGCCCTGGGGATTCTTGGTTTGGAGAATTTCGTTTGTAAACAGTCATCCAAACGCTTTGTCTATGATCTGATCAGTTGTGAACTTCTTTGTTTAGTGTAACGGGCTGGCTGTACGTCACTATCTTCGTTCTGATTGTGTAATTTTTGTTGCTGGCTCAGAAGTTATCCTTCCACTGGGGGTGCAGGTTCCTTCCACTCTGTGATTGCTTTCCATTTTCATAGAGCAGTAAAACCGCCTGGTGGCAAATAATATTTAATTAGAACAATACGAATTGAAGATGTTACTTATGGATGTATGAGAACGTAGAGAATAACCATGTAAAAGAAACACAGATGACTCCTTCTAAAATGAAAAAGCCGTGAGCAAGGTTACAAAAATGAAACTTGTCTGATTGAATGAAGCGAATAATCTGTGGGCGGTGAGCGAACAGACTTGGTCAATGGTTGAAACAAGGTCTTTTAATCTGGGGATAAAATATGCGAAAGCGACTGAAAAAGTTTCACCCCAGTGCATAGTCCCCTGGTGTGGTAAAGATACTGACGTCAGTTAGTTCGAACGATAAAAGGGCATGAATATTAACATGATTAAAGTCAGCAAATGTCATAAAGAAAGCGAACATTGAACTGTACACAAAATGGAATTATACACACTTTTGTGACGATAGTGCGAGCAAATCTGGGGAAATCTGAATAGATCAATATCAAATGTTGCATTTCAAAAACATCAGTATGTTTTCCGCTCCGTGCTGAGCTGAGGTAGGTCATCATCCTACCTCTACGTTCTTTTACTTCAACATACAATGTTGAAAGGAACATTACAGCCCGTCTAAGGGAACACAAGACCGTCAACATATTCGACTAACCACGATTTAAAGAAATGAAAATACTGCACATATGTGGACGTGAATCTGCCTTGAAGCAAGGAAAACAGAAGAGGACATCTATGCCTATTATGTCTTATTAATCTTCAATTAGTTTTATTTCCCAACCGCTGTTGCTCGTTCCCACTAACTCGAGTGAGAATAGCCAAATTGAGCAGACACAAAAAATGCGTTTATTAATCCAAATCAAATCGTTTATATTGGCTTTCTGCGACTAACATGCAATGATCGTCCAGTTAATCGACTGGTCTAATCATTACGATGTCATCACAGCTGCGGTAATCTTTGACCAGAATAATGGATATGACGTGTTAACATCCATTGCAGGTTTAGAATAAGTAGCCATAAGATGCATGTTAAATTCGACAATGTTGAGAAGAGAGAACTGCCATTCGAGGCGGGGAGGGTGGTTGACGAAGTTATTTGCGGTCTGTCAGCCAGCACTTACATTTTAACACACTTTCGGTTTACCATTGGGAAAGAAAAGCCACCGACAGAATACTGTACTGGAGTCGGGAACATACGTGGTTGGTAAACACGATTTTTATGGGAGGTGGTCCACATTTTAGGAAGCAGAACTGAAACGCGACACATGACCCGGTCTAGTTTGTTATCGACCGGTTGACTTTTGTGATAAGTGTAAATGACCACATGCTACATGTTGTTTTACTAGACCTAAGACCAACTGCACCTAGGATTGCGGAGAATATGGTCCCGTTTGTGTTGATCTTTGGCGTTTTTTGCCCTGTTAGGAGCTTTTCTTCGAGGTTCGTTTGCATCACTGATGCTACCTCTCTATCTAACGATACTCGAGAATGACTTCTTTCAAAGGGTGACTACGCCCTGCATTCCTGGAGTTTTGCCAATCTGGTTGCTTTCGAATTCCGATGTTCGTGCTCCTATTAGGCATCCGAAGTTTTACGGTCACACATCCTGGATGCATGTTTATCAAACGTAACTGCGCACATAATTACTCTAATCACAGCAGGGTACCTGCGTAACAGGTCATGATGGGATTGAAGATGATTCCGATAACGGTGATTATTAGTATCATTGTCACTACAATCAGTATTCAGATAAAGATGACGATATGGGTTATCTGGGGTATCTTCTGTCTTCGGCAGCCCGACCAAACGTACACTCCTTACGCGAATCTCTAATCAGCTCGCCTCCGGTGCCTAGACCTACATCCGTTTGAATTCTTTTCCTCCTCGACGTAACAACTTCTTGGTCATTCTAACTGTAAGCCTCGGAAATGCTTGGTTTATTAATTATCTTCTGACAAACAGTGGTAACTCTTTCAGTTTAGACTAATGATAATGTTTTAGTGCATGGCGTCGTCGGAAAACATGGTTGTAGTGATATTTTTACGCCCGCAATTGTGTGCTCCATCCGGCGGATGCAGTGAACTTAGAAGTGTAATAAATGTTCACACATTCAGTAAAACAGAAAGGCAATAAAATTTACGAATAGAAATTAAAGCAAAATTTACAAGAAACAGTTTTTCGCCACACTAATCAATGAAACATGTTTTGCCACTTTAAAATAGTCTCAATGGCATCTTAAGAGGAAAGGTCATAAAGTTTTATCAGCCCATAAATGGTGCTTATTCACCATGACAACTGTTGCTGTTGGGTTTTTCCAACTTCTTCGGCGCTTTGCAACACCTCCCGGAATGAGACGTGCTTGATTCTAGCCATTTCATACCGGAAGTAATTACAATAGAAAGTAGTCTGGTTAAAACAGGCTCGTCCTCCTTTTATTCCCCCAACTACCACTTACCCCATTGATAGTTGGGGCTGCCAACATGGAGCCGAGCGCTTCTAGTTACCGCCTTGGCTATGAGAAAAACCCAAAACTGGGGAGAATCCTAAATCAGTTTCAATCGGTATAACACCTGTCAATTGGTTCCTTTCTGATACGTCTGCCACATTCCAACACATGGTGTGATGCAGCCGAATACCATCTCGGTAGCCTGTGGTGTGCGCACAATCTCCCACCCTGGTTGTCTGAAAAAGATGCTGCATTGTGCTGGCTTCGGGAGTGAAGTAAGATCGAAAATGTATGATGGCCACTCTTAAACATTGACCTCAGAAACCGCTGTCTGTCGAAGGTGAGAAACAGATGTGTTGTCGTGCCTGTGTTTGTACGTCTATGCATAATTGGATGTGTCCATGCGGTCCCGCTAGCTACATCTGCAAAAATGCCGATAACGGATAAAAAGAGTCTGCTGTAACTCCTCGTGTTTAACATCATGTGCCCCCCTTGTTTGTGCACAGATTGCGGCAGCGCTGATTGAGTGTGGACAAAGTGCAAACCAAACATACATCGGCAGAATTGATTAATTAAGTCTGTTGCTTCCGACAACGGAGTAAGAGGGGGGATTTGGGGAGACTGATAAATCTACAGAGCACGGCTGCAATTTCGTAGACTTATGCGCCTGTGTGCATTGCGGTACGCTTGCACCCACTTTCCTTCAGTCAACTAGGGGAACACCCGTGTATTTCGTATAAGAATGCCATTTTCCTTCATTTGCCCTAGTGTGTCGAAAGTTGATACATAGTCGGCTCCTGACAAGTGGGCAAAAACTGGCAGAGGCGGACAATCGAATCAGCAAACAACCGGTGGTCAACAATGTAACAACGACTCCAAAAGATGGGAATAGTCTTTCCGTGGACACCTGTCTTCTGATCGTTTTCATCACTACACCGTGGATAGTTGGCTTTACAGCTTGCGAAACAGTTTGTCCTTAGAAAGCACCTTACCCGACCTGCAAAACAGAAACATTTCAGGCGAATTCCGATACTGAACGGCCGTTCCTTTGTATTTGGCTGACGTGTACGACAAAACGGATGTGATTATGCAGTAAACCGATGCCAAGTGTACATAAGCCTTCACCACTTCAGTTGTGCACACTTCAGTAGGTCATACATCCAAAAACCAAATACTATTTATATGTACGATCAATAATATGAAGAATGAAATGGATGGATGGTCTTGTCGATGAAACAGTCGCGTATAATCTGTTGAAAGGGGTGGAATTAATTCCCAAACAGGTGTACATTTACGCTGGCTACAAATAAGCAAATCAATAATTTTGACGGCCTGACAATGACCGGCCTTTTTCCCTCGATGAATTTCTGGAGAAAAGTTACTGTCGAATTGGATCACATATACAGTCGGATGAAAAACAAATCGTCCAACTAGATAGGAAAACCGAAAATAATATCATGTACACCTGCGGTAATGAACGTAACTTATTCATGCGGAAACACTCATGGAACTGCGTCACCATATATTCACGCGCTCAAAATAGAAACAATGGTCCACGGCTAAAGGGATCAAACAACTCAGGCCACATGTCATTCCTCTAGGGTTAAAGTTCAAGTGGTAATTTGGGGGTCAAGGTCGTCCCATAGATTTAGAATAAGAGTAATAGCAAAAATATAAAGATGAAAAACTGCCAGCTGCGCACGTACTGACGATATCATCCCGGCTGGTAGTGAAACGGTTGTAATGCAAACGCCAGACACTACGAAACAGCACCTTGAAGTGGTGTGATGGCTTGCGTGCCTCCATGACCCAACAAGCTACACAAGATGACTTATCTCAAGCCGAAGATTAAATCATGGCCGGGAGGTCAATGGGTAGAGGCCTGACGAAGTAGTCTCCTGCTCCTCCCAGCAGAGGGTTGGTCCGAGTTAGCAGCTCAGTGAGAAAAACGAATGGAAGAATAATTGGAGCAAGTAAATGGGCTTCTACTACCGCTGCCTTGCGGCTAGGTTCTTGTCAGAACCAAAGGCCTTGACTGAGAACCCTAATCGTTCTGCTACTTGGCGGCTGGATGCCCTAACAACACCTGTCCACCGATCCCCATGAGTTACACGCTTACAAATAATTCCATACTGCATCGGTCGTCACGCAGGATAATCAGGACCGCGCTGCCCATTGCATCGAGCAGGGTGGGTAGTAATAAGCATGCTACTGCTCAGAGTTCCTTCTCTTTTATTCAAACTGTCTCTTCTGTCTTCAACCCAATCTATTTGCCCCTTCTGCCTACCCATAGTATCTC
>LUCM01000704.1:0-58303 GCA_008360955.1 Fasciolopsis buskii | reverse complement strand
GCCTGTGTAGGTCCACTCCCTGTTCCCCTTGGATATTCACTGTTTTTATATAAACGTGTAACTCTGGGGAAAGGCAACGATCAGTGAGGCTTGCCTTGCTGTTCAACGCTGAACGATGACGTCGACGATGATGATGATGATGAATCCAAACGCTAGGTTCAGCAATCAGGACCTCACAACAAGTTACTACAGTTGACATAGTGTCACGATAACCTAGTGATTCCCATCGGATAGTACTACAGTGCTAATACGATTGTACGCCCGTTCTCCACCTGACCGTGGAACTGCAGCTATTTCACCTAATCGGCACTTTACTTGATTTGTTCTTACCGCATTTCTAGCTGCAAACAAAATGCTTTTAAATGAACAATAGATTAATGGTACTCAGAATGCCCGCAGTCGCAAACGAGAGTAATATAAACTGTTCACTATGAAATGGATGTCCCGCTACGCGAATATTTCAGTTGGTTTTTGTCTTTCTGATGAGATCAAATATTAACATTTCAGACATGCATTTGTTAGTCACCTTTGCTGGGCAAACCGCGGTTGTTGATTAGTCTAATGCCGGAAAATGAACGTCAACGCGTGCCGTTGCAGTAGGCTCAGGTGATCACTATCTACCGTAGGAGATAAGAAGACTCTATCGATCACTAGTAAAAAAAAGTAATTAGTAGTTGTTGTTTAGGGACAATGCTATCCAGATATTTCAGTCGGATCATGATCTTAAATGGTAGGTCAACAAAACCGTTTTGCAGAGAAAGTGTTTCCATAATTTGGAGAAACATGTTTGTATTGTTTTTCGACGACTCAAACGGGACACGCAAGGCAATTCTTGCAGTACTGGATGTAGAAGACAATCTGCAACTTTCGACAGACCATGCAGATGTTCATCCGCGTATGGAGATATAGGGGGAAACTCATGCAACGAGTGTCACACGAAAAATTTTCGCCTGACCACGTAACAGCATTAAGAAACAAATACCACAGTGTGTTTCTTTTATTCCTCCAGAGCTGATGACTCTTCTCAAAAAAGAGCTATACAAACTAAAATCTGTTGGTGATACATGCAGTCTCTTTCGGAAAAACTGGCTTTTCTCTGTTGTTGACCGTCTTAGGAGGAAGGGAATATCTTCGTTATCACAACGACAAAATTGCCCAATCCATAATCCGTTCCCTTTAGACACGTCATTTTATTTGCGTTAGGGTAAACAGCATAATCGGGGCTAAGAAAGTTGACAACTTTTCCGAGGAATCTCCTACTAGAAGGATCCGTTTTGTAAGTGCTTTTCAGGTCATCACTGGCCATGCTTCCAACAACAAAATTAATACACCGGTAGATTTGAGAGATCACCGGTTTTCACTGTCAGCCAGGTTAATTACACTCCCTGTTTTTTGCGTGATTAATCTCACATTAGCCCCATATCTGCTGACACTTGGGGCGTCTAAATATTATCCAGCTCTATACTGAATGTGGTGCATGAAGTAGCGGTAATAATCTGACTCAGAATTGGAAAGAACTTCTGTCTTGAAATTTCAGCATGAGTATAAGTAGCACTGCAATCACTTCCGGATGTGATTGATTTTCTTCACGAAAGACATGCTCTTGATATAGTTCTTTCAAATAATGTAATGTAAATGGTGCCCTTATCTAGTCCAAAGCGCTTGACAAGCTTAAGAACAGAATTTTGAATTGTCCGGGTTTTTTTACTGAGTTGGTTATGCCGTACACTGTGGCAACAAAAGAATATACTGTTTCTCACTAACTCACTCACTATTTCACTGCCACGATAACAATACAAGCGATTAACGGAGCACGCTTAAGTGGCCTTGACGCAAAGTAAACTTTGATGTAAACTAAGATCCTTCCGAAACGGAAATTTCCTGTCCCTACTCCACCGTGATTTTTAGACCTCAGTTAACACAAAATAGTCCAACTAAAAAAATGTCTACTTTTAACCTGTAAGCACAGGCATAATTGTGCGTAGAACATTCGATAAAGCGAGTGCTTATGTTGGACAGGCGAGTTTGTTATCATCTACGAATTTAAATAAGGATAAATCCTGAGACCCCGCCATAAACCTTTATGAAATTCTCATGCTGCTGTAGGATTAAATTTTTCATATCTATATGAGTTCATCTTGATAATCAAGGTGAGCCATGATTGGTCGGCTTTTTTACAATCTAAAAACAGATATAATAAAGGAAGTCTATTGGCAAGTTCATAATGCTTCCTGATGTTTTTTTATACCATGTAAGTACTGGTAACGTAGGACTATAAACAAGGGGGAGTTTTGAATGCACCATGGTCAATGATAACTGAATATGCGTATGTATGCATATATATGTTTTTTGCACTAATCTATGCACCGATCTTACGTTCCTATGACCATGGGAAAAAAACGAAAATAGCGCGTCGGAAAGAGAAATGCAAGGAGAGACGTCTGGATACAAGTCGCCATACTTGTAAACTCTCCTAAACTCCTCCTTCACATCACCCAATATTCGTCATCTTACATGGCTACTCTGTGAGCTGCCGTTCTAATCGGTCTCTCAATCCAGAGTAAGCTCCTTCTTTCGACAACGAACTTCTGCCCTTTGTGCAACCAAAAATGATCTCCAAGGGGCAACAGTGTTGCAAATGGACCCAAAGAAGCCATTCGATATGCGACCTCCGAAAGTGTCAGCTACTAGATTCTGATTAAGTTCTTTCATTCAACGCAGCAGAGAAGAATCCAGTAACCGACTGAGTGCAGTAAATATACTGTACAGATGGTAGTGCCGAAACAAAATCGACGAAGAAACAGATGGGAAAGTGAATCAGAGCAGAAATAGCCGAGCAGTATGAACAATCCAAAAGGGAAAACTCAAAAGTCCAATAAAAACAAACACAACCAGACATACGTCATGAAATTGGGACAAAGCTACAATGCAGATGAAGAAAATATCAAGTCCGAAAATAACCGGTTTTCTCCGAAAGATCGATGCAGCTAAAAACCAATGACCAGTTGACGGGTTTGTGTCCCCCTTCTGGTAAACCTTGCCGAGTGAGCGGAATACGACGAGGATCAGTAGCCTTATTTAGATGCCAGTCCACTCTCTCCACGTCATAGTGCCAACATCGGGCTTCTGTGACATTCTTTAGGTAGAACACTTTCCAGGAGAAAACTCACTCGACGCTTTCGCCGCTTGTTCGCGCCGATTCATTCAGTGAGTCCGGACTTGCCTTTTTCGTGACTAACCACCGAATGCCAACGGTTGTTTCCTTATCCGCAATCCAGCGAGGCGCCAGGTGGCATCCGGTTCTGTCCCGAGACCCGACTGGAACTCCAACCTGGATATCAGATGTGAACAAATCCTAACGTGGTTTTCAGTTGGTGTGGTCCTTTTATTGCCTTTCATCCCAGAGTGTCGTATGGATGCAAGTAAATTACGTGCAGCTTCTTCGAGTCCAGGTATTAATGAGTTTTGATTACACAAGATGCCTTATTATCAATTGATTTGGTCACTTATGGGCTCAGTATGTGTTTGTGTGATGCACTGTTTTATCATTTCATCCCAGCACCCTTCTGTTCCTCTGACGCAAATTATTATTGCCATTTTTACTGTCATTTTTGGTGACTTTGGAAAATTTCGGTTGGAAATTGCGAGTTTTGCTATTTCGAATAAGACTTTCGCCCCCAGGTCTATTGTCCGAGTGTAAATTCTAAAAAAAATACTGGGCGGAAAGTTGTTCGAATGACACACTATCGTCTGGTTCATTTCAGATCAGTTCTGTTAACCGTGAGCTCCGCATTAATAAGCTAGCTACAACATTTCGTGGTGTGCGACGAAACGACCATTAACGCTATCGCGATAATTAAATTCATCAAGAAAAATGAACACATCTGTCACGTCCAGTCTGTCCAGATAATCCCGCTTTGACTCTTGTATATTCAATGCTTTTGAAAAACTGCGCTAGGCTTTCCTGGAGTTGTTGGCTCCCGTGAAGTTCTGATCGGGTAGCTTGGTGTTTAGATCACAAGCGTTCCGTCAACAGTTTAGGCAACATCCTCATTGTGTGGGTAGTGATTGCCTCGTTAAATCGAAAAGATGGGCATCTGTCGACCCAGTCAACTTGCCATTAGAAGTGTTCCATCGATGAAATGACCTAGAGAAGACAGTAATTAATTAGGCATAATGGGCAAATAAATTAGTAAATCACTCCAAATAAGCGTTTGAAAGTTTGTTTGCAGTTTGGCAAGACAAAATTGTTAATTGGGTTCTGTCAAATGAAACCTATAATTTTGACTTTTATACTTGCGGACGACAGCAAATTTCGTTATTCTAGCTTACCACGATGTCATTGTCGATCCGAGCGTAAGATGAAACGACCAAACCATTCCCCTTTTTCAACATACATCTCGCTTAAGCAAGCATTGTCTTCCGGACTTTATGCAGACGCTGGGAATCCTAGCTTAGTGCACGATTCTTTATTTCACAATCGGGAATGGTCGTCAATTCTCTCGATGACTGCTAAATGCATAAAACTTTTCGCAACTTCATGCGCGCACTTATTCTGTGTGAAAATTTCACCTATTTGAATATCGTAGGTTCCAACTGGTCAGCGTAATAAGCTACTATCTTAATTACAATCTCACATCTCCCTCGCTTTATCGAATCTATTATCCCTACCTCTTGTCTGTTGCACGAAAGAACGCTGTATATATCTCCTGCAAGTTTTCAAACGCACTACATCTCCGCTCTACTTTTCTAATAACACCAGATAGCAGAAGTGTTCAATATCCCGACTTTGAACTCCCTAACTTCTGGGCACATAAAAACCAAACCTTTTGGCATTGCGAATATTCTGCTCAGCTTTTAACACAAACCAATCATTGTCTAGCTTAAACGCCAATTATTATAAATGTTTACTAGTTATCAACCCTTCCGACCAAGCTGTTTCATTCGATTTAAATCTTTACGACATCGGCATGCATTTAAAATGGGTAATTTCATTTATTTCCCGTTTTATAAATGCATTAACTAATGATTCATCTGAAGATAACGACTAAAGATGAAGACGTACGACGATCAGCTTCCACAAAAATCTAGTTGGTCAAATAAGCATATGGAAACATTCATTCTAAAGGCAGACTCAGCTAGATTGTTTTAAATTCAGACTTTTCGTAATTACACCCGTAGTTTCTAACCCTATTCTGAACACATGCAACCTTTGTTAATAACTCCGTTAGATGGATCACTTTGCAGATAAATACACCTGTGTCCTACTGAGATCGTGCAACGGTCTAACAATCGATCAGACCAAAGGACTACCAGAACAAAAACAATAACATTAAACAAAAAATGCGACCCTGGATGATTTGTTCTTGTCATTTGATCCAATGTTTTTAGATTTCCAGTATATCGTAGCCGAATGATACGTGGCGAACTACAGTACCCATAAAATCGCTCTCCCTCTATTCAGAATCGATCGACATTTTGTTTATCAGAAAAATACTCTACTGAAATTAGAATTTTTTCTGTCCTCAACAGTGGGATCGACCTCCACTGAGATACTAGTGGATCACCTCTAGAGGACCTAATAGCACCGGCATGTTTGCTGCTATCCGTCTGAGAGAAACTTGTGTCACATGGTCATATTTTTCGTCCCATGTGGTCTTTTACTCCTTTGAAAAGTAGCACCGCCACTACTGACTTTTTCATGTCCAGGTAATGAAATCCATTATCAGTTTCCGCTACTTGTAACTCCAAGTACAGTATCACATGGATCGCTCTGAATGTAACTTTCATTGATGTTAAATTAATAAGAACAGATTGCATAAGTGAGATCCAGCATCTCCGAGACGCGTTTTCTGATTTGCAATCTATGCTGGTTGAATCAACAGTTTGTAATCCACGGATGGAATATGAACAACACATTCTGTTACGGACCGTAGCTATCAAACGGGATCAGTGAGACTTAACAAAATATATCGGTATCTCAATTTTTACGTCACTAACTGTCGACCTCTTACCTTCCCTTCTTCCTGTATTCCTCGAAATCACCTGTATCTCAAATCACTCAGGTTAGCTGTTCACTTTCAGTCTAAAAACTAACAGTCTTAGAGCATTCGGTAATTTTTTGTTTTGATTTCCGCGGTCGTTTCGTTCTGACTGCATGCCAGATGACAACCACTTTTTTGGTATCTCGTGAAGCACAGTGAGCAGGTGAATACATGGACTGACCGACTAGAAAATACAGATTCTGCAGTTTGCTTGATATGCATGACCTCTGATAGTACAACAGTTGACTGTATCACGTGAAAAGGCGGTTGGAAATTGCCGGAACGAAACTGTACTACCAGACGGTGTGGAGGCGCTAAACCACAGTTGTTTAAGAGACATTTTGTTGTCGGTCAGTTTCTTGTAATCAGATTCGTTATTACATCAAAAAAACGGGCAATTTTTCACCGTTTGAAAAGTGGCACTTATCCAACCGCTATATTCATGTGACGGACGTGAATGGCGTCAAAATTCAACTAACCATCCGGACCCAGATGGGAACAATGAATGAGTGCTGCAGGTAACTCAACCATTTATTATCGAATCCAATCACCCCATCATTATGCAACCGAGTTCTGGATCAATCTAAGGCATGAATAAAATAATCCATGAGTTTAATCCTATCATTGATCCTTACAAACTGCACTGTAAAAGAGACCTCAAACGAATCCTGACTTTATCACACACTTCTTGCATTGAGGTCGGTTGAAACAACTACAGTAACTTCATTGCGGAGAAAAGCTAGTCGGGACCTTCATAAATATTGTCATACTAGGACGCAATTATTTTTCATTTCGGAATAAAATCTCAAAGTAGTATGTAAAAACCTCTGCCCAAGTTATCAGTATTATGGCTAACATAAACAGGTCAGAAATAAAAAAAACGGCTGGGAATTCACAGAACCTATTATCCACGCTATTACTCTGGACCAAAATCCGTCTGTCTCCTTTTCTGCCTCGTCGACCTATCACTGGCCGTTCTTTTCTGAAATCGTCTACTCAGACGAGCAAAATAATGAGTCAACAGACCACGGCTAATTAGCATAGCCGCAGATCGGGATGATCTTCGGTTCTGGGTTGGCCATTGTCGGGATACTGAATGACATTTCTGACTATCTGAAAGTGATCACGACCACACGATCAATGACGTGTTAATTCTGCGCAGACAGGTATTGAATCAACTCTGTGCACCGATTGCAAACATGTTTAGTTCAAAAGAACAACAAACAGTGACACAAAGAACGAAATGAAGCAGGAAAATTTCAAAATATGAGGTCTTTGATGTTATTTTCCCGCGTGCCGTCTGTCCTTTGAATTTATTGGTGAAATATATTAGTAAAATACATTTATAAACTGGTCAGTTACAATGCACCTCCGAAAATATCAACATTTCAGAAAGCACAAAAGTGAATTTCTGTTTGACTACTGAGAATAAAATCAGCAGCTGGCTCCATTTCGGTTAGGGATATTGACTTCAGTAGTAAAACCGCAGTTTAAATTTGTGTTCTCAAGGTTTCACCGATACTGGTTACACGCGCCGATAAATTAGACCGTGCGTTGTCAATGAATTGATGATCCAGTTAAACCTGCGTCCATGTTCATCAAGTTTGTCATTGATTGAAGAAAAATGCGCTTACCACGTGACCTCCTATAAACCTACAGAAAGGAATACAACACTGAATTTCCACATTCTGTGTTCAGGGTTGACGAAAATCGGGTACCAACTGGATGCTATCACTTAGCCGCAAGTTTGATGTATTGATGCACCGAAGGACAACCATGAATTGCTCCATTTTGGTTAATTGTTCATTTACCTCTAATACTAAGTGGTTTAGCTACTTTGATTCTGGATCAACGAATCAACTGGAAACCGGATAGAAACTATACTATATATGTTGCATATAACATATAACTTGAAGCCTAAAATAATGGAAACTGCTGGCGGCCATTATTACCGTGGCCCCGAGGATTGCTTATGAACTAAAGCTGGAATTACCCATCTGTCCTAGTAGGGTGAAAAAGAATGAAAAATCTGCTCTGTTTCGCCACGGGTGTCTCCAGCCGACTCTACCTGTGGTCTGTTATCGTACGTCCTCACTGGCTCTAGCGAGAAAAGTCAAGTTGATTAGACAGAAGCATCCATTTATTAATTAGAATCAAATAGTCCATATTGGTTTTCTGTGAATAGGACTCACTGATCGTTTAGTTTATCGACTGGCGTAAGCAGTGCGAGTTCATCACAGAGTAGTCGATATGACGACTGAATATCCACTAATCTTACACCATCTGACCAGTAAAGAAGGATAAACTTCGCTTCAACAATAAGCGATTGGATGCTAATGAAGTTTAGCGTCACGTAACCAAACATTGTCTCCAGATAAATCAGCAAAACGGATTTGTTTTGTTGACGAACAGAGACTACTTGATGCACCTAAAATGTACTACACCCAAATCAGTGGTACACCTTCAGCGTTGTTTTGTATTCCTTACTCATCCTCCCAGACATCGAAACGGGAAATATAGGAACATGATATTTGCTCATGCAATTATCGGTTACACAGAAGAATTCCGAATTTATCGTGATATTAAATGCAAACATATTAAGTAGTCATTTTGAAGAGAAAAGTTAAATTGTCAACCATATTAGCATGGGGGCCGATGAGACGGAATAGGATAAATTCCATCTTCGAAGCGTCCACTACTTCAATGATTCAATAATGCCGATACACTCAAATGTTAGCAAACCCTGATTGAGTTGTGTTATGTTCTAATGTTTTCCACGATGATCAGTTTTACAGGAAATCTTTTGAAGTGAAAAAGAGACAATTTCCCACGCAAAAAGTACGGGCTTCACACTATTTACGATACGTCTGATTTGAAACCGTTGGCATGTCTGTTTATGGCAAATTATGATTCCGATTAGCAAGCAGGATAAATCCTGCCGTTCTGTTGTCCATATAGCAAAAACTCAACAAATGGTCATTGCTTCTCAGTTACCCGTTCTTGAGTTTTGACAAACCATACACCCTTTGACAAGGTAAATCGATCACAAAAATGAAACCCTGGTAAATCTAAGCAGATTATTAGGTGAAACCACGTCCACCTTTTCATTCCCTGTTCAATACCTGCTTCGTGTACTCGTCGATTTACGCACCAGTTTTGTTCTACCCCGCCTCGAGTGGAGGTCAGGAATTTTCAGCCAAATTTTTATCGACACCGGTAAGAACAACGGTGCCCTATTTCATTCTTGTGTATCTTCTGTTTCCAAAATGTACTTCTAGTGAATTTGGCCCATGCAATATAAAAAATCGATTGTAGTTTTACAGACTGTAAGGCACATTTAATACAAAATATGAAGGTTTGCAAACGGTCACCATCTGACCCATGCACTCCAAACAGCAGCGCCAGGAAAAATTGCCAAAACCTGCTCCTTTCTGTGTGGTTATAGAAAAAACATGACAATTTGTCGAACAATGCTTTGATGATTTTGACACTAACGTGCAATTTGATCATAACTGAAATTTTTCTTTACTGAAGTCACTGCTGCTCGTTATTGATCATTAATAATGAATCTCACTTGATATTAAATTCCTCCACTAACTTTATACTGCTCACTGGGCCATAGTTCCGATTCCAACAATGGACAAAAACGAATTCTACTCATTTCTTGACCTATTTTGTTTCTCTAACTATAACCTAGGATTAATCACCAAATCCTTCCTGACATCCACGTTTTGCTGGCACTCCCCCAACCGGTTTCCACCTTCCATGTTCCGATAATTTTACCTTGCAACTAAAGAATGTGCACTTTCAACCAGTCCAATTCCGAATAAAAGAAAATATGATTAGATAGAAGCTAGGGTAACTTTATATTCTACAGTGAGATCCGTGGAAAATGCTAGGCAATGAGTTCGGCAGGTCTTTTCACCAAAATGAAATTTGTTATGATCAGTTACGAGTTTATCTGCATTGGCAACAGGAGTTTCAACAGCGCTTCTTCAGTGTCAACACCGCGCGGACAGAAAGATTTGTTCGTCCCATTTCATTGCCCACTTTTGGTGACGTCTATCACAGAGGGCTCATTTTCCCACAGTTATAATGACAATTCACACTCCTGAACTCATGCTGGTCTACAAACCTTGAATTCGTGATTTTTCACTGTTCTCTCTGACACGCGTTACAAGATTTCGTAATTCTTAGAATTCATATGATTTGGGGTTGAGCAACCCCCTACCATTTCGTACAGTTTTTCAGTGACCCACTGAGGGATACGATACCCATAAAACTCGCCACAACCGGTATTTACTGGTGGTTTGCATGTCACGAGACAGGTTCGATCTGAGTTAATGGAGCGCAAAATCAACGACCCAATCTCTTCGAAAACTTGGTCTCATCAATGAACTAACAGGCGATTTCCTGCACTTTACCATTTCTACCCTTGTCCACCTTCAGACGGGAGCCAGTAGGAAGAATTTGCTTTTGTTCGAAGAACAATTACACACGCAGTGATAAAAGGATGGACTAGGAGATAGGACTTGGTCAAATCGAAAATAAAACACTGAGTGGAAGCATCAGTGAGTTCCAACCACATACAAAATGTAGTGCGTTTATGAAATATCCATGGGCTCCACTGTGACATGGTATTTCCATTAGTGAACTTTGTTGTGCATGTTTTGGCATGAACATTTCGGAACCGGATCACAATCGATTTTCCAGAGTCACAAAGCTCGAGATTTGATGCAAAATGTTTATTCCCGCTTTAGCTTTTTTCCTCTGAAATAAGGATTATACTAGTCATTTCAGAGCCCTGCAAAGCGTTAATGGGTCGAACAGGCATCTGCATACCATAGAAATCGCAAAGCCATTCGAACTGATCCGTCTATGTTATTCCAGTAGATTCATCATGAAGTCTAGAGCTCTTCGTTGCAGTAGATTTAACTTGATTTGAAATGATTTATCATGCATTATAAACATTTAAATGGCTGATGAAAACCATGACAGCAGCCACTGTCCAACTGTTTCATCCTTGTCATTAGTCATCACGGGTGCGCACTTATTCATACAAGCATCAAATGGAGACGCGACTCATGACGAACGATTGTAAGTCGGATGAATTACTGGCTAAACTATTCCGATAAGCATTTAGCGATCTAGAGTACATCAAAATTGTATTATGTTACATTTGACTGGTTCGCCTCACAATTCAGCGGCGATGGGTAACCGGTGAAGCCCAGCAGGAGTGGAAATGTTATGGAGAAGAGGTTTTCATGGTTTTCAATTGCGAATTAGATGTTGATGCTGCAGAGTGAACTAGTGTCACGATCGACGCGGGTATTGAACGAAAAGCATCAACTTCGAAAGAATATTTTGAATCACACTTGCATGATTAGAATGCAGAAACCAAACTCACTAGCATCAACGTTCTAAGGAAGGCCTCTCCTCCCGGCGTTTCGCTCAGTAAATATGCGTCTAATTTCTCCCTTGTCCTTTCGGTATTTACCAGTGTAGTTTACACTAACTAAATTTTACTTTCAAATAGTATGCGCAATCTAAAATTCACAGTCAACAAACATTCGACGGCAGAAAACGTCAACCATTGGTCATCACGGGTATATGAAATTCCATTCTTCGTTTGCACTACAAGTAATTAGCAGTTCCTACATTAAAGAAGAAATGAGCGGTATCAAACACTTCTGAAAATACGTGGTACCATAATACTGGTTATTTAAGAAAAGTGCATCATTTTATCAAGATCAGCTCTAATTTAAATTTTTGCATCTTTAGAATGCCGACCACTTGTTTTATCAGCAGAGTCTTGAGTCAGCATTGCTTGGCCTGCAGCTTCTCATGTCGTTTGGATTGCGTTATCTGATAAAATACTGTTATTAGAATAACAAACATTGGTGTCAATCGGATCCCCAATTCAAATTTATTATTTTTGTTTTCAGGAAATAATTCGCCCCGTGATATCGTCCAACGCATCATTAAGAAACCATGGAAGCACTGTACAGCTGTTTCATCCAGCTTGTTAGGAATCATGAGCAGTGCATATCCACCGCGCCCGAACTGGGACGCGAACCCGGGACGAACGATTCTGAGTCGAAAGCCTTAGCCATTACGCTGCCGGGCAGGCTCTGAACGGTTTGTTGACCTTCAACACATGATGATTTTGCTCCTATCCGTCACTGATTTGTACGGCCACGGACCGCTAGCGCAAAGCAATCGACCCCCACTGATAGATGACTTCTCTGCAGGTAGTCTAAGCTCCGGGTTCGCTTCCCAGTTCGGGCGCGGTGGATATACACTGCTGCTGATTGCTAACATGGATGAAACAGATTTACAGTGCTTCCGTGGTTTCTTATTGGTGACTTCAGCGATGATATCACATGGTGAATTATTTCATGAAGACATTCAATCTCCTACTACTAACACATTTTGTTTTCGTTTACGCACAATCAGAATATTGTTGTCATCGCTCTCCGCTACTGCGTCGTCACGTTTTTGCTTGGGTTTCTTTAATTTTAAAATTTAAATTATCTTTTGATAATCGTTTCAACCGGATAATCTAAACCGCGATGGCACTTCTGAACGAAATCATGGTGCGCGAAGATGAAAAGCACAAACATTTCCGACACATTTTCGTCCCCCTGAACATGTGTAATCAGGGCATAAATCTAATAGATCTTTATCAAATCATACTGACTGGAAGTGACAACAACAGAGTACAAAAAATGAACACCATCGTACTATGGACGGATAATCGCAGTGATTCACGCTGGTGAAATGTTCGTGCTCCTTATGTGATATTGAAGGTCCCCTGGTGGAGCGAACATAATATCTTCTGGGCACTGCGAAAACGTTTCACGTCGATCCGATTAGCTCACATTCTCGATCCTCTTATGCTGACTAAATAATGATGTACTGTCATGGCTTACAGCAACGGTATGGAAATAGGACCACAATCAAACGTTTAGATTAGTCATTACTCAATCATCCCACGTATTCAGAATTAATCCATTTACAACATGCAGCCATCCTCTCGATCAGATTTATCATCAGCATAGGTTCTGGATTCTTGCCTTCTGTTGACAGAATTAATAACACAACGGTTCATTCGGAGATTACTTCACAAGAACCGTCAGCTAACAAAGCGAAAACACCATCAAGCTTTACAATAGGCAATAGATAAACATCAGGCAATAAGATGTGGGGTGCATCCGATACAAAAATATTTCTTTGATTTTACTCCCCAGATAAGTGATAACCCTAAATTGGTAATCCCCTTAATTCTTAAATAGTACTCCCTTTATACCAAATCGGTATTTTCTGTTTTGATCGTCCGATTGCCTATTGATAACAACTAAAACGCAATTTACTTCTCACCTTTGCGATTTCAAGCAATAGCGTTCGTTAGGCAACCAAAGGTCGGCTCTCCATGGACGCTAACTAGGTCATGCGAAGCTGTAACTAACGTGCTGCATGAAAGAGTCCAAAAATTCCTAAAAGACGGTTAAAGAGGTGACAAAGAGCTTATTTCATCTTGTAGTTATAAGTACAAGGAATCCAATTTTCGACTGAGATAATAGACTTGATTTTACGACAGTATCCCATGCAATTTGAAAATCGAAGCCAAGATACTAGCACTGAATGAAATAATTAACTGCTGTGGTATACCACCTTACTTTGCCCGCCACCTGGTCCAAACCATTGAAGGTGTTACTTGTGTATGGTAGTGTGCACAAAGGTGGATATGGAATGGGGTATTGCGTCAACTACCTTCCAATTCAGTCCAACAAGCTCACTGGGGATGCCACCTGATTGCACCTGGATCGTGTGCGACTAATTAACTAGCTAACTAACTGACAACTTCAGTGCTACCCTGCAGTATATCGGGCACCAGTGCGAAGCATTTGCCGCGTTTAACTGACTCAAAACCCTTAAAAGTCACCTCTGCTTTCACATTCTGTCTGATTAGTGTGGCACCGGTGAATCTTTTCATTTAGCAGCTGTCACATCTTCATTTCTTCTCTCCTACTTTTTCGTGGAATTGACGAATCTGTCCGCAGAACTGATTGACGGTTAGCTACCTATCAGACCTGACTGGAGGCTGGGTTCAGTTTATCGTGGGCTAGCTATTCGCGTAGGACACGGACATTTAACGCTGCTCACACACACACACACACACATGCACACAAATGTACACACTAGCGTTCTTGTACATGCACAGTTGCATAAAACTTTTCGATTAGCTGCCTTCCACTATACACCGAAGGTTTACAGAAAGTAAGCTAAAGTGATATCACAGATAGTACTGAAATTCGCATTTTTGTTCTCGGATCGCTGTTTCACATACGTATCCCCAATTTGGATAAACCGCAGTGATGATAAACGTGTACGTGTGTATACACGTTTAGAAAATCACGGATATGTTTTAGCAGATTGCGAACGAGATAATAAGTCTTTTTTTTGCTTATTAGACGATAAACATGCGAAATTCTAGGAAATGGATGCAACCATTGGAAGCTTGTCAAATAGGGAAGTGATCGACAGTGAAAGGAGTCGAACCCATGATCTTCATGTCTAAAAATGATATTAGCCGTATAACCACCTCCGGTGAATGACAGTTTGAGTGCAGTAAGTCACTAAACAGTTTGGGTAATGAAAATAAATTTTTCAAATCATTAAAGTGACTCATTTACAGTGTCCAATAGCACAGCGGCAACGTCGAAACGACAAACAAGTTCGCACAAAAACGTCTTTGCAGTAGGAGACCAATTATCATGGTTGGAAGGACCTGAACAGTGATGAACATAGCTCGGCTTTGGTCACCAATGGAATGTTCAGCACCGACTCCGACGAATGAAACAAACGAAGGCAAATTCAAGAAGAGATGAACCAAGCTTTGTGTATACCAAGGCGTGTGACCGCACGGATACAGCGGCATTAAACTTATAAATCACATTTCAAATGTAACGCTTGTAAATTTCTCGAATTATGGTGTTTTTCCACTTGTAATCCCAAGCCGACCGCTGGATGTACTGAGATTAGTCATTGCGGAAGTTAAAATGTCAAAGCTCTCGAACACGCAGTTTGTCGAGTGGGTGGGCTATGGGCTTCTTTTAATAACTGTCAATATTAATGCTAATAAAAGGTGAGAATTAACCGTAATGAGCAAACGCACGGGTTGCATCTATGCGTGGATTCGATTCTCACCGAGATTGGATATTTTTCACAGTTAGACCAATTATATAATTCTTTACGATTTTTAGAAATAGTTATACATGCCACAAGCAATAACTGGTTACTAGATTGCCGAGTAAAAATATGAGCCAGAGGATATTCGCTCATTTATTCGTCGGTGGTGGACGGCTCTCCTTTGATGATAGATAGATAGATCTGATTTTCCCCGGCTTTCTGCCTTGGCTGACCTACTGAGGTCTCGTGCTGCTCACCACTCTAGATCTCAGGAGCCTAGTGCCAGTTTATTACTGAGCCTGTGAATCAAGGAAGGACAGTTTCATTATCTGCTTCCCTGCCTGCCTTGCCTTCCTGTCGCGTTCTGTCACTTAGACTCAAAGCTCTTACCAAATACAACATTGCGTTTATTCGATACCCGGTTTGTAACGCGTATGTTTAGACTGGTTGGCCCCGGCTCGTCATCCCCTCTGATTTGAACGAGACATGGGAAACAGTGGTTCCTCAGAGAAGGCCATGTGCTGAGGCTTGCATATGTTGGCGCCTTCATTCACTACCATGTTACAGTACTGCAAGCAAATCTAGCCTAGTTCACGTTCGCTTTCTGAGTTTGGCGTGTCCCTGAGCCTTGACACCGAACGGATAATGCAGCAATCATTAACTCCAGTAATATTCGCGGACGAAACTGTTATGCTCACCAGCTTTTTCATTATTCTCTTGCTCTATTTTTTGACGGAAACTCTGATTATCACCTATCAAACATCGCCCACTCGCAATCCCCAAACTTCAGGTTTTTTCTTTTTCATCCTAAACTGTTTTCTCTACCCTTGTCCATCAGTCGGCCGCCAGCTCGAGAATACAAGGTCTCGGCTTTGCCAGTCAGTTAATTCAGTTGAATTTCTTTCTCTTAGTCACCGCTTTCGTCTCCTACCCTTCTCCTAATAGTGATGACTCACATATCCACGATTTTTCGTCTTTAAATATCGAGCACGCGTTGCGACAGCCAATAATTCTTAAATCACTATATTTGGAGATTGTAATCTTTACAGTCGGAAGAAGCTGATCAACCCCTCTAACAATACGAGTCAGGAATGTAATGGTAAACTTTTCGTCCTGAGGAAAGACCTGTGCCCACTTGTAGCACTTCTCGTAAATGCATTTAGTCAACCTGGACACCACGTTCATATTCTTGACTTTATAATTAGTGATTTTGCTTTTTCTCTCCTCGGACAACTCCATTTCTCCTACACCTGTCTCATCGGGTCAGTGTATTGTTTCTTGGTCCAGCAGTCTTACCCGTCTCGTGATAGACACTTTCGTTCTATAATTTACTGAACTGCGATGACTATCGCAAAACCATAGATTCCCAACTCTGAAAAGATTAGTTTTAAAACTCGCAAGTCCCCGTACCTGCTTCTAACTTTGTAGGCATTGGTTTTCAGGTACACATCATTTTATTCAATGGTTTTGCATACCCCGTAACTTGGAACCATCCGAGCGGTTAAACCATCCATGTACCCGTAATTTGTGCCCAAAAGACTCTACATTTCACCGATGGTACCGCTTCCTCATTCTCGACTCGCATCACCACTTTCTGCAAGCAAAGGACAGGCGTTCATCACCTATATGGATGGCCAGAGAACTCTTCGTCTGTTGCAAGGCCGAACGCCTACTCCCATAGGCCACGGGTAGCCACGAATTTTGACTCCTTTGTCAAAGCAGTCTTCTGCGATTTCTGCGCCTCCAGTTTGCGTTAGCTATGTAATTCCTTTGGTGCTCCGGTCCATGCACCACAGGTGTAAACTGATGCGTCATCTTCCTGTTTTTTCTTCTAATTTCGCTTTGCCTAATTATCCTACACCGGTCACTTACTTCCCCATTGTATTCCATTTTTACTTCGTACTCGAACTAGGAAGAGCTACCGAGTGCTGTATCCTCAAACGGTTTGCAAACCATCTGGTCCGGATGGCATAGCATACGTCCTAACTAGAACATGATTCCTTGGACTGTAAGTCAACTATTTTTCTTCCTCCGGAAGATTCTACCTTCCCGACTGCTTCAAAACACGTCCCGATTTCTCTATCCGTAAACGTGGTGTTTATTCAGGCTTGAATAACCGCTGCCCAATTTTCCCCATACCTGCTACTTTGACAGTGTTCGAAACCATCATCGTCCGTCAGTTGCGCACTTTTCTCGACAGCGAAGGATATCTGAACGACCCATCGTCTATCAATCCGTCAGCTGCCATCTTACACTCTTTGTTGACTGGACTCGACAAAAATGGATAAGCCTACCTAGGCTCATTCGACATCTCTAAAGAGTTCAAAAAAGCTTGTTACAAAGACTTTCCTGCAACACTGCTCATTTCAGGGCTCCCCGACAACTTTCGTATGGTGGACATTAAGTTTCAACAGCAGCCAAACTACTTCCATCCAAGTCGATTGGGATCCATACCAGTCACCTTCTTGAACTGCTGGCGCATCACAGGGTCCGATATTTGTACCTAATCTCTTCCCATCGTCATTGATTTCTTATTCATTCTTGGGATATTTTACATATATTATAAACCAAAGAAAATGATGGAACTGATTATCATTATTTGAAAATTACAATGAATTTCCTATCACTCTAAACTCAAGCACCAAAATTCTGTATGGTTGCTCGTAATAAGGCTCATTCTATGAAGAATTTTGTTCTTAGCTGGGAATCGTTTATCCATTGCGTAAAGATTTACGGCATAAAAATTCCAGTAGTTGATAAAGTCATCGTTGAGAATTATCTCAGCTAACTTAGTAGTTAAGGATTTCTTATTATCCCCGGTAAGCGTCCTAGTTACGGAGCGATATGTATGCACTGCTTAGGATTCCTAACGTGCACGAAACAGGTGTGTGGTGCTTCCACAATTTCCACCGACAATTTGGATTTTGAAGCTGCAGCATGACAAGCCTTTTGAAAGGTTATTATTAATTGAGTCCAGATTATAATCAGGAGATGAATCGGATGTCACCGAGACTGGCGACTCAAAACGCCCGAATGGGTCCGAAATTCAGACCATTGCTTGGAATGTTGCATGAACGTGAAGCCAGTATACGTGTTGTATAGTCAAACACAGCACAAAAACCGGTCATTCATTTGCAGACTGTGACGTATTCATTAGTCAACGCCCGTTTTCATTTAGATAGTGAATCGAAACAAAGTGGCCGTGAACGGAAAGTAAGCCATATTATAACAAAATACATGTCTTTATTCTGTCCAGCGCAACCTGTGTCTCTTAAATACATCGTGAATAAAAACTATCTGCTGTGCACCGTGACAAACATTGCTGAGTTTTGCCAGAATGCAACATATGACAGTAGATTAATAGGCTGTACTAAGACGATTACATAAGCTACTCGTAATGCTTTTTTCCTTCTTCGTTGTCACCCTCTATTTGTGGCTTTTTCCAAATCTCTCTGTTCATCTATTCGCCTGGTTGTATATTATTCAGTCAGTCTGTCTAGCTATCTGCGTTTCTGTCTGTCTACCAGTCTGACCGTCTGTTTATCATTGCAGGTTGCCCACTGTGCCTTGCCTGCATTCTGGCTCATTCCAACCGAGCGGTTTAGTGTGGTTTGAACGGCGCCAACTAACAAACAACCGATGTACCGGTTGTACAAATTTCTAATTTATCCAACCATGGAATTTGGGCGGCAAGATATTGACATGCGGAGACAAATGAATTGTCCAAGTCGATCGTGCTTATTTGCATTCTGACATCTCCGAACAATGAAGAACCGAAATCTGAGTGTAAAAAGGCAGTCGGTCTGTGAGAAGACCAAGCAAATCCCGACTGTCGACGATTTCTGTTTCATTGCCACAACCATTCCGTTTATCCATTTCGGTCCGCACACCCACTTTCTCGCTAGTCCGAACCTGAGTAACACAGACGAGCAAACGGGAGCAGAATTTCATATTCCTTGATGAGCAGAATCGTGCGAGTAGACAATCAGTTTAGGAAAATTTTATTGACAAGGATTATTTACGTCTGCAATTGGGAAAGAAACTGGATGAGAGTGAACGCGTTTGAAATGTTTTGCGTTTATCGATGATCAGACTGGATTCTAATCGGTCATATCCACACAGCCTTTGATTTGATCTCGCTTTCCTTAGACAACAGTTATCGACAGATTTTCATTAGTGAGAATAGCAGTGTTTGTAGTAATTCTAGTACTAGTAGTAACAGCAAAGACAGTGATGGTAGTATTTGTGGTAGCAGCAGTATTACTTTAGTAGTAATATTGTTTGTGATAGTAGTATTACTTCCAACAGTAGTAATAGTATTATCCTAGTACTTGCAGTAAGACTAATAGTAACTGCGCTTGTGGTAGTAATAATAGCGATGTTTGCAGTAATAATAGCCATATTCATACTAATAATCTTCCTAGTAATAATATTGTGCCCAACAACCGGGACCATCCACCTGTGTCCAATTTTACGTTACATCGATTTCCGTGTGAGTCCAGTCTGAAACTCATGAACGAGGCTAGATTGACCGGGGTTAAAAAAGGGATTAAATGCCTGTTTGACTTTGCACACCTTCTTTACATGGTTGATCTGCAGATTAAAGGAGACATTAGGAGTACCGCAGTGCTTGAATTCTAATGTATTTCGATTTAATTGTTCTGAATATAAATGGATAAAAAAAAGCATGAGTCCTCGTCCTAATCATTACCTTTTTCCAGATCATGCTGTACCTTAGATTATTGCATGTAGTGGATTATTTTCCAAGTAATCTGCTAATTAAGAATAACGAACTGACATCTACGGTTTCAACAACTGATGCCGGACAAAGTATACAATTTTACGGTTGTTTAAAAATCTGTCACCAATTCGACAGCCTATAGAGTCGATTCAGAAAACTGTTTTACTAGTTTCAGAAATATTTTCGATGCCGTTCACCAATCCTTATTGGCTGGCTGACAGAACCGATTGTTAGTCAACATTCTTGCTTTGGGTAGGACACACGAATGAGCTCCGTTCAATCTCCTCAGAATATAAAGTATCACTTCAGCTTCTTTTATTTATCTTTCACTTTTCTTATTAATGGAGCAACAATGCACATTATCTCTAGGAAGGGTATCTGGGCCAACAGAAAGCTGTCAACTGAGTACGTTGATCAGCAATGGGAGGATGTTTGGCATGTTACATCCAAAGAAAAAAACCACCAGATTTAGTTGCAAGCTCGTTAGATAAATAGATTAACAATCAAACCTGCCAACTATTGATGAAAAAGTGCAAATGTTCGGGTGACTAAACACCCAGTGCGTTAGTGGATAAATGGAAAGTTTCTGGAAACTGACCACCTTTCATCATTTCCCGAAGACCTTTCGGGACGCCAACCAGTTTTCTGCTTTCCTTTTCATGTTTTCGAACCGTCATACCTAATCCTATTCATCTTTACCGCGAAGCATTTCGCTTAGGTGCAAAGTCATAAACTGACTTACTCCAGCAATAATGACAATCCGTTATGATAACTACCAGTCATACGATATTCCCACTTGAAAACACCAACTGTATATCTCACGAATTTGCCAATGACTCTTTTCATCCATTTCCGGCAATATTTCACAAGAATCCATGCGGGTATGCTTATGTGATTTTCAAAGTTTTGCTCGCATCTATTCCCCGCTACTCAGTACCGAAATCTGAACAGATAATTCCGCATGGAATACAATCACGCATTTTCAAAACGTTTTTAACCCAGTTGGATCTACTGAGATTTTTTCTTTTCAAACCACACTTAGCTGCGATTTTGTGAAGCAAATCTTTCTATTCTTTCACATCGTGCAGAATCATCCCACATCCGGCAATATTAACTTAAAGTGATTGTCGTGACGACAACGATAATAGTATTCTTTCATACCGTTTACTATTGGCTAAGCATAGTGGATTAGACAACAAATTGAAAAGCGAGCCGTGGTCGGTAGAACGATGCCGATTGGGAAAATGACGACAGGGTGATGGTGATGCTGATGGTGGCAAAATTCAGTGCGGGAAATACATCTAACAGATTCAGCATTCAATGGATTGTTCTATGTGGTTTGCTGCTCCAGTGCATGTGAATCAATTTGAACTAGAGCTAGCAAAGAAGGTGGAACCTAAAGGTTTCCGAAAAACGGCTGTCACAATAACCTAGGAAATATGTGCACGCGCGCGGGCACAAACACACACGCACGCATTGACAACTTGCAAAATGTTTTGTGCACACCATACGCTTATTCATCACTCTCGGATATTTATTGTCTCATTGTGAAGGGAAAAACTCGTGGTTGTTGGGCCATATGTGGTCAGTTGCTTTGTTCACACTTGAACACACTCGCCTGCAGTATCGGCAGAAAAGCAATCCATACACGCATTAAGAGCTTATGTTACGCCGGTTAACCAGGTGTCATAAAAAAACGGAAGTGAGTACATGACACATTCCGGTTGCCCAACGATTTAGCGTCGTACAGGCATTTGGGAAGACATGTGCAGTTTTATTTGCCACTTATCGGGTCCATCCATTAGCGAATATTTCAAACTAAACTATGCAGAATGGTGAAACAGTTCAGAACCAGTTAAGGAGATTGACTGAATGATCTCGTTTGTGCTTTGCAAGACTCGGTAGCTGTATCCAAAGCCAGAGAAGTTCGGATAGTGCAAACGTTACAAAGCAGCCTCACGTAAGTGAGCTCGGACAACTAAGTAAACCGCAGTAATTATAACTGTCAATTTGCTTTTCAAGTAGGCAATAATCAACAGTTCAATCAATAGGAATCTCATAAACCACATTTCAGTTCCAAAACCGGTACAGGTATTCTTACCTATGTATTTGTAAGAAGTGATTCCTCTCAGGTAAACAACTATTATCATTAGTATGAACACTACTCGTATTGAATAAACTTACCCTCGTCAAGAATGACTACTGATGCCACTACTAGTAGCACACAAGAAAATTCGTTAGGGTAAACACCGCAAAGCAAATTTCTGTTCTTTGTGGTCCTAGTGGGAATTCCACATCTTAATCAAAGAAGTCTCACTGATTTGATTGCTTTTCTTTGGCAACCAACGGCAAACAGCCCTTCATCTTTTTGAAAGACACATTTTGGTGCGTATGCCAACTGCGTTTAGTCTTGAACAATTGATAGGGAAAAGATACTGCAGGCAATTATAAATCGAACGATAGAGAATGGCGCAGTATACCCAAATGTAAGATTCGGCTATGAATGAAATAAAACAGGGGGTCCCATTGTTCGGTGCATTCGGATGACGTGGGCAGAAGAAGGCTGAAGTACAATGGACGCGCGATTCAGAATGGCAAAAACATTCCGCGAATCCTTTAGTGATAACAACAGCAGAGACACCAACCATAGCAAAAGCAAAACAATATTTAGCAACGGTAGCAGTAGAAGTAACAACAGCAGTAAAGGGAATAGCAGCAACAATGGTGGTAGTGGTAGATCTTTCTCAGGCTTGTTTTAAATTCCAGTGAGTTTCCTTACAATCTATGATCGGCAAACATAGGGTGTCTGTGGGATCTTGCACGCGGAAATTGCAATTTGAACGGAAAGCTTTGCGGATACTGTTGAAACTCATTCCTACTTGTGGGTACGAGTTACCATCATGTCGAATAGGCGGACAGAAGAATTCGATGACTACTGTTGTTAGAATTGTGTGCAGATTAATCTGCCTGTTCAGCTAACTGATCTGCCGAATCGTAATTTGAACTAACCGAACTGATTGACACTAGATCCGGATAAAAAGAGTGGCGGAGAAACCCAACGTCACCTACGACATTCTTCCCCTCTCCTAAATACGGTCAACAATCAATAAAAATAATCTATAAAATATCTATGCTACTGTATCAACCCGAAGAGGAAGACGTGTATCTAAGTCAGGAGAAAAATTACTGACAAAAAAAACTAGGCACCGTTGGATTTACCAATAACTACGAGGGGAGGTTTCAAAAGGTATCAAAGAAAGCAGTGGCTGCTGACAAAGAGCATTTGCAAAAGAGAAGACTGTCCTAAGGTGATCTGATGTTGACTGGTGCAAGGACTCTGTTTCCAGTGTCAGAAGTTAAGCTAGCCAAAGAACCATAGTTTACTAGACCAGTTTTTGTGAGTTATGGACATTCAGAAGGATCTAAGCAAAATATTGTGACCTTAATACCACCCCAGTAATAACAGTGATGTGATAAAGACTTGAAGAATAACTGTCTTTCCAACAGCGTCCCCAGACCGGGCTTCTGACTAGACGCCTGAAAACGACCACTCGCCCGTTTATGTTTGACAGTCTACATCAATCACGTGTCACAAAGCGTCGAACAGCACAAACCGGTTGTGCAACGGAAACAAGACCAACATCAGTTAGGTTGATACATATCAGGCCGACGCAAGGTACGTCATAAAAGAATATCCATTCAAAATGATTTACAAGCCTTCGCATCGCCAGACCATCACGGTTCCACGACCACATGAATAAAATCCACAAGCGCCCATCTTCATACTCGACCAGACCATCATATCACCTGTGAACTCATTATTCAGTATGAATACTATGATACTCATATCGCGTCATACTGTTGACGCTTGAGTCTAATTTCATTGATTATTTACCTGAATTATTCTCGAGGACGCATTGCAAATCTAATGCACCGCTGCTCAGAATCGAACCCCTTTGGAATGGCTAATAAGGAGATCTATATACATCCTGACTGGAAGGAATTTATGTTTCATCAGTTTGCTTCATGACAGTAATGCTTGTTCCTGAGCATGCAAAACTGGTCATGCACGCGCACACATCGACAGACTCCGCTGTCAGACTTTTGGCGGGAAGAAAGTGTGCGGCGAAATCAAAATGAATCTCAATACCAGAAACTTTGAACTAGCTAGGGAAAACATGCATCGACCACAAACGCCAAGGAGTAGAAGCACCTAGCAAGAATCAAGTATTTGTTTTCTGTCCTCAATGTAGTAAGAAAAAACGATACAAATTGCATCCACGACTTTTTCACTAAGATCACTTTTGAATGTTTGTCCTCCCTAATACTTCCTTTGGTGTCTCTTAGTTGTAAACAGTCTCTTTCTTTAAAAAGCCACGAACTGTCATTATCATTTTCGTAAGTGAAGAAAAACGTTTTTTTCTTCCAGATTCTATCCACTACCGCCTACCTAGACAAATCTATAGATGTTCCTGTGTATGATCGAAGAATGTTAAGTAACCACTGAAACCATCAGGTTTGACAAGCAATTTTGCTTACATACTTTCCGAAATTAAATCACCAACCATGTTTTTGTGCACATAAAATTACAGCAACGTATAACAATTTAACGCGTGATCCAGACAACCATCAACAAAAATGACAGCAATCCAAAAACTCGTTCGCTTTCCTTATCTCAGTCTAGAAAAAGAAGTTTACGATTTTCAAACGAAGACCTCACACATTGACGAAATATTCTAAGTGATTCATTGTGCACCACTGGGAGTCGATTGCAGATCGATGTTGCTGTTGCCATCGTCTGTGTTGTTCTTGCTGTTCTCGTTCTCGGTGTTATTGCTGCTGCGACAGATGTTGTTGTCGTTATTGTTCTTCTTCTTCTTGGTATTTATGTTGTTCTCTCTGTTGCTATTTTCATCGATCATATCGCAATCTCTAGGTATGAGAACCGAGTGACTATGGAAATCAGTTCGCCCTTAACAAAGAAGAACGATAGGTTTGGATACACGGGAATCAGACAGCCGACAACCGCAGTTTTAAATTTTAGTTTCATTCACATGATGACCTAAAATTCAGAGGCCACAACATTTAGGAACCAGTCTACTGACATTCATCTTCTTGCTTTACTGCTATCAAAAATATGTCTTCCTCATTTACTGATTTTTAAGGCAAAAATGATGAGAGGCTTGTTCCGGTTTCAACTCGTCGATCGCCTCTATCTCCCGTTCGTGCTAGCTCCAGACAGAAAAGCCAAAGTAAGCAGAAACAAACGTACGTTTACTAGACCAGAACAAATTGCATATACTGATTTTCCGTGGTCAATGGTCAATGGTCGGTTAATCCATCCGGTATTTCGACCTAACCATATGAACTGACATTTTCATGGGGCTTTTTCGATCAGTCCATCGGTCAACTTAATCAGTGTGATATCACCACATTTGTGCTGACCTTTCACCAGGATGGTGGTGGTTCAAAATCTACTACCCTTACACTTCCAAAGTGATTTCAAGCACCGTGTACACATAAATCATTAGAACTAATAATCATGGATATAAGTGATGAATCGGAGGTCTGTTCACCGAAATCACCAGTTCGAAAGAAACACAAGGCAAACGATCAAACTAGAAGTGCTCCAGGATGAACTACGATTGTTACAATTAAAACGTTTGTTCATTCCTTATTGTGACACTGTCTGAAGATTCTCAGAGTCGTCGTCATTGATATGCAAGAACTGCGCTAGATGGGGTCTGATTTAAAATATTAAATATCACGGCTTGTGGAGTCAGTCTGTGCTAAACATATCCGAAATCATTGGGCAATACAACGTAATCCTGGTTATACAGTTTCCCATAAAGATGTCCGATAGCGGGAGAACCTTCGAAAGGAAAACTGAGTCACTTAGTGCGTTGCCGGAGTAACGCGAAACATTTCACTACATCCACACCTATTCGGTAAAACAAACTGGATCAGTATCGAATGTAAAACGATGTAACTGCATTTCATCGAAGCGCGATTCTATGAGAAGGAACTTCCTGTGCGAGTATCTGTTCATTCTCTTTCACAAATATATGACTGCTTGAGTCCAGGAGAATCACGGACATCGAGACAAAAACGAAAAGGTAGAAAAAGGTCCGCGTGGTAGTATTTTTTTAAGCTGCACAAAATATACAAGGTCCGTGTAATTTTATAACAGCTGACGTTCCGTACATACGGTTGCACAAACACAAACACACACAGAAAAATGCATACCCACATATTAATCCCCACATGTGCGCACGCATACATGTGGACACAGAGAAATAGGATTTTCATCGTGTTCCTTGACCAACTCAATCAAATGAGATATCACAAAATCCATGTTTTGTGGATTTGTGTTCCCATGTCAATTTGTGTCATCTTTTTACGAGAACAGAGCAAACTAGATAGAGATAAGCAGAGGGAATGAAATATCCACAAAACAAAGAACAGTTTTTGCATCCAATTTCTGACAGGTCGAGTGAATGAATAAATATGAATTCGCGGAATAGTTCGAAAAAAGACGGTCACCTAATTTGCGTTAACTTGAACACCTTTTTGCTGCTGCTTTTGTTAATCCTTCTAGTAAGGTAGAATTTACTTTCGTTTGATCTGTTTCATTAACCCATCATATCATTAAAAGACAGCAACACCATTTTTCTAGTTCGCTGTCCAAGTCAGCTATTGCTCTTGATGATTTCTAGGTTCCTGTTATAAGAGATACAGTAGACTGCATTTTGGTATCATTCTTATCAGTTTGTTTTTAAAAGTTATTTTAGCCACACGATGAACCTGTGCTCAGGCCGTTTGCCATCAAAGAGCTTCCGGCTAAACAAAAATTAAACAAAATTAAAAGCCAATCCTCATTCATCTAAGATTTTTTCAATTTCGTACTTCAACATTTCATTTGTAAACGAAATCAACCGCCTCTGTGAGGAATTTGTCAGTCAATGAATTACTGCACACCATCAACTACATGCGTATGCTAGCGAAAGCTTGCATCTTTAATACAAAGCAGAAAACTTACTATAAATGATGCAAGAACGCGGTTTGAATCGAGCCATGTAGTTATTTTACAGGCGCAGCAAATACATTTTTAGGACTGCAGTGTCGTGGACGATCGTGATGTCACAGCAAATCATCAACTCCAAGGCGTAGACCTGGAGACACCGCATCATACAACCTAGCAGCCAATCGCGAACTTCGAATTTCTGAGACTGAAGCAACTCAAATTCACAAACTATTGAAAAAGAAAAGTTTACAGCGTGATGTCAAAGCAGCATGCACTAAGTCCGAATGGAAAAATATCACTGCCATCTAACCGTAAATGACTAGCGACCTGCCGATTACAAGGAGCCTATTTCAAATCAGCAGTTTCATTCGTCAATCGACACTTCGTATTCGACTAGTCAACCAGTTCACATGAGCCGCGACTGACCTGTCCAATTTAGTGAATTGTGCTTTTTCTAGTAGCGTTCATTCAATCAGCTTTGCACCTCATAAAACCATTTGTCGGAAACTATTTGTAAGATTTCAAAAAATTGGATGAGGTTACCAAGTTAGCGACAAGACATTTCTGTCTGAAACCAAATTGATAATTGGCAGAGGGATCTGATTTTCGAAGTTACCGTCGCCAAGTACATTTGCCAAGTACCGATATTCCTTATTCCGGCTGAATCGTGGGAAAATAAACGGTAACAATGTACACTTTCAGATATATGGCTGCTGATGGCATCATTTCTGAAAAGACGTTTGTGATTTGCCCGAGTGTATTCGTTGATATGGCTGAACTCTCAACCGTGGAGGGAAGATTGAAGCTTAGAATTGTTCTTGTGGGTGATCTGCATAAAAGTAAAAACAAAATCTTATAAGAGGATAGTTATACTGCATCATAAGGCTGATGCATGTGTGTCAAAAGGGTTATACTTTTTATCCTCCAGAGTGCATTGCACTAGTGAAAGAGGGATAGGCTACCATGAACGTGAATCTTGAGGAAAAGTCAGGTGTGCCAACGAGCCGGGTTACAACGAATTACTCTATACCGCCAAATGCGTTAAACTGCACCGTTTTGCCCTGTTGTATTCCACTGTATTGTATTGTACTGTGTTGCTTTGCATCACTTACTAATGCATTGTTTGCAGCATTGGTTGGTAGACCTTTATGAATCAAAGGCATACATTTCAGTCAAAAATGAGAACTTTAACAACTATCAATCTGGAATCAGAATAGCAAAAATGCGAAATGAGAGCGACTGGTTCTGCTACCCAAAATGGGACAGGTATCTCTGAATACGGTTTCTACCTACCCTAATCAGAATGGGGTATGGTGAAGATCAGAAACAAACGAGAGATCGATTGCAAAGCTTGAACAAGTGGTTGGATGATCAAGACTAGAAGACAGGTCACCATACATGCCATCGGTTGGTTCCCAAAACTTTCAAAGGAAATATTTTGCATTTCTATGCGTACTAGACTGGACGTACCCCACAGCTTCTAGGCCCCACTTCACAGGATTGTGGGGGGGGGGGACGGCAAATATGTATCTGAAACCTGTAGTGACAGAATGACATAAGGCCTCATTAGGTCGAACGCAATAACGAGTCAAGTGACAGCAGGTTGCCTTCTACCTTAGGCTTTTCGCTACCGAACGAGTCAAGTGGAATAGTAAAATCACAGCTGATGGTAGTAAATTCGCGGCAGACACACTGTTAACAGACTAGGATTGACGAAAATCAATAAGATAGGATAGAGATGAAAAGATGGCCCGCAAAAGAAACAATCTGCTTAGCTTCAAACTAGCTCAGTCTACTGACAAGCAGAACAGTAAGCGAAAATCAGCTAAGAATGTGGAAGTATCATCGTAACTTCAGACACATTAAGTCACCCAATCCTCTGAGACGCAATTTCGGAAGTAAGCGGAACAGGAACAGTATAAGTAGAAAAATTAGAGCCAAAAACACCCAAGAACTTCTGAATATCACCTTGGAGGCCTTGTTGATTGGGAAAACCTGACGCGCCACGATGTAGTTGGTATAGTGAAAACGGTGACTATTCTTTCCAAAAATGCACGCCTCCTGAGTCGAATTTGGGAAAAGCCACTCAAACCTAAAAGGTATGAGAGATGATTGGCGGTATAGCCATAATCTCCAAAAAAGCAGAAAAATATCAGATAGAACTAAAACGAAAATGGCGAAGATGATTACGGTTCCGCGAAAAGACGAGAATTCAGACTGTCATCTGGTCATTGCACAGCCAACCCCACTGCAGGTAAAAGGTGAAGACAATGCTAAACTTGTCGGAAGAATGGGTATTAACAGGGATTAAAATACAACCGCCTCTTGTCCTTAAATACACCCATGTTGGTGTAAATATTAAGAGAAATCAGTATACACGTGAGCCCAGAATTACTTAATGCAAACTGCACAGATTTTCGCGTGAATCTGAGGATCAGAAACACCGGTAAGGAACGGTAATTTTGCAAATAAACACTCCATTTGGTGTTAAGCAGGACGGCGGCAGTGATTTTCTGTTGTACCGTCCCACTACTGGGAATCTGCAAGCCGGCAGACCTGCCTTTCTTTAACCACTGAGACTGCGGTGACCACGCACATAGACCTAGTCGAAATGACAAAGCGGAACCTGAAAGCCCACTTCCAGTAACCAGTTAAAGATGGCATGAAAACACTGCACGAATAAAACCAAAGAGAATTGCCAGAAACCAGAAGGAATTATAGGAAACCAACAGCGCGGTAGGCAGGAAGTTGTGGATACTTTAGACCACTTGAAATGTGTTTTGGCCAAAATCACAAACAAATTAGCATCGGTTGAAAGGTTGGGATTCTCTTCACTCTTATACGACATTTTTTTCGGTGTTGTGATCATGTTAGTTAATTTGTAGAAGACGAAGTGTCATGCAAAGGTTCCGAAGACAATGAACACCACGAGGGTAGATGATTTTATTCCCCATAAGCAAATACAGCTAATTAGTGAATGGAAAGACAATACCAACACCGCTGGATGAGATTTAAACCGGCTAACGTCAAACCTTACACAAAGTTTCCCCACCCTATCCATCTATTGAAATTGTCAACATTGTACCAAATACATCTCAAAATACTTTACAGAAGCAAAATGTTTAGCTCTGGTAGTGTCTGTATTCTACATTAAGAAGTCACATGTATAAATCTGCAATTCTACCCTCCTATGAATTCATAAATCACTAGGAAATTCTAGTTATTTATAATCCGGCAACCATGTATATTGAATCCGGTCCACCATACTTCCAGCGAATCTGTATGCTTCGCGTTTTTGCAACTATTTTATTTCCTCCCCGCACGCGGATAGCACAAAAGGACTTGGAGACATGAATCCACGAAACACGGACTCTCCGATGTCCCGTTTGACTGACTCGGTCCTCGTGGACCAAATGGAACAACACGTGTATGTTTCACCTATATTCCTTTGTGGATATGGCCTTTGGTGAATGTGTGTTTGCGTGTGTTTAACCGTTTGCACGGATGTTGTCAGAATCTCGTAATCTTTGTGATTTTGCTTAACATAAAAAGATAACGCATTGCACATCTTGCCCACTGTTTTTACCGTTCAGTGTTCTCTGATTCTGTTTGTGTCACCTCTTCTATCACCATGCCCCATTTTGTCCCTAGTGGTCAGCTGTAGTGGAATAGTTGGACAAACTCCTATATTCCCTCACTTACACACAGACCTGTATGTAATTCCGTAGTCTTATAAATACAAACACAAAGTACACCGTCTGTTTCTCATAGTGAATGCGTCAAAGACAAGACATACCTACTCAACACGATCCCAGGTTATTAAACGTTACCTGGATTTCTTTGTATGCCTTTGGTACTTTCCATTTTTGCTTCCGCGATTCGGATGATGCGCTCCTTTGACAACTTGGTTGTGTACACAAGGATCACCCATCACACTGGCATCAAGATCATCTACATATGTTTCTATCGGACTACTTCAATTGTTTTGATTTTTGGACATTTCAAAAAATTGACTCATTGTTTCCTTTCGTTGTAACTTCATTGAGCTCAGACCCTTTTATTCTATCTTGATATGAAAATCCAATCTGTGCTCCGGCTGAATATTACTGGTTTTGGATCTTTGCTCCATTTATTCAATGGTCAATTTTCAGGAAATTACTCTCTGACTAACCGTAACATTTTTTCACAATACTTCGGGTTTGTGTCCAAAGTATGAGGGCCTAAACCAAAGGTGTTTCGAATAAAATGTGATGATGTACCCCTTTTTTACGAGATAGTTTGCGTTGCAAACCTTGGACCAACAGAGAGATAATCAACACGGATGCGCAAATGCATCCGTGTCGCGTGTTTTGTTTTAAACCTACGAGGGCGAAACTTGGATAAACGGGTCGATCGACCTAATATTACAGTGCAATGAAAAATATCATGGTGTTACTCGTCACTGGCTCCACCCGGACTCCTGCCATTATAGAAATAAACTATTTAGTAAAAAATCAGGGAAATATTAACATCTAAGAGAAGCTGAAGCTGAACAACAGAGGAAACGACCAACTCCTGGGAGCGCGGGAATCGAAAGGAATTGGATAAAATAAAAGTTTAATTATGAACAAATAGAAGGCAAGTTTGAAACAGTTAACCATCAGAGCCTTGGCATCAGCACAGCGTAGACATGACAGACCCAAAATGACATTGTTCCAATAAATTTACCCACATGACTACTGTGTCACTACCCCTTTTGGGTGGATAGGCTGAAACTTCAGAGGAATAGCGGTGTCATTTTCTTCCAATTTTATAAAGTAAATTTGACATGACCTTCCTATCACATTCTACCGGGATTTACAAAAACAAATCGGAACTTGAACATACTTGAATGAGTTTTAATAAACATTATTTCACAATTACATAAGGAGGGCAGGATCTCTCATTTTCGGTGTTACGCAAATCGAATGGACGGCAAACAGCCATGTGGAGCTGTTGTATTTGGAACGGTTGAGGAAGCCTGAAACGTTGAAACGCATCTAACCACAGCATTGTGACTATTGGAAGGCCAATACTAACAGAAGCATTTCGGGGTCTATTAGGGAATGACATTCACATATAAAAAGTGGTGTATACTCAGCGTTAGGTTACTTGTCTTCCAATGCACAGACTGTGTTGAGCGGGAAATCCAATTCGCGATCCCCATCCTAAAGTCGATGCCAAGAACCCAACTCAAACAAGCGACTAGGCGGATATTCCAACACGTAGCTACCGTGGAGATAACTGTCGTGCACTGGTGCCCAATGTTGCAAAAACCATCATTTCAAAGGCAAATCAAATAACTTGGTTCCAGCCGCTGGATTAGCCTGGTTGCTTAATTTGCAATAGGACCAAGGAGGAGAGTTGAACAGGGTTCAAAGGACGTTTCGACGACAACAACAACAACCAAATGCCACATAGTATGGAAAATCTACCTAAGCACTGGGCATTCGAATATCGGCATGATTCTTCTCAGATACACCGTTCGCTCCCTTGGAAATTGATCCACGGGGATAATCCAGTAAATAAAAACCAAATCAATTTCGGTGTCGTTGGAACAGTTGTTCGCGCAACACTAGATGTTCATTTAAGTAGCTCACATTAGACAGTCCCGTGGATATACAAAAGGAAAAAAAGGTGTGCAGAATAGGTTTTTAATAAGGACGGGAAGACAAAATTCCTTCAGAAGCACGTGAGCGATTTCGCGGTCGACGTGGCTAGTCAGATATCCGTACTCGGCGTCACCTTGTCCAATCATCCAGCCGTACTGTTCTGGAGAAACTTTGTCTTCATTTCTATTTAAGAATAAGGCTAAGAACAACAGAAAATCCTAATTCAGGACTTTTGTCCTCATTCTGAAGCTTAGCTTGGTCTGACCGACGAATCGCCTTATGATTCTTGGATAGACTCACCGCCCATGCACGCCGCCAATGTCTCAAAAGCGATTAGGCGTGCCTTCATTCCTGCATCAGAGTTGAATTTAAAATAAAGCAGTTTAACCCAATCCATGACAGTGAGGCTTCATTTAGTTGCTGAAGAAAACAACAATACACATGACTTTGCAACTGCAGCACAAGCGCTTCAATCCAGCGTACGCCCGTCTTGGATATAAACGTACCCACCTGCACTATCGCGCCACCATCTGTAGTCAAGAGACTACATTCGTCAGCTCCTCCCGGTGAGGATCAAGTTTGACACTACTGACGTCCAGTATTGTAAAAATGTTTTGCAAGCCAAAGGTGCAAAACGTCGAATGGAGCTACTGCACTAGAGAATCTGCCTGGTGCATGCTCTGCAGATTCAAACAAGCATACAATCTGGGTCAGTTTTTCAATTGATGTTCATAAGTGCGCTGCCAACAAAGCCTTTTGCAGGCCTCAAAACAAAAAACCCAATCATCAGAATTAGATTTATCCGAGAACGTGCTAAGCTTTCATTGACAGCTATGAAACTTAAATATCCATAATCTAGTTTAATAATGCTAAAGCGTTTTCTGTCAGAGTTTATTTTTTTCCGACTTCTCGGCACATTTACGATAACCGTATGGTATAGCTATATAAATTACCATTCCACGAACAAATATACAGCAAATACACTGCACTATCATACGATCTGGATTATTTCATACAAACAATTATCCAGAACAATGAACTGAGTTCTCCCGAAACACCTTCGGTAATATCTGGAAGAATCGCGAACTGATCAAACTAGCAGCAATTGTTTGAACAGATCGATATATGAACAACAGTTTCGAAAAAGAGCCGTTTGCTTCAGGGTATCTTTCCAAATAACTTACATTCTACAAGCGATTGCCACGTTTCGTTTCTCTGCCACGCGGAGTATTTTTGTTTACCTTATCTGAAGCGTCACTTGAAGACTGGTGGAGAACATTGGCATACAATTATTTGAACCAGTATAACGATAATATGGGAATAATATTCTTTTGAATAGTATTATGGTTGTTGTCATCAGACCCGGAGTGAAGAACGAGAAAAAAACTCATAATAGGAAGCCGCATTCATCGCAAACATCGAAAAGACAGAGAGGCAGTGAGAGAGACTGTGACCTCAGTGACGGCGGTGAACAATTTCCGCTGTGTGCTTACCTATGACCATCTGGCCAGCAAACCATTGTTCTTCACTCTTCTCTCTCTCACATACAATGAAGTTCAGGCCATGACAATCCCTTTGTCGCACATTATCCAAATACACGAATCTGATCCACAGTGCTAAAATATCTTCCAGCATGTATGCACTGTGCTGACTTCATAAGAAGCGGCAGAACAAAATATTTGTGTTCAGCAGTTTTTTCGCGATTTAGAAAGGATTTTTCGCAATCAATTTGTCGACTAAACTTATTTTGGGATTAATGATTTGTGATGCTGAAACGTTTGTTTCGAGCGTGTCCATCACGATGATGGGGTTTGATTAATAACAGATTGGAGCATTATTTGCAAGGGTCCACACAGAATTTAAGGAGTGAGTCAAACAAGAATCACACTGACGCGAGAGACTATCGGATGAAGTCAAGATATTCCATTGCTATTTCAGACAGTGCTGGAACGGGTGCAGGCTGCATGCAAACACGCTGCCTGGTCACTGCTCACAACGATGGGGATTAACAATGTTATTGCGTTGGACAATAGTTGGCTGTTGAGTGATACGTGAAATTCAAACAGGCTTGTCTCTGAAGTCGGTGATTTAAACTGGACTAGCGTAAAATGTGAATTTCATTGTATTCTGCAATGAAATAGTCAATTTGTTTCTCAGACAGAACCAGACAAGAACTATCGCACCAAAAGCTCGCACAAGCATGACACCAATTGTTCTGCAACTGGCCAAGAGAAAATCAGAAACTGTCATTAGCTTGTTCCTTTAACAGAAAAAAGAAATAAAATGACCAGCAATATGCGTACTGTTATTAGTTTGCTATTGATTCTATTGCTAATGTCATCATACAAGTCAGAATACTATCAAGGTGGAGGAAACGATTCATATTAGCGAAAGTATAGAAAGGAGTAATAACCAGTCTCCATGTCAAAACAAGAATCATAGGTAGTGTGTCACGTTCCAAAATCAGCGGCTTCTGGTATGCGGGAATGGTTAAACTCGACAAACGAATACCTGTCGATATCGGATGCCCGAATGTAATTACCAGCTTTTGATATTTGTTAACTCAGGGCGTTCAATAGTATAACAAATTTAGAAATTAAGAAAAATGTTTCCTTAGGCGGCGTCTTGCGGAAAGAGAGTAACCCAGAATCGGATTAGCATTGTATCCCAGATTCTTTTCGGGATTGGTTTATCATATCGTCTCATCAGCTGCCACTGAGAATTAAATGGATCTTGTTTCAGACATAAGAAAACAGGATCACAATAAGCCAGCTGAATGAATTTTTTATCCTTTTTTACCTTTTTGTCATCAAGTTCCTTCATTAATGAAACAACAGTGTACAGGGCACTCAGGAGGTGGTCGCATCCAACAGAGTGATGTGGTGGGAGGATTCGAACTAGTTGAAATACCAAGATTTTGACCAGTTGATCACTTTCAGTCAAAAAGTTTTGTCATAATTCTGAAGTACTGCGGGAAATGGTATGGATAACATGCACGTGGTAACCTTAAATGACTAAAACGTTCGTCAGACCAACAGAGATCTCTACAAACACCACAGTCTGAACATCATCTGCAGTTTTAGATAATTAGCTAATATCAACAACAGCCACAGTAACGGATCGGAAGTCAGCCGATTTAGTGTCCCGTCACACGTGAATTCTATTGTCGTCATTACACTGTGCTAACTGACGCTGCCGCCAAGAAAGACCCAAATTTTGACCCTCAGAGGGGAGTTGCCGGGCAGTGTCATCCAACTCAAATATTTGTCTAACCAGTATCAGCGGTTTCTCGTTATTACTACACAGTCTTTTCCACCGCTAAATTGTCCCCCATAATAACAAATGATATCTGGCCTTCCGTCTTTCAATTCCAGTGCGGTCAAACACCGATCGCAGTGTTTTCAAAATATTCAATCAACCCCTTATCAAAACATATACACATTAATGAACAGAACGGCCATGGATGTTGGAGCAATGGAGCAACATGGAGTTTGAAAATAACGGTGCAAGGCCAACCATACCATAACACGGTGAATAAATTTAACTGTTAAAAGTTCTGGACTCCGGCTGGACTCGAAACTGGCCACGATTCCATACAAATCGTCGAATAAACTGTCAATTCGCACAGCGAAAACCGACATTTTGTAAACATTTTTTGTTGTTGAAAAATTCTGAGGCCGAATAAGAATGATGGCACAATCAAAATTGGGAGAGCAACTCTGTTTACGTTTAAATATGCAATTCGTGCACGGATTGTCATAACTGTTTCCCCATACGCACTCCCCGACGGCGGTGAATTCGCACTGCCAGACCCCAACCCTCGAGGGGGAAAGAGAAGCACCAATACACAATGGTATGTCTGTCAGAAATTCACATGCTACAACCTGTGAATGGTACTTTGCCCAGTGGGTGAACAATTGTTTATCACGGTTCTACGGTGGTGGTGGCGATGACAGGAGATGGAGGCAGACAATGTTATCACTGGTGGTTGGTTCGTTCACGATGATGATAATGATGTCGATTCGGATATGAGGCCACAATTGAAAGACAACTTCAAATCCTCACCTCACCGTCCCCAGTCGTACTCACATTTTAGCTAGCCCAACAACACACATCCCATTTTTACTGCGTGGCATATTATTCGGATTCAATCCATTGCCCACATGCCCGAACAATTCTTTCCTTCCCGTCCGATCTGAGTGGAGGTAGAATGAAATTCGTCTCAAAACAGAACGGTCACAGAGTGAGGTTCGCGTGCACAGGAGTCCCTCCAGACCGAGCAACAGTCCTTCTCAAACCTAACAGTGCGCATAAAAACCGTATCAGATGAATAAAATGATGAGTGACAGAAAAATCCTCTCCCAACGAAATTGAGCGTGTAAACAAAAAATATGCTCGAGGATAGTCAAACAAATATTTTCGTAGGCAGGGGTTATTTCCAAATGGAAACCTAACTCGGAAATGTCAAAAGGAAAATGACACATGCATCCAGATTGGAGTTCAACTATTAGTTTGATTCGAAAAAATGTGGAAAATTATAGCTCACACATGCTTGTGCCAAAACAACACATGAGGCATGATATGATATGACTTAGTACGTATAGCAAAACTAATCGATTCTAACAATCCCACTTGATCTGATAAAATGGATCTAGAAAGCATTTGAACTTCATTCTATGGCAAAGTCAGGATGAGCTTCAATTTGATTCAATGCACCGACGATTATCGACTGGGATATGGAACATCCCAAGGTCAGTAGATCCAAGTTGGTTTGGAAGGTCCAAGAACATTGAGTGGAGTCCATGAATTCAAACAAGTGGACAGTGAGTAAGAGATATCTTAGTGGAGCAGCCAAAAGACGAGAAGTTCGCTGTGGCGGATATCAAGTGCTTACGCAACCTAGGCTTCGTTGGATAACAGCCATGGTTCCACGCGCATCCCAATAAGCGTTAACAGTTCTGTTGGACAATGCATGGCTCCAAAAAACATTCATGAAAATTTATCCCAAACCGAAGTGAGATAAAGTACCAAGGGGAAAATGGCTTGCCTACGATAGCGTGAGCTTCCGACTATCTCGATTGTCTCCCTAAACTGTAGTCGAAAAGACTCTTGCATACCTCTATGTTTCTCTCCAACTGACCCCGTAAACAGACTCTGGGTCATTTGAAGAACACGTACCAATTTTCCTCACTGCCATTTTGCTTGGTCTTTTTTCACTGGAGGTAGCCATAGCACATTAACACGAACTTTGTTTCCTTATTTAACGCCACACATTAAAAACTGATTATGAACATTTCAAATGTGCTGTACTGTTTTTCGTTCTCTTCCGTTCATATAGTATAAACTGGAAAAAAGAATTACATGCTGCATATTTTCTAAAACAAACTAACGCCAAAACAACTGCAGCTAACGAAGTGATTGAGACACCGTAATTTTTTGTGATTTTTTTCCTATCGTTCATAACTGAAGTGGCAAAATTTGGCGTACTTGTTTTCGTCGAAAAGCACACTCAAACTATACACTGGTTTGATTTTTGACTCAGTGAGAACGAATTTATCCCGAATAACGATTCTGGAGTAATCTTTAAGCACACACAAACGGGATGATGAAAACCATCATCCGTTGATGGAATGGAATGGAATGACCCCTATTTACCAGATATGCTGAAGATAATATTAAATCCCAACTTACGGGTTTAGTTAAGGATAGTCATATACAGCAAACTTATACAAATCAAACAGAACACAAGGGAGAAATGGACGATAAACTGGTACTGGTACTGGGGACAACGGAGCTGATAGATGACATATTCAAACTCACGCATTTCGTCCGATGTGCGGTTGAATAGGTCCGTGTGAAAATAAGTCACCAAGCAAGTTATATTACCGAGCTGACCAAGGAAGACAACGATACCTTTAGGGCTCTGAGTGTACGTTTGTCAACATAAGCTGTTACAGCTGTCCGAACGAACTACGATAACTTCAGCAGTGGATAACTGATGGTACTTGACTTCTTTCGACGTTAAACCAATGACTGTATGGAGTATTCTGAACGACATTACACTCACACTCCCGGTGGCCATAAAGCCTGGATACATAAAATATGACTGGCTTCACAGTTTTGAAGATTGGTGAGTTAACTAGATCATCCGGTTAGTTCCCTCACTGTTCTAGTCAGCCAGCTGTACTCCAGGGAAAACGAAGGAACGTACGAACGAACAGGCCTTGTGTGACATAACCGAAGAAGTTTCCCGGCAGCCGTGCCGGTCAGGCTTCCGTCCAGAGTTAACGATCTACTGTTTCGTGAGTCAGACTTTTGAGTTGAAAATTCCGATTTGGGTTGCCAGTAAACCCTTCTGCGGTGTGAGCAGCCGCGAAGGATCGCCTACAGAAAAACCTCTTTTCAATGGAAATTTTACTAAATCCCATTCTCTGCAGAATTACTTGAATGCAGTCTTGACGAAACCGTAGGACAAAAAGTGAACCAACTGCGTAACTCTAAATGCTTAGGCCACTTAAGTGCCTTCAATGTTCACATTACACCAAACGGTGTAGAAAGCTGGAAAAGCTAGAATTCGTAACCCAGATACAACCTCAATCTCTCGTTTCGCAGTTTACAGTGGTCGTGGTTATGCTGGCATCGTGGTCGAGTTGATCACGAGAGCCAAGTGTGAACCGTTTGACCGACCCCACTCAACGGTGATGTGACGTTCAGATGAATGTTTCTGTGCTCATAAACAGTGAACAATTGAAGCACCGTTACCCGTTCGGCCCATCCAGCCATGCACCCACTGATTGGAGCCCTCTTGGTACTAGAAATGAATGATACCGGAAATTTTGGATTACTTCAAAGCATGCTTCCAACAAACTTTAGAGCCGTCAATGGTAAGCTCAATGCTCAAGTTAGGTACCTCCGAGAGGCAGAAAAGCATCACAAATCCATTTGATATCCTGGTACAGGTTTATTTCGATTATGGACTCTCTCCGGCGTAGACAAACAATTGCTAAAGTAAGCAGCACTTGTCCACTCGGCGTCCTCCTTCGCCTTCATGGTCTTAGACTCATACTGAACATATTGCCACTGATCCGCGGTGGTTCAGCGCGTCACCCGGAGGGTAGTACCATAAACTTGCAACATTACCATAATGCAATCAAACCATTCTCGAAGACAACCGTGGGCAAGTGCTACTGTGTTCGTGTGTCTTCAATCCACAAAGATCATTTTACTGGTTTGTTTAAACATACTCACCGCAGTGGAAGCTCGGCTTCCGTTAACTGCACGTATATCGCATGCGGGATACAGGTTTCTCAAACTGGCAAAAACCCGTTATGCTCTCCGTATACGCGAAAAGTTTTAACCAGACACGCGATTATCTGATCAGCTGTTACTGCCGAAGTAACAAATCGCATTACCTCAGACTCCCTTCTTTTACAAACAGGAGCCGATTTCTGGTAACCCGTTTTTGCGACGGCACTTCAGACTTCAAAGGTGCAAAATCCAACCTAAATACTACTGTATTGTGGTGGCAATTGTCTAGAAAAAAAGACAGCTGACCAAGAACCGATATACTGCGGCCACGAAAATTTCTCGCATGAAAGATGAAAATCAGTGTATGCGGTCACGTTTTACTCTGTGGCTTCCAGTTCGATGGCGAGACGGACAGCTCCCAGGCGTGATAATCTAACGTCTCAAGTCGTAACGAAAAGTTCAAGGAAACTGAACCCTTGTCATATCGAAATCGAGTTCGGTTCGCAGTGCATCAAAAATCGTTGCACCAAGTGAAAAGTTAGATGTAAACCCTTATTATTTGACAACAAAGCGGCCAAAATGCTTGACATTTTGTAAATGTTTCAGCTGCCGCGGACAATCATTTTCAAGACTAGTTCTACAAGTGAAATCCCTAATAACATTCATTTCTGCATTCCGAAAAAGTCGTGAAACACCGGTTTCTAGAAAATATACAAACAGGGTAACAAAGGCCCAAAACCCTTCGACGTAAATACGCAATCGATAACACAAAAAACGCTTATAAACAAGTTGAGGTGTATCTACCATTAGATCTTCGGAATTTTCTCAATCTTTGAGGCATCTAGCCAGGTTCACGTGCATGAAGCATAAGAGAGGAGCAACGGAAACACCTTGTCGCCTCTAAAGTCCATTGTACTACAGTGAAGCATGCAACCGTGAACGTAAAAATTGGAGTGGAGAATAAATCACACATGATCACAATAGATCAGATGTGATAAACAGTCGGGTGACGGAAGTGAATTACCGTCTACCACTAAGCTGACCTGCGGAGGTGAGATTCCAGTGACTTTTGTGGGTAACAAACGCTTAATTCTCTCAACCACGAACAATGTGATGGAAAAACATCAGCAACAGAAACAACAGATCGTGAACTCCTCCTGAGAACTTGATTGCCAACGACGGAAGTGGATTTGAAACAGAATTGGCTAACATCAGATCAGTTGAGAAAACCGCATGATTCGCATTGCAATCACACCTGCAGAACAGTATTTCGAACAATCTGGAAATATGATGACTATATTCTTCGGAAATTCAGATCCACGTTGCTTTACGCCCGCAGGATAATTCAACTGTAAGCAATGAAGTACATGTTATAGATCACCTTTATCCCACTTACTTGCAAAGCCGAAGAAGGACTGAAGCCCTTATCCCTAGAATTCATACGAAACGATTGCTTTGGAATTTCGGAGTAGAACTGAACACGAAATTTCGTTGGGGATTCCACCATATGTAGTTATATTAACAAGGCAAATTCAACTGCGTCTCTCTCTCGACAATGTTTTACCACACGTAGTGATTTACAGCGTAAAGGGTAAATCCCAAAGTCAAATGATACTGTAAAAAGGGAATCGTGGGGGGATATTCACAAAAGGACCAGTTTGTCAATTCGACTTTTAGAGGAAGGGATTGTTTTAAATGGAGACTGAATAAAGATAGCTAGAGGTCTGACAACGAGATAGGCGGATGAAAGTTAAGGACAGAGGAACTGATGAAGCAACATCCGAAGAAAAAAATGTAGTGGCGATAGGAAAGGGTCAGTGAAACAAGTGTCCGACGATGAGCAAATTACTGAAGACTGGATGCTAAGTTAGGGTCATTGGTCAACCGGATGGCACTTCGTTGGACCCGATCAAGCACAGAAAGAAATGTAGACGAAACCCCATCGTGCATGCGACCGCAGCATTCAAGTAGGGGGGAGCCGCGTTTTGCACAGCAAAAGATGAGTTCGAATGGAAAAACGTCTGGCGCGAATGTGACGCAACAGGAGGAGGCTTTGTTAGGAGAGAATGGAGGAACGGTGACAGAGAACTGATCAAGCAAACAAAAGGAATGCACAGTAGGGTATAAATCGTAGGGTAAGAAGGATGGGACAAAAAGGCAGTTCCTCGACGGAAGAAGTAGGAGGCCAAAACCGAGCACGTGCTCAAGAATGCCAAATGTGATCAGATACGAGGTCCTGATCGGATGAATTATGTGATCTGTGCGCAATTAAAGGAAAAGAAAGTGTGGATCTAGTTAGGTATGAGTAATTTTGACATACGGTGTGAATAGCGGTTTGTTGCCAAGTGCAAAAATGAACCGCTGTACGACAACTAAACTATCGAGTGTAGAGCAGATCCGTGTGTAGAATGAATGATTTCCGAGAACTTAATGGCTTATTCGCTCCGCTCAAGTAAGATGAACTGTATTTCACGGTCGTATTCGACTTCAACCCTACGTGCTGCGCGGCTGCCCTCTAGATCCCAACATTGAACTGCTGGTTGTCTTCAAAGATCGAGTCAAAGTAACCTAGTCAATCAACGAAACTACAAATGTTGCGAAACGCAAAAAGGAGCCACCTACTGTGATATTATCTTGTCAATGGACAACTGATCGTTTTCTCAGGTCGCGGTTGTCTGCTGATACCAACTCCAGCAAGAACAAGGGTACGTAGACACCAAGTCTCGATTATTAACCGAAAAAAGTATTGTATATGATTGGTACTAACTCAGGCACTGTCATCAAGTGACTTTCTAATGCGATTTCTTTACGCTCATCTTGATAATTCGCATGGTGAATGCGAGGCCGCTGCACTTGTGTTGGCCTTCGACTTCGGTAACAAATATGGCGATTCAATACCAAATGCTTTCATATCCGCCCTTCTCGGATAAAACTGGCTCCCCAAGTTCAAGTGGTCTTATTCCACCTTCTGGGTAACTGATGTTCAGTTTTCAAACGCGTTTCTTTATCCTACGCTGGATCGCTCTCTTCATCTTGGGCCGTATCGGTCGGAATCTCGAGCCGTTTCTTATTTATCTACCTCCAGACGGAGAGAAATTACCTGATGGTATACTTATTGACCTTTTATGTTGCAATCGTTAAGGTTTGTCTTCTCGCCAGGGCACTGAATTCTCATATTTTAGTTGTAGTATGGCATGCGGCGTGGACAACTCTTGCTCGTTCTAAGGTCATATATTACATATACTATATCCACAGGTTCATTCCTGGTGATCGCCACAGGTTTAGTAACTGGTCCCACGTCTTGGCTCATTAAACCGTCATCGAAGAAACCCTCATGTTTGTTTGGAAGATGATGGCACGCTAACGCGTTCGCATTTCGTTATCAGTAGTGAAATTAGTAAATACACCACTGCAAAAAATGAAGATTGCCCAATTAGTCTATCTGAATGACCCACTCAAAGTTATTCCGCCTTCAGCAACGCCGTCTTTGCACTGCCTGGTCTTCAAATGACACAGTAAACTAAATTCTTCGGGCATCATCGTCCAGAAAGTATCGCAGCGTAGCCGACTGATATTCCTTATATTCGTTAGGTAAATACATTAACTTGACCAAACAGAGGGAAAATCAGTTTCCAGTTTTACAACTCCTCCAGTAGTCCATTCCGATCGCTTATGTTCTACTGTTTCAGAGATAGGACAATTGCATACTCTGAGCTCGTCCGCAAATCGTCTGTGTTCGATTCTATTCTTTAATACCATTTCGCAAAACAAAAAAGAGATAAGTTCAGTCATCGACAATCAATAGTTTCTTCAGACCGCTATCGTCTGCTCCTGCTAACCTCAGCGGGAACAGTAAAGTTGCACAGACAACAGATCTAGTCTATTAATCAAAAACAAACAATGCGTAATGATCTTCTGACGTTAACACCAGTCGGTCTATTGCTCTGTTGGCCGATTCGCCTCGTCGTTATTGACTTCCTAATGAGTTTTTTTCGCCCAGCTCATCAACTGACGTAGTGAATGTGAGGCCACCGCGCTTGTGTTAACTCTTGAACTGAGTGATGAATACACACACCCACTATCCACTATCCAAACAAAGACACGGCACATGTTCGCACAGTTTGCAGTCCCGCATATTGTAGGAAAAACAATACACTGACCTCGACTAGGATGTAACTATTGAAAGTCTCAAGAACGAACATCTGTGACAAGAGAACAAATTATGGAGGATACACAAGGGTACAAACGGGTGCATTGTGGTCGTACCAGATATTCCACTAAAAATGAAGATATGACGAATAATCATGTGTTCACACGTCTCACTACGTCAAGCTGCGTCCGTCTCGATTGGTTCATCAAGGACAGGTCACTGGAAGGTTGGAAATTTGTAATAGATAAGCTACTTGAGAATGAGACCAGGACCATAATGCCATTATCTAACAGGACAATGGACTGCGGCCTCCAGCTCGTAAACGAGCAACAGCAGGGAAACATACGAGATTAGCAAATTCAGCACCGACGCATGAGTGTCGGGAATGAACGACTTCGTTTTGCTTTAGAAAAATATTACAACTGCGTTTTTGACCGCAAAAAGGCTGTTGTCTTTTAGTAGGATTATTTACTTACAAAGTAATACGGCTTTCTATCAAAAATTGTCCAGTGGTGAACTACATTTATTTCACTTGCGTTCTCCGTGTTTTGCTTTTTCTGCAAAGACCATGTATCAACAGGCTTCTTATAACTGGGATCTTCATCCAGTGTCATTCGCATTTTCTGTGCTGTGCGTGATGCATCAACGTCCAGTTCCACTGGCAAAACCATGCCAAAAGTTTCAGTGCACGTACACACCGTCGAATGCTGCAATCGCCGTTTTTTATAAATGTGCTTCAATTTTTGGATTGCCCGAATTCAAATGCACCGTCACCAGCTTTGATAGTAGCTTTTAACTTTGCAGAATACGAACAACATTCCTGTCTAATCGGGAATCAAAGAAGCACCGCATGTAGACTAACTTTGTCCGCTGCGGAATTCAAATAATGGAAATCTATTTCCGCTTATACCCGTCGGGACAAAACTATCGTTTTGCAAACGCTATCAAAAGGCAATCTTTTTTTACATGTTCGAAGTGTGAATTCGGTGGAAGGGCTATTTCCCATAGCATCTAAGGTACACTGAACCGAGAGTCAAGCATGATCCTGGAAAAAGGAGCGACGCAGAACGAAATTAAGTTTCAATAAGTCAGCTGGTAGCGAGTTGAGTGTCAGTGAACTATTATCTACCGCCAAAATGACTATTTTGGAATCAACGGTCGTAGCTGAGAGTCCACTGACCAAATGACTCGCTCAAATTAGTACGAGCAAACTAACCGCAAGTGTAAGATCAAAAGAGCAAACTAGTTGGTTCAAAATTGCCTGACTTATTTTAATTTGTGATATAGATCCGTGAAATCAGATGGAACTTCACAATAATTCGATTTTAAATTGAACGTGCTTTTCTTCGACAATAAAGTGTGCCAAAAATAATGCGCAAAAGTTTGAACCAACAAAGGAAGGCGACTCACCGAAATCGTTCATATGGAATCTGGGTTATTTGTTCTGTTGTCATCATCTGCGCGTTTAAGCTTCTTCGACTGGTTGTGAAAAACAATTCTGTGGAAAAGGACCGGGTAGATGGGAGCGTGAATGCGGGACAAACAATAGTACGCATCCCGAAAGTTTCGGCTGCAAACAATGTGAACAACGTAAGTGGAATGCGAACCGTGAATAGTTGTGATTGAGAAGCTATCGGTAAACGAACGGTGTGATTTACAGCACGACTCGCGTGAGATTCAATCACAACACGTCCAATCGGTTTAGGCTGTAACTTACAGGCAAATTCAATTCAAGAACAAACAAAATGGGTAGACAGATAAGTGACTAGAGCAATTACAATGATCAATAGGAGCCCCGATTAGAAATAGACCGCTGGTTGTGGTATCTGACTAGTTTTTTGCCATCACGTGAGGTGACCCGGTGACCATTAGTGAGAAAGCCTAAATTGCTGCAACTGGTAATGCCGTGAGTTGATCACCTTTATCTATCTATTATTGTTAGCATTGTTAATACCATTATGTTCATATCCGTTTTGATTTTAGACGGTATGCCAAACGAGATACAGTAGAGCCAGAGGAGAGGTAGATGGAATCAAAGTGAAGAAAAATCAGCAGTTTTTTAAATTTTTTGTTTAGTTTGCTTCCCCAAGGTAGAAAGAAAAGAGAAGAAAAATGATTTTGGGGATGGTTATGAACGCAGTAGAGAGTACACAGATCAACTGCGCAAAAGAATCTATCAACGTAGGGATGCAGCCGTTTGTGCGTGCACCACAGCCACATTGCTCCGGGTCAAACCGTGTGATTTTCTTAGGGAGCCACAAACGGAGGTTTTGGCTATCCGAAGCTTAACTAGGAAGGAAGCGAAACGGAGTGGGATAGAAAACCCAAAGAGGAACAGTGACTGATTGATTTGTTCATATACCCTTCGGATGAAGTCAGATATGCCGGATGTCCAATGCCACACATATTGGTGTCATGTTCCGCGGGCCACCCGGGATTGGCTTGGAATCAACGCGTGGTCATCTTCCACAGATGAGCCACCAGAAATCAATCGGTCCCATGTAGAGCGCCGGCATTCGCCTTCATTTTCTCATTAGTGAGAGCACCTTCTCTGGGAGGACGTCGTGAATAGCACGTCCTTAAGAGAGGTTCTCTGAGACGAAAGGTCGGTTGGGAGAATTTCGACGAGCACCAGGGGCCAGTGATTATCTCGGAGCATAAAAACACCCATTCCTGACTATAGTGAGACGTCAGCTCTCGACCTATTCATTTTGCAAACAACACCTGGTTCAGAAATCAGCCTAGACCAAGGAAACAAATCAATGAGCAAGTAAAACCTATCCTGCCTATTTTAGCCTACTAAGACACAATGATTGTTCTGATGATTCAGCTCTGAGTCCCAACTTCCAACCTCAGCAACGCTGATATAACTGCATCCGAGTATAGCCGATCAAGCATCGACAGCCCCCGCATTCACAAGGACCATGGTTTTAAACAATGCAGAATAACCATTTCAATTGAGATAACGTGCAGCTAACCTCTGACAGAAAACAGGATGCTACGCCGACGTCTCGGATCCCGTAAATTGCGAAAAAACGCATGGACTTTGCGCATACAAAAACACTTAGCTTAATATACCACCGGCGGCCACACGGAAGCAATCAATAAACAACTGATCAGAATGAAGACCGGTTAGGTCCAGATAAATCAACTCCCCGTCACTGCCGTATTATCCAATGCCTACAAGCAGTTTGAATGTCAAGTTCATCGAACTAAGTTACCCAATTTTCGAAACAAAACGTCTCTTATAAGTTGGTATACTAACCGGTCCACAGCAAGCACTATAAATTTGCTCAGTATCCCAGATTTTGTACTTCATTTTTAGAAAGTCCTTCAGTCAAGATTTAGCAGCATACAAGGTAAACACGAGCAAAATCTCCTACTAGAATCATAACATTCTTTGTGGACGAAATGGCGTAATTTTTTTGGTGGCAGTCACTCTTTGGTATACGGTTGGCCCATCTCAAAGCGACATGCCCACATCTGTCGTCAAGGCGAATAAAGAAGCGATTTCGCACTGCGATGAGCATGAAATCCCCGACTCGTTATCACGCCTAACCTAATGAGACCACCTTGTGCCGTTCTATACTACTCCAAGTTTCAGGGTCAAAGTTGCCGCTCCCTTCCCCCGGTGTAGTGGGCCCTAGTGGCTATGGGATCTGTCCCTTCCACTGCACTCATGCCTTAAGAAAACGAAAAGCCAAGGATACAGTATGCATGCATATTACCATCATAGAACATCACTGCACTGGTCATATTCAACAATGGCAAAGTGAGATGGATCAGAGCTTACACGTAAAACTGATAATTGATAATACCGCGTTGAAAAACTAACTCTGACCTTAGTGCCAGATGGCTCCCGGACATGCACTAAACCATCACTTTGCTGCACTGTTGGTGTCGACTTCCCACTTTTGTTGGTTTCACAGAAATGCGCTTAACGTTGCCTGCTTTTTTGTGTGCTTAATACTTTTCCATGCGCATGCTTGTTTTCGTCACATACCTGTCTTTCCGTGATTCCCTAGGCATTTTCTTTTGGCCTCGATACAACGGCTAAAACTGTGACGAAGTCCAACTACTGAAAGATGTTACCGAACAAATTTCCAACTCACTTATTGTGACGCAGCACGAAGAGAAACTAAAATAAAAATAAAAACGAAAAAGACGTCCGACGAATACACGAGATGACTGCTAGGGATATCTCGCAACTGGATAGTAAGAGCTGATGTAGCTATGTTCTTAGTTTTGAGCTGTGTCAAATGAACAGAATCAGCGCTTAAAGCCGTCCTGTACCTCAGTCGCACTAAGTTGAGATGAAAGAGTCTTGGCTGGTATCTACCCAGATGCGTCACAGAGTCCAGCGGGCATCGTCGATGAGGAAAAGTTCATTCTGGAAGGTCGGAACGGCTTGGGAAACTTCTAAGATAAACTACGGGACGAGTAACAAATAAACAGAGCATGGTAGGCCTCGCTACTATATGCGGGAGAAGTTCGAGAAAAGATACAAGGTCAAGTTGGCTTATTTTATCACCAATACACTCTAAACTTGTTTTATTAATCATGTAATCAAAAGCAATAAAGCAAACAAAAATAGCTAATACACCAATCATTTTCGTTCTGCAGTACCAGTATCAAGTCTGTAATCCCTTAAAGTGAACTCAGACATTTTTCACATACGAAAGATGAATGGTGTGGAAGGAGCATACACCGCAACCTTCAGATCCACAGCATTTAAACGGAACCATCAATCATGACCATAAAACTTACACAGAATCACGCACAAAACGTCGACAGGTCAAGTAATTTTTTTACATTCTATACGCTGTACACTCATTGGAAATATCTACCTTAAGAACGAACACCTTTTTAGCTTGGCAACAGTACGGTATGGAATTCACAAAAAAGAGACTTTTAAGGATGCATGTATAGCATCGTGGTGGGAAGGCAGATCGACACAAATACCTTTTGCCATCACAAGCTGAGCGTTTATATCCAGTTGACTGCCCAGTCAAAACCGGAGGTAATGACGGTCCTTGCTCCGGTCCCAGTTTAAAAGCTAAGCGTTTCAACTCGCCCACAGTAATTGGCTTTTGAGAAGTCTGTTCACTATTGACACGACCGGAAGTTTTTGAATTTCCTTGCGCGGATAAGACCGTGTGAAGTCGAAGACAGCGAGGCACAAAGGCCGATGGCGTGGATAGCGTGTTTGGCTCGACCACTACTCGATCGGATTCAACAGGTTGGGGTTCACATACAGGGGGACGATAAGGACGCCAACTGAGCGCTTGAAGAACAGGCAACGGTAGTGGTCTTCTGTGGAGGGTGAGAACAAAATGAGAGTCAAACGATGAAGTAGTCAATAATGGCATGTTTTAGACTTAGTACAGGAGAGTAAAAAAATTGGTCAAGAAAATGAAAGAACCGCATGAAGAAACCAGATTATATAAGCAACGCATGTGTTCAACAGAATATCTGTTGAGGAGAGCTGCTAATCACTTAAAACAAAGCGTATTCACATTCTACACGACACCGTGTATAAGGCGGTAATTTTTACACCTTTATAATTCAAGACTATTGAGAATCGCATTTACCAACAGTTTGCAAGCAATGGAAATTTTTGTTAGCCATAGCTGATGTTTCAACATGGTTGGCAATGCCACGCTGATTAGCGGTAGGACGTTTGAGACCTGAAGGACAAGATCAGCAATCAGAACCACGTGGGAGTTTGTGTTGCACTGTCTCGTAATTCTACTGGTGAACATCCTCTGCACTTGTTGGTGAGTAACATTATAACTGCTGATCATTAAGGTATCGCCCATTGAACAAACCAACGGCGATAAACTGCAATGGTAAATCGAAAACCATACGGTACTCCAACAGTACAATATTGATTCGACGATACTATGGGACAGAATCCAAAGTGAGAAAGTCCGATTTTGATGAACCACCATATAATGTTAGCTCCAATGGATATTTAACCTATAAACCGTAAGGGGCTACAAAAAGCTGGTCACGCGCAAACCGACCACATCCTGTGGTAAAGGTCTGGTACTATGGGAAAGCCAATGACAGAAGAACATCACAAAACGCAGCGTTCACGTAAAACGAACCCGAAAACGGATTTGATAAACATACAACGCAGATTATTCTAAGGGAAGACGGAAGCAGTGTCGTATGATCACAACAGACGCAACATCACAGGACGTACAAAAAATTGCGAGCAAAAAATCAGAAATCTCTTTTAAACTACTGACGATATTGTCGGTAGTTGAAATGTTGGTTGAATTGAATAGATTTGTGAAGATCCGGTCTAGGACCAGCTAAACACTTTTAGGCACAGGCCCCAGAGACTTTTCCAGTAAAAATAGTCCCCAGAGTTGGCACGTCGCAAGAGCAACCAGACCAAACCAAGCACAAACACAAAATCCGCGGCTGTGCTGAGGACAAGACATCGTTGCTTGAGTATAGCTGCAGTGAGGTCAAGTACCAATAGACCCACGCAGTCTTATTAGATTTGAATTAAGATATGTATTTGCGCTTACCAAAACGCAGACGGAGAATAGTTAACTGAGATGAACGTACACGAGCGATATGAAACGAACGTCAAGGTCTGAAATGTGGGTAGTGCACAACTGAACCACTGGCAGTAAGTACATGAGACATTACGTAGTGACATGCTGTGGTCATCATTACAGAGCCAAACCATGATACTGGTTCATTTAAGTACGAGAGCGAGTCAGCAAAACCGAAATGTGGCTTAACACACCCCAACACGGTCAGGAACCGCGATGGCATTTCGAACACGCTGAAAACTTAAAATGAAATGGTTTGGTCTATACAAAGCACGAATATTCTCTCATCAAAAAGTTTACATACAAATTTCCTTCGACGAAGGTAGCTTTGCGCTTTCATCGAAAATTACTATCCACAAGTGTTTTTGAAATAGGATCTGCAGTAATTATTTATGCATTGTCCGCACTGTAGGCTATAAGTGAGACTGTTTACTGATAGTGCACGTCAATGGAGTTTATCGTCGTTACCCACATCGTTTACTGTTCGACAGACGCGATAACAGGACGAACTTTATATTCTGATTTCATCATCATTAGTTGGTCAGATGATTCGACGAGCGTTTGTCAAGACTTTCTGCAAGAACGCAAAATTGAACGTGTGCGCGTAGCTTGATTTCGTTTGGTCTAATTGATTTTGTGACGTGCCAACCCTGGAGACTATTTTTACTGGAACAGTCTCTGGTGTCCGCGCCTAAGAGTTGAACTGGTCCTAGACCGGATCTACACAAATCTATTCCATTTGACTAAAATTTCAACTACAGATAATATCATCGGTAGTAAACTTGAGTTTGCGGCTTTTTTGCCTGAATTTGTTAATAATGGTTGAACTGCAGCAGTAGTAGTGGTAGTAGTAGCACTAATGGTAGTAGTAATGATACTAACAGTAAGCGGTACCCATTTTAATTTTTCCTTGATGCAAGTGTTGTAGTTCCATTGATACTAATGTTAATCTTCAGTTCATGGATATTTTTATGCCTCTATTTTTGCAAGTTATTTTTATGACACTTGTCATCCCGAGGACTAACAAACGGGGTCCATCTTCCAATCGCTACTGGCATTACAGGATGATTTAGACCGACGCAACCTATCTGTGGGCATGTGTAACGTGCTCCAACCGTTTTAAACTATTCGAACTCAGTATCCCAAAAGTTAGACCCAGAGTTCAATACCCTGCGCCTAACCTCGATACTACTGATATGACTTTCCTACTAATTGTTCTGATAGGTGGGTCACACGTTGCACCCTTCTGCGTGAATGCACGTTATAATGCAAGCTGATAAAACGACCGCGACAATGTCTATGCATTCAGAAAATCCGAATTGAAGTCAAGAATTATTTTGTAATTATTTTGAAATAAAGTAGGACATGGTATTGCGCAACTTGTTTTTATATGAGCCGGCCGTGTGATATAATTAATAGGGATGATGTACAATTTTTGAGATATCTGGCCACCTAAAACACTGCTTAACCACAGAAGCACCAAATCCAATAAATTTAGCCGACTATTTTTTGCTAGATTACGAGTGAAAAAGGCATATATACGTGTACTTACCCGTTAGGACCCATAGTTGGCTCACGGACCAATGCCTTATCACTGTCAATTTTTGAGTCACCGGAAACCGAGGGCATATTCTGTGCAGGAGGCACTGCACCCAATTGCATCCAGTCCATTCCACGTTTGAGCCAGTAGTTACGTGCATCATCTAGAGCATCGCCCGAACTGAAGTCTGTAGCCTGGTTACAAGCCGAAGGAGGGACGATAGTGACAGCAGAATGGCCCGCATCCGTGCTCGTGCACGACATAGCCGCATCTGAGGCACAAACGACCTCTGGGACAATGTTACTTGGCGAATTGTCCATATGAGATGAGGTACAGCCAAGTAGCCGTTGTGAGTATTCGTGTTCTATATAATATTTGAGATGACATAAGGATTCGGCTTTTATATGAAAAGAAAGCAGATTTCCCATTTTCTACTGGCATTCTATAGACAGAGGAGCCTACCAAGTTAGAAGCCATCAAATAAAACTCGACGAATATTGCCGGCTGTGGATTCTACGGACACACTTTGAGCGTTGAAATCTAGATGAAAATTGCCCGTTGGCAAGCCACTTCCAAACGGCAGGGTCTGATAACTAAAATATCGCCAAGTCGCCTCCATTACTCTCTGAAAAAAGGTATGTTTAACATCCTCGAAATGAAACAACGTTTTGCCATATCGGACAGGTTTTTATGATTTGGTTTCCGGGTTCGCCATGTAAATGGGCGGTCTAAGTAAGAATTACAATCATTTTGGTTGCTGCATATATACATATATTATATATATATATATATATATATATATAGTAGAAACCCAATCAAAAGGGAACGACGTGCAAGAAATGCGGTTGGATAACGAAACATGTGGTGCACAATTTAAAAGAGGTTCCCAGAAAATCCAACGGGCAGAACAACTTAGCTGGTTCCATATCGCGGGAAGTTCACCCGTTTCTCAACAAGTTCAACAGGTGCACAACAGAAACTACCAGTTTTGTACTCGGTGGTAACAATAAAATGTTCAAGTGAGACCACCGAGAGACATATCTGCAGGCAAATTCGAGTCGAAAATGTTTACCCATGTTACCGGAAACGTCTGTTCATTACGAGCATTTGCGGCAACGTCGTTTTGACATTTTAACCACTGATGAATCACCTTTTTCTGTCTTGACTGAAACATAACTTGTTGTGAAATCTAGTGTGTTAATGTGCAAACCTTTGGATTATCCCCGACCGGTGGCTTTTCGATAGTCCAATTCCCAAGGACAAATTAGTCACAAACAAGTACAGCAAATATTCAGTTAACCAAAAGGCAACATCTTTTGTGACATGAAAAGAGAAAGCATGGACACATCCCACCGTAATCGACTGCTCACTGCAATGATCAAGTGTGATCGACTGAACTGCATTACAAAGCGTCAACGCCTGATTGATTCTCAGGCTGATATGAAAAGCAAGCACTGTGTTGTCAGTCACTGGATGTGTGGTCGTGGACCAAATGACTAATGCAGAGGTTAGAAATCCGATATCAAGTGCTGGATCTGAGAATACCTTACGTCAACGTATGAACCCTGGCAGACTACACGGGTTGGATCATGCATTGCATATGGCGAACACTCGTCCATTATATCGTGTTCTATTTTGCGTTCCTGCCAAGGAGTGGAGATCAGCATACAACTTGTAAAGATGGAATGAGAAAACGCACAGCAAACCTAGGTAAAGTAGCCAGGCGTCTCACGTTTTCCTGGTTGGGGTCCGAAATACCCGTCAATTAGCTGGATAGATGCAATGAAGGATATGGCAGTGAACCGTGAACACTGGCGATCGTGTTGTCATTTTCCGACGAATCAGAATGATTGAAAGAGTGCATTTGTACAGTTAGATTGTGTTCCGTATGTTGGCTACAATAGCACCCTTAACTTTTCCCGTCTGTGCGGATCCACGCCCTATTCGCCTTGGATATTCATTCTTGTTATGGAAACATGTAATCTTGGGGAAAACGCAGCGGTCAGTGGGGTCTTCCCTGCTGTTCAGGGCTGAACGATAATGACTGCACTGCTGCGTTTCATATGCGGGCTTGTCATTGGTTAGTGCCAGCAAAACACTTGCCTCAAGGAAGACTGAATGGCACGCCAATGATGACGTACATCAAACGAATTTTCGATGGCCCAACAACGTACTTGATTAGTGCAATTCGTATACCACAAAAGCTATGACGCATGCTCAGCTGTCTGATAATGACAACGCATATCCATACGGCCACAAACGATGAAATCATTTACCTCCTTGCTTCGTGATATTTGGAACAAGGAGCGTATTCCGCTATCGTGGGGTGAGTCATTGATTATACCCATCTTCAAGAAGGGTACACGGAGTGACTGCAGCAATCATCGTGGGATTAGTTTAATTCCGATAGTTACTAAGGTGTTAGCTTCGATAATGCCGTGCCGTTTGACACCGATTCGCGAGAGTAATATCCGCGAACAACAGGCCGGATTTCGGTCAGGTCGAGGTTGCATCGACCAAATATTCACTCTTCGACCGATACTCGAAATGCGCCGCACGCACCGCCGCCCTACGATCGTAGTCTTCCTCGACCTGAAAGGTGCATTCGGCTTCGTGGATCGACCAGCACTACTCAGTGCTCTCCACCGGAAGGGTATGCCAACGAAGTTTGTGAACCTGTTGCGAGCATTGTACTCGCATACCTATGGTCGCGTTAGGGTATACGGTGAACTGTCACGTTCATTCGAAACAACTAGTGGCGTTCGACAAGGGTGTCCCATCTCTCTATTCTTGTTCAACTTCGTCATGGACGAGGTGATGGAAGATGCTTTAGGAGGTCTCCGGGATGTAGGAGTCGAACTGGGAAGTGGAGGAAAGCTATGCGACCTAGATTACGCAGACGACGTCGTGTGCCTGTTCGAGTCTGCGGACCATGCACAATGCGCACTAGATAGACTGTCGAGATCGGTTGCTCGGTTTGACATGTGCTTTGCACCTTCAAAGTGCAAAGTACTGTTACAGGACTGGACAACAGCAGCGCCGAACTTGATACCAGATGGAGAAGATCTAACGACTGTGGGCCCTTTCACCTACCTTGGTAGTTGCGTGTCGAACGATGGTAGCTCGGGATTGGAGGTAAATATGCGTATATCCAAGGCTCGGGCGGCTTACGCTGGACTGAAGCACTGTTCGCGTCGGCCTGATATTTCACTGAAGTTGAAAGGTCGTGTGTACTGTGCTGCAGTGCGTTCAGTTCTGTTGTACGGTTGCGAGACGTGGAGTATGCGTGTGGGCAATGTTCGTCGGTTGGAGGTTTTCGACAACCGATGTTTACGTAGTATGACTAGGATTGGATGGCGTGACCGGGTGAGTAATATTGAGGTTAGGAATCTGGTATTGGGTGCCACTTCTGAAAATAGCTTGTTTCAGCGTATGAAACTTAGTAGACTACGCTGGTTCGGTCACGTGTTGCGTATGACGAACACTCGTCTACCATATCGTGCCCTAGTTTGTGTTCCTCCTAAGGAATGGAAGAAGCCATGCGGAGGTCAACAGATGACGTGGCAACGCGGGATGAGAAAATGCACAGCAAACTTAGATAGAGTAGGTGTCTCACGCCTTCGTGGTTGGGGTCCGAAAGACTTGTCGACTTGCTGGCTGGAGACACTGAAGGATATGGCAGTGAACCGTGAACAGTGGCGATCGTGTTGTCATTTTCTATCGAATCAGAATGATTGAAAACACGTGCGTTTGTACAGTTAGACTGTGTTCCGTGTGTTGGCTGCAGCAGCATCTTATCTTTTCCCGCCTGTGTAGGTCCACTCCCTGTTCCCCTTGGATATTTACGCTTTTTATATAAACGTGTAACTCTGGGGAAAAGGCAGCGGTCAGTGAGGCTTACCTTGCTGTTTAACGCTGAACCATGATGATGATGATGATGGCGCTAAACACATCATCATACGAAAATTCGGGTGCGATTCGAGTCGAAATGTGTGATATCCCAATATCGAGGGGACATAGCTGCTGGATAGGGTAAACCTACCTTACCAGCATTTGTATTTTTGATTTTTTCTTACAAGGATGTCCTGATTTGTTAAAAACAGCTGCTTCATCACCCCACCAAAGTATGACTTCAGGGGAATGTGATTACGTGCAAAACGTTGCTGAGAAACTCAACTGAGATGCGTCCCATTTCGTCAACGTGCGAGCGAAATGAGGGACTGTCTAGTCTCTACGGATGTTAATTCGGGACTGTGGACATGTTAAAATGTGACAGTGACGCTTCGGTAGATCATCCTGTAAAAGGTGAATAGGATGTGAAAGTACCCTGTGTGCAAACTTTTCAGAAGTGGACAAATATGAGACGAACAATTTGGCGGATAGAACATTTAATGGTATGAAAACAACAAGAAGAGTAGCTAAAGATCTCTGGCGAAGGATCATGAAGTCTTTCTGCCATAAAACTGGTAAAACAAGAGAGGAAAAAAGAAAGGCACTCAAAGCATATTCGGAAGCAAACTGAGGGAATTCGCTTCGCTTGACGTAGCAATCCCATCTGAAACGATAATCCCCGAAGTTTCACTATGCAGCTATAAACACGGGACAACCACCTCGTGTTTTACCAATAGTGGCTCCCAACCATTTCACGGAAGGCATCCTGATGAGTAACTGCAGCACTAAAAGAAAATGCAGTCATATAAACAGATAAGTTGGAATTCAAACTGGTTCTACTAGTTAAGCCATAAATCTTAGCAAAGCTGCTTGGTAACCATTCAGGCTCAAACCCCTAAAGGAGACCATCGTCAGTCATTGTGATGTAAGATACATGAACGCAAAATATACTGTTTACCATTGGCCCAAACGACCCGTATATGTGGCTAGCATCCTGAGCGAAACGCTCGTTTCTTAGCACCTTTGGTGATCCGACTCCCAACTCTCGAATACGCTTTGGCGGGGACGATATCTAGTGATATCGAATCCAATACAAATACCGACTACCCAGCGCGATGAGTGAAGTTAAACTCATTAAAAGCAAAAATGGGAATCGGTCACCCCATCTTATATAAGAGAATAGCAAAATACACGATGAAACAGATCAGTTTGTTCAAATAGCACTATAACTAAGAGAGGAGTAGACCTACCAGCTTTCCGAGCAATACGCGCATTATCGCGACGACAAACGTGTAATTTGACTCGGGTTTCCGCAACTGTCTCGTACTCGGGCGCGTAGCATACGTGAAGCGAACCACCATAGAAACTGGAGTCATCTAATTTTCTTTTGGCTTTCCTATCATAGTGAGAAACGGTATTAAGGACGATAGTTCTTATGAACTGGGTTGGGCATAATGATGGGAATATAAATTAGCACCGATAATACCCGTGTCGAATAAACCAACGGGGTAAAAGGAATACATTCACACCTGGCCGTTTGAACAGAATCGAACTTGGCGAGAAAAACATCTGTGAACAGTTCCTTTTCCGGATAGTCGATTAACTTTGTAAGTTGATGCAACGGTCCTATTTGCCGACAACGATCTTTTAGTTGCTGGTCCAAGTTCACGGACGGAACGCCGAAAAGTAACAAATAGGCGGATTCGGTAGCGATTGTGAACACCTAAAGGAAACTAAAATTAATGGGAATGGTGGCATCCCACTTTGACTGCAGTTTTCCGCCGACCATCTCTGTAAGCAGGACGCGTGAAGCATGGACCAACCTTACGGTGTTGGGGAAACACTTTCGTCGGCTGTGGTGTAACCTGGAAAGAGTGAAACAAAATAAGACATAATCAGAGAATATATCTTTGACAGATAGGCCTAGGAACCTAAGCAGTATCCAGACGTAACCGATATGCACAGCCAGACCAAAACCAGATCAAACACAGAAAACCATGACGCTGGATGTTCTCTCTCTCGCTTTAAATATATATGTTAACCAAATTTTTGCCTTGCGGCAGACCTTAAAACATAGGCACGTATTCCGAAGACTCACAATTTCTGTCTTCCTTGATTTGGAAGTGGCGTTTGACTCAGTTGACCGTGCAATTCCGTGAAGCTGTCTTATTGAGGGGTGTGTCGAAGAAAATCATGTAACTTATCCAATCTCTATAAGAACAGCCGAGGCTGATTTCGTGCTTATGATGCCTTATCCAAATGCATCACAAG